>JAMPIV010008765.1:0-245334 GCA_024509875.1 Oreohelix idahoensis | reverse complement strand
GATGGCACCGTTGACAAGGAACACTTTGGCAATGTGTTTGTTGAAGGCCTATGCTTCCCTTGAGTGAAGCTGAGGGTAAATGATTCAGTCTCATTGGTTGTTGAAGAAACGATTTTGAAGCAGAAGGCCAGATATATTGAATAATCAGAACTAGGTAGACTCTTGAAAAGCGGTTACATATAGCTCTGGTTAACCATCTTATAAGCACATGCAGTAACACGTATTTAAATGTACAATAGGAAACACAAAACGCTTAGAACAGTCACGTTCACACATACCTTTAACAACAATGTCCTTTTCTTGATGTTTTGAGAAATAATAGCCTGCATCTCGTTTGTGTCTGACACCTTCAGTGTGTCTTGTTTCACTTTCTCCAAGATGTTCGTCTTGCAACAATGACTCTATGAAGTCCCAAAACTGATCCATGGATGCATCTTGAATAAGATTAGGATATAGCTGGAGCAGCTGTACGCACTTGGAGATGACGTCCTCATGACTGCGGATCCAGGATAGCGCGGTTTGGTAACTATACCAAAATATGGTGGCGCTGGTACCAGATATGTTGTCCAGCTGCTGAATATTGGGCAGTTTTCTACGCCGTCGTGTCTTCTGACTTGAGCGTGGGCGGTTTGCCATTACTTCTGCACATGCACACGGAAGCTTTATACAATGGAGTATGAAAAGATGTGCTAAGAGTATCCGTATGTGAATTGCTACTGCAATAATCTGTTTAAAATTACACTGTTACTTGTATTACTTTATCAATGTCGTGGAATATTCTAATCCCCATATATAAATTATCAAGTAAATATAAAGCCTAATAAATACATATAATAAATAAAAGAAAAGAGCAATGGTAAATAACAGTGCTGTCACAAAGAAGGTACTCGAAATTCCCCCTTGTTTTCTACTTCGTCGGCAAATTGTAACGCTTTCACGTTGATATTAAAGGCCTTCTGCAACATACACGCGTTTCCCAAACACAATAAAATGTGCTGCCTTTCTAAGAAAAACCTTGAAATATGCAAGTTGACCTAAATTTTAAATTCCATTCATGTCTTTTTCTACACTATGTTACCAAGATCAAAAGACAGATGGACTAAAGGATAGCGAGAAGAGAGAGGGGCGAATAAAGCCGAACGCATGCAAAATTAAACACGCGTCTCGCTATTAATGCCACCCCCCAACCCGCGTCGCGCGATACACAAATGCTGCCATCACGCGTGTAAGACTACATGCACTAACTTTTTTTCAGACGGACAGTGATAAAATACATTACCCATCCCAGAGTTAGGTTTATAAATCATAAAAAACGCTTATTAGGAAAGATAACAATAGATGGGTTTACGGTTGAAAACATAACAGTACCCAGACAGCACATCTTCGAAACAGGAGGTAGAAAATACATATTTTGAACGCAGCCACGTAGCTCTTTTAAATTTGGATATTTGGGTTCCTTAGGGCTTGCTGACAAAGAATATGTAAAACGTTACGCAAATAGTCCAGGAATTAATAAATTATACCCAAAATAAAATAGTGGGGATGCCTGACAGCATGGAATCATTTCTGCTCATAAAATTTTTTTATAACGTGTTTGAAAAAAATCTTACGTTACAGAATTAGCCTACCATGTAAACTCCAAATTGATTGGAGCGCAACAAATGAAAGACTAACCACGATTGGTCGGGCTATAAATACTATCTTTCGTTGTTAGGGGAGACGTGAAAAGGTAACATTTTTTCAAACACTTGTCGAAACGTGGCCTCATTGGCTAGACTCGCTGATATACTCACTTAGGAGCGTTAGTTCGAGACCACTAGTGCAAATAATCTTGATAAAGCAACAGTGCGTTGAAGCCAGCTCATATTTGTGTTAAATAAAAGCCTGGAACATAAGCAGATGGGAATTTGTGCCAGTAATTGTGCCAGAATTCATTGCTAATCAACGTATCTGTGTTTATTTCCATGAAATTGTGGTAAGCTTGAACCATTCAGTATCTTTTAATGAAAATTGAATGTAAATTGTTAATTTATGCCTGTATATATATGTGTAGTTCAGTGGCAAACAGGAGATAAAGCCTATAATGCTCCAGCCTGAACAGAGGGTGTCGGAGGGAAGTAAAACGGCATGGAATGGCCAAATAGTACACTGACACCTGGATGATTGATTAGACAGAAATAATGCTGGAAGTGCAGAGGCGTAGTGACCATTAAGGAGGGTAATGCTGGTATAAAGTATTTCAGATGAAGCTGACAGTTGGCCTAACGCTCTGAACTCAATGTTTGTGTTGTATTGTGCTCAGTGTAGAACTAGAGTATCAATTAGTTATGAAGTAGAAGGTACATCCTTCTTGTTTTCAGGGACCGTGGTCTTGATGGTACTGAGCAACACCTGGTCAGAGCTTTGCTGAATCCAGAGTCGGACAGCATACTCCTTGGTTCATTTAGCTATCAGTGAGGTGTCTCCAGAGCCCAGAGGAGAATTCGAGCAGAGGAGTCCTTTCCTGCCGCCATCACGCAAGATAAGCTGATTTGGCCAGCTGAGCTCAACATTATATCCCCTCATCTTGAAATAACTTTGTAAAAATAACATTCAGAGGGGAATTTAATTGTCTTAATATCAGGAACTGAGAACATCTCCAATACTAGTCCCTAAGACAAACTATTGAAGTCATGATGACAAATACCAACAGAGCTTGAACAAAACAAAACCAGTATTACCTCATATTACCACTACACAACTGACACACATAGGATATTTTTAATAATATATGTCACTACATTATTCATATTGATAAAGTCTGTACATATACTTGTAATTAAAATTGATTGTGATTCCTGGTTCCTTTGTAATTGAATCAGGACACATATTCATTCATAACAGAAATGAATACATATTGTTATTTGAAAAGTTATCAGTGACTCCTTAAGATATTCTCATAGAGTGTTATATGTATGTGAGTGTCACAGTGTTGTCAAGAGTAGTGGATTAAATTAAATTGTTTATGTGTCTGTTGTTGTGACTTACACTTCATCATACCCATACCCTAGACACATAACGTAGTCATCACACTATCCCAGAATAATTCTGACTGAGATATATAGATATGTGGTAGCAAGTAAGGTTATCTATAATACACTACTCTTAATAGATATAGATACCTTCACAGCTGATCTCAGCCAGTACACTAAGTCCCCTATAAATATTTATAACATCCCACTTCACCACATATATTGGGGTCTCGCTCTTGAGATTTTGAATCTTTCCCTATTAAAAATATTGGGGGTAATTCACTTCAGGGAATATAAGAATTAAAAGGTATCCTTGGGTGGAATTAAATAAGGTTGAGCTCACGGTGCCTGTGTTGTCCATTAGATATATTTAGAGATTAAATTGTTGGTTAGACATTGTAGAAATTTACCTGATAGACAATGGCGGACCTGGCCAAGTTTCGATCTGCTGCTGTTCAGACTGCAAAAGAGTTAGGATTAGATGGGCAAGTTATGGTTGCCTATGTCACCACGGAATGTGACAAATTTATTGAACGCGAAGAAAGAAGGTTTGAAGCCGAAAGAAGGTTAGAGGCTGAAAGGGAAATTAAGAGGTTGCAGATTGAGGCTGAGGCTAAGAAATTGGAAGCAGAAAGAGAAGACAAAAGATTAGCTGCAGAAAGAGAAGAGAAGAAATTAGCTGCAGAAAGAGAAGAGAAGAAATTAGCTGCAGAAAGAGAAGAGAAGAAATTAGCTGCAGAAAGGGAAGAGAGGAAATTAGCTGCAGAAAGGGAAGCAGAAGATAAAAGATTACAAAGGGAACATGAGTTACGACTAAGGGAGTTTGAGGTTCAAGGCCATGCTCCTGAAAATGGTGCCAGTCCCTTTGCCTCTGATGCTACGGTTACTCAAGGAGCCTCAACCTCAGCTATGAATTTTCATTTAGATCATTTTGTTGAGAAAGACGATGATATAGAGAGCTACCTAAATAGGTATGAACTATTAGCTACCACGTATGGGTTAGAGAGAGAAAGGTGGAGCTTAAAGTTATCTCAGGGACTTCGTGGGGCAGCTTATGAAGTTTTTGCAAAAATGAGCAGAGGTGATCAGGAAAATTATGACATGCTAAAGCAGGCTCTTTTGTTAAGGTATGAAAAGAATGCAGAATTTTATAGGAAAAAATTTAGGAATGCTAAACTACTGTCAGGTGAAACATATCACCAGTTCTCTGCACGAATAGAGACATACTTGGAGAAATGGACTTCTCTGGGGAAAACCCAAGATCTTAAGGAAATGGTCCTTATAGAGCAACTAAGAGAGTCCATGGCTCCAGACCTGAGAAAGTTTCTCATGGAACAAGGTGCAGAGAGGCTGGATGAGTTGTTAAATGTTGCTGAAAGGTATCAAGCAGCTCAAGCAGAGGTAACAGGTAATAAAAAGAAACAAGTGGATAACTTTAGGGCACCACAGAACTTTAATAAATTTGATCCTAAGGATCAAAATAAAGGTAAGCACCAATTTGATAGGCCACGGTATGAAAAAAAAAATAAATTCCCACAATTCAATGAAAGGAAATATGATGAAAGAAAATCTTTCAACCAAGGAAAAAGGTGGTGTAAAAATTGTCAGATGGACAATCATGACACTGACCGTTGCAGAAGGAAACCTGTGTATATGGCAACCCTTCAGGTCAGGTCGACCTCAAGACAGGAGGAGGATATTATGTTAGATACCACTCCAGAAGAGATGAGGAAGGCACAGGCTGGGGATAAAACACTCAAGCCTTGTTTCAGAAAATTGTCAACTTGTCATACAACTCCAGGCAAGGGAGATTTTTACATGAAAAACAAGTTGATGTATAGGAAGACTGGAGCTAGATCCAAAGGTCAGGGACAACTGGTACTTCCTAAAAGATACAGGACAGAATTAATAAGGAGCCTACATGTGAAACCAGATGGGGACCATGAGAAGATAGGTACCATCATTCAAAAGGTGGCTCACAATTATTATTGGCCCAAAGCAAGATGGGACATTGAGAACTTTGTAGAAAGGTGTAGCATAGCACATGAGGGAACACCCACAAGTGGGAACATGGATCAGGACCTGGACACGCCCCGGGGCAAAATTAGGCCTGACAATAAAAAGAAATATAGATTTGATAAAGTGGACCAAATGGAATGGGAAGCCCCTTTTCACGGACAAGCTTCACTTAACTGTTTTACAATGGCCACTATGCGGAGAGTGCAAAAAGATGTCTTACCCCAGGATAAGCCGACAATTCCTCAATCGGACTTAAACAAACTGGAGGAAGAGGATGTAGAGAGGAAATCTCTCATCAAGAATTTTAAGTGGGGAGAAAGCCCCAAAAGAAAAATTGGTAGCGGTCGTTTTGTGAATGATAATTCTGGGAGGAAAAATCATCACTATAAAGCTTCGAGTGGAAGAGACCATACCGGTGCATGGACAAATAGGTCCACACAATTAAAGGTCCACATGTAGCTTTGTTAAGAACGTGGACTGATGAAAAGGCAGAGGAAAACATTACATCTTCATACCAATATGTGAATGAGCTGACCACTCGGTTAAAAAACTGGCTGGAAACTTGCCAATGAAAATTTGAAACAAGCCAGGAAGAAACATGCTGCCTATTATAACAGGAAGGCGAAGGACAGAAATTTGGCTGTGGGAGAGAAAGTACTGCTTCTTTTGCCTGGGAGTCAGAATAAGTTACAAATTGGATGGCAGGGTCCATATACAGTTCTAGAGAAGGTGTCTAGAACAAATTATAAGATAGATAAGAAGGGGAAAGAAAAAAATCTATCATGTGAATCTCCTGAAGAAATATTTGGAAAGAGAACATCAGGAAGAGACACACTTGTTGACCTTGTCCATCGCCATGGAGATGAAAAAGGAACCACTTTCATCATTTGAATATCCATTACACCCCTGTGAGACAGCAGCACAGGTGAAAATCAGTACACATTTAACGAAAACTCAGAAAGAGAGAGTGCAACAGGTTCTAAATAATCATGCAGAGGTGTTAACAGACCGACCAGGGCATACAAACCTATTGGAATATGATATGAAACTAATAGACTCCACACCTGTCTGTATGAAACCATATTCGATTCCGTTTGCTAAGGAGAAAGCTTTGAAGGAAGAGATAGACTATCTGTTGAAGGAAGGAATTATTTCGCACAGTGAGTCGTCGTATAGTTCCGGTGTTGTACTCTTAAGGAAGCCCTCTGGAGAACATAGACTCTGTATAGATTACAGGAGACTGAATGCTATTACAGAAGGACAGGTGGATCCATTGCCGGATACAAATCAGCTGTTTGCCAGACCAAATAAAGCTAAATCATGCTCTAAAGTGGATCTGAGTAAAGGATATTATCAGATTCCAGTAAAGCCTGAGGTTAGACCATACCTAGCTTTTAGTACCTCAGAGGGACACTATGAGTTTAATAGATTGCCATTTGGATTGAAGAATGCGCCTAGTGTCTTCTCTAGAATGATGAGAAAATTATTGGATCCTCTGAATAATCCCTGTATAACAAATTTTATGGATGATATCCTTATAGCAACAGAAACATTTGAGGAACACATTGACTCTCTGAACATGCTGTTTGATCGACTTAGGGAGGCAAATTTAACAGCCCGACCAACCAAATGTTGCGTTGGATGTAAAGAATTGGAATTTTTGGGACACACAGTTTATCAGGGAAACATGACCCCTGACCCAAAGAATTTAGAGAAACTACAGAAAGCCCCGAGACCACAAACCAAGAAGGACGTGAGATCCTTTGTCTCATTATGTGGTTTCTACCAGAAGTATATCAAAAACTTTAATTCCATATGTGCACCGTTAACTGAATTGACACGTAAAGGACATCCAGATCGCATTACATGGACACCACAATGTGAAATGACTTACCAAGAATTGAAGGAAAAGCTCACAAGTAAACCCATTTTGAAATTACCTGACTTAAGTCAAGAATTCATAGTAAGGACGGATGCAAGTAATATTGGGCTAGGAGCAACTCTACTACAGAAATCAGATGCATTGGATGGGGAATTAAGCCCAGTGGCATATGCTAGCAGAAAGTTGAATAAAGCTGAAATCAACTACTCAACTAGCGAAAAAGAATGTCTTGCAGTAATATGGGCGATAAAGAAATTCAATATTTATCTATATGGGAAGGCATTTAAGTTGCAAACAGATCACAAACCTTTATCGTTTCTAGCACAGGCTAGGCATGAGAACTCCAGGTTACTCCGATGGTCTTTACTTTTGGCTCCATATAATTTTAGCATTGAGTATATATCTGGAAAAACCAATTTGGGAGCGGATTTTTTAAGCCGCCATCCGTGTGATGAGAATCACCGTAAACCCCAGAAATAATAATAAATTTCTCTATGTGAATATAGAATAAAGGACTGACATATAATGTCTGTTTTAAGAGGGGAGGTGTCGTGGAATATTCTAATCCCCATATATAAATTATCAAGTAAATATAAAGCCTAATAAATACATATAATAAATAAAGAAAAGAGCAATGGTAAATAACAGTGCTGTCACAAAGAAGGTACTCGAAATTCCCCCTTGTTTTCTACTTCGTCGGCAAATTGTAACGCTTTCACGTTGATATTAAAGGCCTTCTGCAACATACACGCGTTTCCCAAACACACAATAAAATGTGCTGCCTTTCTAAGAAAAACCTTGAAATATGCAAGTTGACCTAAATTTTAAATTCCATTCATGTCTTTTTCTACACTATGTTACCAAAATCAAAAGACAGATGGACTAAAGGATAGCGAGAAGAGAGAGGGGCGAATAAAGCCGAACGCATGCAAAATTAAACACGCGTCTCGCTATTAATGCCACCCCCAACCCGCGTCGCGCGATACACAAATGCTGCCATCACGCGTGTAAGACTACATGCACTAACTTTTTTTCAGACGGACAGTGATAAAATACATTACCCATCCCAGAGTTAGGTTTATAAATCATAAAAAAACGCTTATTAGGAAAGATAACAATAGATGGGTTTACGGTTGAAAACATAACAGTACCCAGACAGCACATCTTCGAAACAGGAGGTAGAAAATACATATTTTGAACGCAGCCACGTAGCTCTTTTAAATTTGGATATTTGGGTTCCTTAGGGCTTGCTGACAAAGAATATGTAAAACGTTACGCAAATAGTCCAGGAATTAATAAATTATACCCAAAATAAAATAGTGGGGATGCCTGACAGCATGGAATCATTTCTGCTCATAAAATTTTTTTATAACGTGTTTGAAAAAAATCTTACGTTACAGAATTAGCCTACCATGTAAACTCCAAATTGATTGGAGCGCAACAAATGAAAGACTAACCACGATTGGTCGGGCTATAAATACTATCTTTCGTTGTTAGGGGAGACGTGAAAAGGTAACATTTTTTCAAACACTTGTCGAAACGTGGCCTCATTGGCTAGACTCGCTGATATACTCACTTAGGAGCGTTAGTTCGAGACCACTAGTGCAAATAATCTTGATAAAGCAACAGTGCGTTGAAGCCAGCTCATATTTGTGTTAAATAAAAGCCTGGAACATAAGCAGATGGGAATTTGTGCCAGTAATTGTGCCAGAATTCATTGCTAATCAACGTATCTGTGTTTATTTCCATGAAATTGTGGTAAGCTTGAACCATTCAGTATCTTTTAATGAAAATTGAATGTAAATTGTTAATTTATGCCTGTATATATATGTGTAGTTCAGTGGCAAACAGGAGATAAAGCCTATAATGCTCCAGCCTGAACAGAGGGTGTCGGAGGGAAGTAAAACGGCATGGAATGGCCAAATAGTACACTGACACCTGGATGATTGATTAGACAGAAATAATGCTGGAAGTGCAGAGGCGTAGTGACCATTAAGGAGGGTAATGCTGGTATAAAGTATTTCAGATGAAGCTGACAGTTGGCCTAACGCTCTGAACTCAATGTTTGTGTTGTATTGTGCTCAGTGTAGAACTAGAGTATCAATTAGTTATGAAGTAGAAGGTACATCCTTCTTGTTTTCAGGGACCGTGGTCTTGATGGTACTGAGCAGCACCTGGTCAGAGCTTTGCTGAATCCAGAGTCGGACAGCATACTCCTTGGTTCATTTAGCTATCAGTGAGGTGTCTCCAGAGCCCAGAGGAGAATTCGAGCAGAGGAGTCCTTTCCTGCCGCCATCACGCAAGATAAGCTGATTTGGCCAGCTGAGCTCAACATTATATCCCCTCATCTTGAAATAACTTTGTAAAAAATAACATTCAGAGGGGAATTTAATTGTCTTAATATCAGGAACTGAGAACATCTCCAATACTAGTCCCTAAGACAAACTATTGAAGTCATGATGACAAATACCAACAGAGCTTGAACAAAACAAAACCAGTATTACCTCATATTACCACTACACAACTGACACACATAGGATATTTTTAATAATATATGTCACTACATTATTCATATTGATAAAGTCTGTACATATACTTGTAATTAAAATTGATTGTGATTCCTGGTTCCTTTGTAATTGAATCAGGACACATATTCATTCATAACAGAAATGAATACATATTGTTATTTGAAAAGTTATCAGTGACTCCTTAAGATATTCTCATAGAGTGTTATATGTATGTGAGTGTCACAGTGTTGTCAAGAGTAGTGGATTAAATTAAATTGTTTATATGTCTGTTGTTGTGACTTACACTTCATCATACCCATACCCTAGACACATAACGTAGTCATCACACTATCCCAGAATAATTCTGACTGAGATATATAGATATGTGGTAGCAAGTAAGGTTATCTATAATACACTACTCTTAATAGATATAGATCCCTTCACAGCTGATCTCAGTCAGTACACTAAGTCCCCTATAAATATTTATAACATCCCACTTCACCACAATCAAGCACTTCTGAAGTCTTCAAATTATCATATCTACTTTTGTTAGATTCATGCACTGAAGTATAATAATATTATAATAGAAAGTCGTCTATGTCAGAAGTCTTTCACATATCTTTTTTTCCAAAATGCAATTATGAATTATAGTGATACAGGCTGCAGAAACTGGATTCAGAAACATAAAGTCTTTAAATCTTGATATAATGTACTCACCGTTTAGGCATCTTTTAAAGCATATTTCATGCATATATATATAGGATCATGTATTACGGCTTACTTTGTAACACTTGCCTTATTAAAACGATATATTAACAACAGTGTTAAAATATGTCAGTCTATGAGATCGAAACTTCTCGACTGAGATTTGTTTCTGGATAATGTCTCACCTCACGAACGGGAAATAAAAATCAATAAAGTTAGCGTTTCATTGAAGGATTGAGCCATGAAAAAAGTACGCAGTTCTGAAAACAGTATAATTCAAAGTCTAATCTGACGGAATAGTTGGTACTTCTAGCCTGGAGCCCTAACTTCTTTCATCATCATCATCATCATCATCATCATCATCATCATCATCATCATCATCATCATCATCATCATCATCATCATCATCATCATCATCATCATCATCATCATCATCATCATCATCATTATCATCATCATCATCATCATCATCATTATCATCCTCATTGGCATCATTATCATCATCATCATCAAAATCATCATCATCATCATCATTATCATCAAGGGAGCCGCGCTAGCGTAGTGGTTACAACACCGCTCTGGCGACCGGGTGATACAGGATCAAACCCGGGCGACGGCATTTGAGGATTTTTCGACGACCGGGATTTGGACTGGATTAACTCGAGACCGGGCGAGAACATTTAAAGGAGTGTCGTCGACCAGGGACTGGCGGCTCCTGAGCCGACCCAGCTGCAATGGGTACCTCCGAAATCGGCGAGTATTTGCCTGAATGGCGAGGGACACCTGTCTCTGTACAAGAAATAAAGGGATACTCACGTAAAATCAATGTCAGGTTAGACATAAAATAATAACCTGAGATTTCGCCTCGAGTATTAGCGGGCGTACGATAAAAAAAAAAAAAAAAAAATTATTATCATCATCATCATCATTATCATCCACATTATCATCATCATCATCATCATCATCATCATCATCATCATCATCATCATCATCATCATCATCATTATCATTATTATCATCATCATTATTATCATCATCATCATCATCATCATTATCATTATCATCATCATCATTATCATTATCACCATCATCATCATCATTATCATCATCATCGTCATCATCATCATCATCATTATCATTATCATCATCATCATTATCATCATCATCATCATCATCATCATCATCATCATCATTATCATCATCATCATTATCATTATCATCATCATTATCATCATTATCATTATCATTATCATTATCATCATCATCATCATCATCATCATCATTGGCATCATTATCATCATCATCGTCATTGGCATCATTATCATCACTATCATCATCATTATCATCATCATCGTCATCATCATCATTATCATCATCGTTATCATCATCATCATCATTAACATCATCATCACCCTCATCATCATCATCACCATCATCGTCATTGTCATCGTCATCATTATCATCATAATTTTTATTTGCGCTCCTTATAGAGCAATGTCCCACCACTGCAGCTACTCTCATTGTAGAAAGATTGCAGCAGACATTCTTACGCTCTGGCAGCAGCAGTTTCTGTGGCAATTAGTTTTACACAATGAGGTTACAAGCTCCATGTACAATCTCATATTAGTCGCCTTGCACGTGATGCATTAGAATGTCGACGTCCTATTCCTATCCTAACTTCTTTAGTGAAGGAGATGTTAACGGGAGATTTAACATGTTATTTCTCGTTCGCGTTTTTGAATAATTACTTTATACATATATCTGTTGTCGTTTTCCCGTCTCACTTCTCTTTTTAGCTTTTACCAAGCCTGCACGTCTCCTCGTTTACTGTTTATATATATAACAATCGAACATCTACCTGTCTGTTACCTCATAACCCGAGAACCGCTGAACCGATTTTGATGCATGCGGTTTGCTTCAGCGTATTGGACATTTCTCCGGAAAGGTTTTACTATTCATCGTCAAGGTACAACATCAGGAGGCAGAGCAGTGAATTTTTCTTCCCTCCTTTCATTCTTATCTCAATGAACAAGGGACGTAAAAACTATACCGTTTCTTGGGTTAACGGCCTTAGCTTACAAACTTTATAAGTCATAAATTTTATCATTTTTCGTTAAATTTAGAAGAAGTGCGTTGGTTTCTGTTGTCAGTTTTCTAAACCAGGATTCCTGACAAGGAAAATTTGAATAATACTCAGCTTTGTAGAGTTCTTACTTAAATGAACAAGTGCGTTGAAACTGTTATGCATTTTTTTTTTTTAATTCAGGATTCCTGACAAGGAAAGTTTGATTAATTCTCAGCTATGTAGAGTTCGTACTACAATAACGTGTACACAGAAGCCTTCATGTAAATTATTTGTGCTAGAAGATTTGTGTATGTTCTGGAAGATTTGTGTATGTTCTGACATAACGATTGGTTAGCGATTCAATTGGATATAGAGAAAAGGCAAGTAGATTTAGTTTTTTTTTTTTTCAGTTACTATTCTGCTGGGAAATATTAGCTACCTACTTACATAAACATGTTACAGTTCCCTATTAAGTTTATTTACTACTTAATAAGTTTACTACTTAATTATTTTCAGTTTTCCCTTCATTTCTCTGTTAGTTTTTGTCTTTAATTATATCGTAGACAAGGTTTGTGTGCCTCTTATAAAAACTCTTAGGTTTCTATTTTGTGATCATTTTTAGGCATTATAATCCCACTTCTCGGAGATATTAGGTTTCCTTTTCTTAGGTTTTTTTTAAACACGTAGGTGCATTTATTCTTAGTTAGGTCTTCTTCTTCTTCTATGATCATTAGCCGCCGACCGTCAAAGCAGTCAGTGGCTATCACGCCTAGTGGCGTCTTGTAGGGCAACAACAAATTGATTCCACTTTGCTCGGTCGGCGGCCATCTTTCGTACAGCGCCTCAACTTTGGTTCATTCTTTGCATCTCAGCCTCCACTGTCCTCCGCCAGGTTGTTTTTGGTCGGCCTCTCTTTCGTTATTCTTCAGGGGTCCAAAGCATAGCTGTTCTTGTGATGGCATCGGGGTCTCTTCTGATTTAGTTAGGTACTTTAATTAAATTTCATTTTTGCTTTACTCTACGCCTATCACATCGTCCAACAGAACTTCATCACGTGGGAGACTTAGCAACAGAGCAAAGAGAATGAGAATGAGAATGAGAAAGGAAGCGCAAAACTTTTTTTGAATGAAATAATGACTTTATTTTATTTATTACTATTTTCCTTCCTTTTTATGTTTAAGTATACATGTGAAACTACATGTGTGTGCTTTTATATGTAATGCATCCCCTTACAGCATTATTTTATAGAGGAAAGGGCATTAGTAGTGTACGTGCATACATTTCAATACATAAGAGTTTGAGTGTTGAGGTATGTATGCGCATGAATACACATGTATGTATGTGCGTGTATGTATATATGTATAGATGTATATAGGTGCAGATTGTATGTATATTTTCTCTTATTTATGTCAGTTTTTAAATGCTTTGACTTTTTATGATTTAAAATAATCTCATCCTTGGAATAAAAAAATTAAGAAAAGCAGACTGGTGGTTGTGGTCGCGGGGAGAAAGTCTGCATACCAAGAATCCCGATGATTTGCCTGCGTCGGAACACTTACACGTCAAGTGACTGTAATACCAGTGTCGTCTACAAAGAAGCCCTTACTTAATTTTTTTCCCTTAGAAGCACCACCTCAATGCAACAGTACAATTAAAAACAAAAAAAGTTAAAACTTTCTAAAACGATTCGCACCAAATCCGACTTGCACTCATTCCGACATGGACCCGGGTTGGGCCGGGTATGACCGCTAGTAAATATATATATATATATATATATATATATATATATATATATATATATATATATATATATATATATATATATATTATATATATATATATATATATATTATATATATATATATATATATATATATATATATATATATATATATATATAATATATATATATATAAATATATATATATAATATATATATATATATATATATATTATATATATATATATATATATATATATATATATATATATATAAATAAAGAGCGAGAGAGACGATTAAGCCAGCAGCCAAATCATGGCGGGAAATATTTATGTACTTTGAGCTGCATGCCCTGAATGGTGGTACTAAATTCCCCTGTAGTAAATTCATTCATTTTCATTTTGCATCAGAAGTACGGGAGCATGGACACAGTACGACGCAAAAGCATAGAAACTTCATCCGCGATGAGTAATGAGGCTTCACTGGCTAATAATAATAGTAATAATAACCCCTTCAGTCATAACTGACTATGGGAATGCGCCCCTGAGGTGGCAGCCCTCAGCTGCTTATTTTCCTGGTGCTCCTTTCGACGTTTTCTCCTCACCTCTGCTTCTTGTGTGAGCCTCTCTTCGCCCAATCTGAGGTGGCGCCGTAAATAGCATCGCCACTTAGTGCGATCAGCAGCTTCATCCTCCCATGTTGCTGGATCCATGTCCAGTGCCCTCATATCTCTCTTGCACACATCTTTGAACCTCAGCTGTGGTCGCCCAACTGTTCTCTTGCCATCTGCTAATTGTCCATAGAAGATATCTTTTGGGATGCGACCATCTTCCATGCGGCGAACATGGCCAAGCCAGCAAAGTCTGCGCTGTCTAAGAAGCGTATACATACTTTGAAGGCCAGCACGTGACAACACCTCGACATTAGTCACTTTATCTTTCCACGAGATGCCGAGGATGCGGCGTAGACACCGCAAAAGGAAGGTATTGAGCCTTCTTTCTTGCTTAGCATAGGTCGTCCAGGTCTCGCTGCCATATAGGAGTGTGCTGGTGACACAGGCATTATATACCACAGCATTGGTCTTCATTGTGAGTTTAGAGTTTCCCCAAACACGCGATGTGAGGCGGGCAAAGGTAGCTGCAGCTTTGCCAATGCGGCTGTCGATTTCTGTATCCAGTGAGAGTTTGTCATTGATGGTAGACCCTAGGTATGTGAAGTGGTGCACCACTGCCAATTCATAGTTATCGATAGTGATAACTGGTGCAGCACCCACATCCTGACTCAGCACATTCGTTTTCTTTAGACTTATTGTGAGGCCAAAGTCCTTGCATGCTTTAGTGAAGCGATTCATCAAGCTCTGAAGCTCCTGTTGGCTTTGAGTGACGACTGCAGCATCATCAGCGAACAACAAGTCTCTTATAGTGACCCTTCTGATTTTTTGTTTTTGCCTTCAGCCTTGAAAGATTAAACAGACGGCCATCTGACCTAGTGTGAAGGCATATTCCTTCAGTTGCATCTCTGAATGCATGTTTCAAGAGTAAGGCAAAGAAGATTCCGAAGAGGTTCGGAGCCAGAACACAGCCTTGTTTAACGCCACTTCGTATATCAAAGGGCTGTGACGTGCTTCCAGCATATTGGACTGTTCCCTTCATGCCGTCATGGAATGACTTTATCATTTCCAGCATTTTAGAAGGGCAGCCTATTTTCAGGAGGATTTTAAAGAGTCCATCCCTACTAACCAGGTCGAATGCTTTTGTGAGGTCTATAAAGGCGATATATAATGGTCTTTTCTGCTCTCTTGATTTTTCCTGAAGCTGGCGGAGAGAGAAGATCATGTCAGTGGTTGATCTGCCAGCTCGGAATGCACACTGTGCCTCTGGATATATGCGATCAGCTAACTTGTGTAGTCGCATTAAGATGACTTTGGCAAAAACCTTACCAACAATACTTAGAAGAGAGATGCCTCTGTAGTTATTGCAATCACTTCTGTCTCCTTTATTTTTATACAGTGTTACAATCCTGGCATCTCGCATGTCTTGAGGAATAGTTGTCTCTTCCCAGCACTGGCACAGCATCCTATGCAGGGGATGTAATAGCGTGCTCTTACAGCATTTGATTAAATCAGGAGGAATCCCATCACTGCCTGGTGCTTTGCCAGAGGCCAAGCTATCAATGGCCTTGCTGAGTTCCTCTAATGTTGGTTTGGCATCCAGCTCCTCCATAGTTGGCAGACTGTTGACACCATCAAGGGCTGCAGGCGTGACGGTATTGTCTCTAGCGTAAAGCTCAGAGTAGTGCTCGACCTACCTCTCCATCTGCTTACCCTTATCGGTTAGCTTCTCTCCGCTGATGGTTTTTAGCGGTGCCGTCTTACTTTTATGGTGGCCAAGTGCTTTCTTTATACCGTCATACATTTGTCTAATGTTGCCTGTTTGCGCTGCGATCTGGATGCTCTCACTGAGCTGGAGCCAATAGTCATTTGCACAGCGTCGAGCAGTTTGTTGAACTTTGCTTCTCGTAGCCCTCAGGATCTGTAGGATTCTGGCACTCGGTGAACGTTTGTATTCATTCATAGCACTGCGCTTAGCTTCAATGACAGGTGCCATCACATCTGATAAAGCATCAAACCAGTCATTTGACTTTGCTGTTTTCTTACCAAAGGTGGCAAGTGCAGTACTTTGAATGGTGTTCCGTAGATGCTCCCAGTTCTCTGTAATAGTATCACCATGCTGAGGGCTACTGAGCACTTTCTCGAAGGTCGCAGTGAATTGAGCGATCATGAAAGGGTCTGACATCTTGCTGGTATCAATGCGTGGTTTCCCTTCATGTCTGACACGATAGAGTTTTCTTGGTTGTGCTCTGATTTTGCAGCAAACCAAGGAGTGATCTGTATCACAGTCTGCACTATAGTACGAGCGCGTGGAGAGCACAGACCTGAGTAGTGGCCTTCTGACGAGAATCAGGTCAGGTTGGTGCCAGTGCTTGGATCGTGGGTGTCTCCATGACACCTTATGCTGGGGTTTTGTCTGAAAGTAGGTGTTGGTCACGCAGAGGTCATGGTGGACGCACAACTCTAAGAGCCGTTGTCCATTTTCATTCATCTTGCCAATACCAAACGTGCCCAGACATGAAGGCCATGAAACATTTTCGGCACCCACTCTAGCGTTAAAGTCACCAAGGAGAACAAGCTGTTCTTGCCTAGGTATGCTTTTGATAATTGCTGTTAGATTCTCGTAGAACTCATCTTTAGCTTCTGAGGCAGAGTACAGAGTAGGAGCATACACACTGACAAGGGTGATGGGACCTGTGCTAGTTTGCAGGCGGAGCGTTAACAGGCGTTCTGATCCATTCTTGCCTGGTTCAACCATTTTAGTTAGCGATTTTTTTACCGCAAAACCTACTCCGTGTTCTCTAGCTTTATTAAGATCTTTCCCTTGCCAATAAAATGTGTAGTCCTTCTCGCTCACCGTTCCAGAGCCCGCCAGGCGCGTTTCCTGAAGTGCAGCTATATCCACCTGAAGTCGTTTAAGCTCATCATTAATTATGGCTGTCTCCCTTACATCGTTTACATCATGTAGGTTTTCGGATAGTCCAGTCAACATAGTCCGAACGTTTCAGCATCCCAATCTGAGAGTTTGCTTATTTCTATTTTTTCGATAATTGCTTGGTGCAAAATTTTCTGTCCACAGTTCGGGTTTGACCCTAATCCCCATGCACCCAATGGGGAAAGCAGACAGTGGCGGGACAACACCTTATTGACTGGGGGCTGCCCAGCTTGAAGCGGGCGGTAGCTGTCCAGTGAGATCCTAGAACCTCTCCCACTGTCGGAAGTAGCCCCTGGCGCCATGCCGTACGCAAATTGGGCAAAATGCTTATTACCGGTAACTGCTACTTCCCGTGTTTTGCCGACACCTATAGGGTGAAGCTGGAGTGTCCTCTCCAGGGCGCGAGCTTGGGCACAGTTATATGGAGATCAAGCTGTTGCCCATGCAGCATGTTCCCCCTCTCCACACAGCCGGTAGATCCAAAGGAACGGCAGTAGCCGATACAGTTTGGTACCAGCCATGTCGCAGGAGTTGCCAGAATAATGTCGAATCGACATTAGACTGCCTTAGGGACTCCGACTCCGGATTTATCCTCAGGGTTTACTCCCGAAGCCAATTCCATAAATGGATATTCCCGCAAGGCAGCGGTGGTTTGAATTCAGAGTTCCTTCTCTTAGATAAGCTACCAACCAAGGATCACGAGCCCTATCTGCCCGAAGCTGCTGGTTTTAAGGCGCCAGTCGCTCGTCTTTGCCCCTTCTCCCGTCAGTGGAAACAGTTCCGCCGGGCTCAAATTGAGCCACACGTGAAGGCTGGGAGCTGGACTTGGTTGTCAGAGGCTGTTTGAGGGGCGTGCCATAGAAGTATTTTATCTGCAGTGATAGCTTATCCTCACTACAACTCCCGGCAATAACAAGCTTTGGAACTGGCTATATATATATATATATATATATATATATATATATATATATATATATATATATATATATATATATATATATATATATATATATATATATATATATATATATATATATATATATCTTGTCATCTTGTCATTACCATTTTCTTTTTGCTTCGGTGCCTTTTTACCACAACATCTTCTAGAGAAAGATATATTACTAGGCCACAATAAAGCCTAGAAATAGCTGTGTTGTATATTTGTGTTTTCGCTCCTTCTAGAGCATTCATCGCGTGTGTTATTTGCATAGCCCAATTACTATGCGCCGCCCACTAAGTTGAGCGATTAGCCCTCGGGCCTAAATAAAGAGAGAGTGAGCCGTCGAAAGACCCTTTTTGCAAGAGCAGCCCAGAGAGAACAAACGAAACGAAGCGCCCTGTGTGGGTAGGAGATGGACAAAGAAACCAGATCAGGTGAGCTGTAATTGTTAGCGTATTTTGTAGAAATTAGCTTTAGTGTTCTGTAGTTTTATTATTAGTATTCAGAGTGGCACAGTTCTAGTGTTTAACACAATAGATAGATGTGTTTCCAAAGGAGATTTCTTCCAGGACATTAGATATAGTTTTAAAGCTATAGATGAGTGAAAATAATGTGTGGATAGATTTTACTAGTGTTAAGTCCAAATCACAGCTGTGAGAGTTTAGTAGCAATTTTTTCATTCATTAGACCGGGCAAGACAAGGGAATATAGTTGGAACCTATTTCATTCGTGAAGCCGGGCAGAAAAGCAGTCTACTACTAATATTAACTGTTGGCAAGATGGCAGCCACGTGTTCATGAAAAGCATCATGCAATGTGTATAAAGGTGGCGCCTGTGAGTCAACAATAACACGCTTAGTTATCACGTGTTATAGGCCTAGTAATGTTACGATATTTTATATTGTGTGAATTGGGTGAAGGCAGGTTAATGTAATTTTCTTCAGTAAAAAGGGAAATGATGATGACGGTGTATTTGTGAGCGGGTGTTAGTGTGTCATGTGCGTGTGTAGGAGCGGGAGTTTTACTCCTGGAAGGTTCTACCAAGCTGGATAGGTTTGCGCGGGCAGGGATCAGACGAAAGCAGACACACTGGTCCTCCAGGTTGGGGGTTTTAACATAGGGCTGGCACCCCTGTCTATGTAAAAAAATTGAAGTTACGGAAACAACAACGAATAAACAAACTTTGCTGCGGGACGGACATCCGGAGTCTGAGGCTCGTACGACTGTCATTAGTGAAAGCCGAAAGGAAGCCACTGACATGAGAACGGACGTCCTGACCGCAAAACTCGAAACAAGAATAGGATTTTGGAACGTCAGGACAATGAATGAGACGGGCAAACTAAAAGAGGTCACGGCAGAAATGAGAAACTATAGGCTACATATTCTAGGGATAAGCGAGAGCAGATGGACAGGGGCAGGAAAAGTTAAAACAGCAACAGGAGAACCAGTTCTTTACTCTGGAAGAGAGGATGGACAGCACAATGAAGGCGTAGCCATTATTTTACAGAAAGGAATAGAAAGTACATTACTGGAATGGAAACCCATCAACAACAGACTGATAAGATTAAGACTGAGAGGTAGATTCAACAATACTACAATAATACAATGCAACGCACCAACGAATGACAGCGATGAAGAGGCCAAGGATGAATTCTATCAACAACTGCAGAAAGAAATGGAAGACACACCTAGATATGATCTTATTGTAGTAATGGGAGACCTCAATTAGAAAGTTGGTACACACAATACATATAATGAAAGAGTAATGGGGAAATGCGGCAGCGGAACAGCAAACAAAAATGGGGATAAATTAATAAGTTTCCGTAGTATTAACAACCTGGTCATTGGAGGAACACTTTTCCCACATAAAGAAATTCACAAATTAACATGGGAATCACCAAATGGTCGGGACAGAAACCAGATAGACCACATTATGATTAACGATAGATGGAGACATGCATTACAAGATGTGAAGGTAAGAAGAGGTGCAGATGTGGGAAGTTGTCGTGAAACATTCTAAATCCACATATATAAATTAAAAGGTAAATGTAAAGCCTGACACATAAATTCAATAAAAGGGAAAGAAGAATGGTAAAGAACAGTGCCGTCACAATGACTGTACTCGAGATCCCCTTTTTCTGCTTCGTCTGCATACTCTCACGCTTTCACGTTTACTAGTAAAGCCTACTGCATCAATACACGCGTTTCAACAAAACAATAAAACGTGTACTGTATTTCTAAGAAAACCTTGAGCTAGGCACCCTGCGTTATGACCTAAATTAATACTTCCATTAATTTCATTTTATACACTACGTTAACATAAACGGAAGGACAGATGGAATTAGGAGAGAGAGAGAGGGCTGAAAGCAGGAACGCATGCAACACTAACACGCGTCTCGCGATATACAATTAATGCCACCCTCCCCGCGTAAGACCTGAAGCACTAACTTTTTTTTCAAATAGACAGTGATAAAAAACACTACAACTACGAGAGTTAGGTTTACAAACCTGTAAAATTCTTATTAGGAAACATGACATTCTACTGTTTTATGTCTAGACTCCTGACATTAGTCTGACAGTACAGCAGACACCTTAAAGTTTGGAAGTGAGGAGGTGGCAACAGCACGACTATCCTAGAAGAAAATACATATTTTGAACGCAGCCACTTAGCTCCCTTAAAACTTATATATTTGGGTTCCTTAGGACTTGCTGACAAAGAATATGTTAAGTGTTACGCAAATAGTCTAGGAATTATCAAATTATAGCCAAAAGAAAATAGTGAGGATGTCGGACAGCACCAAGTCATAATCGCACAGTGGCATGTTTTGAAACCACCATTTTACGGGAAATAGGCCAACATGTTACATCCTATTTGATTGGCGGGAATGATATGTAAGGCTAAACATGATTAGTCGGACTGCAAATACTATTTTGGTTGTTAGGGGAAACGTAGGAAGGATAAATTTTTTTCAAAAAAGCATTGTAAACATGGCCCTATTGGCTAGAACCGTTGATATAGTCCATTAGGAGCGTCTGTTCAGTGCCACATTTTGAAATAAACTTACTAAGAAACAGTGCGTTGAGCTCCAGTGCATATTTTTCTAAATAAAAGCCTGGGACAGAGGTAGATCGGAATTTGTGCCATTATTCATCGCCAGTCAACGTATTTTAGTATTATTCCCATGAATTGTGGTAAGCTTGACATATTTGATATCTTTTTAATGAAAATTGAATGTGAATTGATAATTTATGTCTGTATATGTGTGTGGGTTCAGTAGCAAACATGAGGCAAAGCCTAAATATTGCTCCAACCTGAACAAAACTTGTCGGAGAGAAGTATATCTGCATGGGATCGCCAAGAAGTACACTGACACCTATCTTATTGACTAGAAGGAAATAATGCTGGAACTGCAGAGGCGTAGTAACCATTAGGGAGAAGAATACTGGTGAAAATTGTTTTAGATGAAGCTAGCAGTTGGCCTACCGCTCTGAACTCAGTGTTTGTTATGTATTGTGTTCAGTGTGGAAATAGATTATAAATTAGTTCTGAAGTAGGAGGTACCACCTTCTTGTTTCAGGGGACCGTGGTCCTAAATTATTGAAGCAGCACCTGGTCTGAGTTTTGCTGAATCCAGAGGCTGACAGCATACTCCTTGGTCCAGATAGCGACCAGTAAGGTGTCTGAAGAACACAGTGAAGCAATCGAGCAGAGGAGACTGTTTCCTGCCGCCATCACAGCAGATAAGATTCTGTGGCCAGAGCAGCTCAACATTATGTGCCCCCTCTAAAATTTACATTATATTAAACACAGAGGGACAATAAATCGTTTTAAATGATAGGAACTGTGAACTTTTCCCAATACTATTTCCATCATAAACAAACACTTGAAGTCATGATGACAAACAGCAACCAAGCTTGAAAAAGCCAGTATTACCTCATAGTACCACTTCACAACTTACACACATAGGATAATAATACAAAATATGTCAATACAAAGATCATCTCTATAAAATGTGTACATATAACTTGTGATTACATTTGATTGTGATTCCTGGTTCACTGTGTAGTTGAATCAGGATATCTATTATTGAAAGGAATTAATACATATATTTTTAAACTTTACACTTGACTCATTTAAGATAGTCTTATAGAGTGTTATATGTGTGTGAGTGTCACAGTGTAGTAAAGTGTTGTGGAATAAATTAAATTGTTTATCTGTCTGTTGTTGTTGTGACTTACCCTTCATCATTTTCATAACCCTAGACATGCAACGTAGTCATCACAATATTCCAGAATAATTCTTACTGAGGTATAAATGTGGTAGCAAGTAAGGTTATCTGTAAAACACTACACTTATTAGATACAGATACCTTCACAGCTGATCTCAGTCAGTACACTAAGTCCCCTATAAATATTTATAACATCCCACTTCACCACAGAAGTGATCACCATTTAGTAGTAGCAAAACTGAAATTGAAACTAAGAAGGGCTGGACCAACTTTTAACTACACAGAAAAGGTTTGACATCAGCAAATTGAAGGACCCCCTTACCAGAAAAGCTTTTGCGGCTGACATAAAGAAACGATATCAATTTGCCAAATGTCAGGAAAAGACATTGACTGATGATATAGACCAGCAATTCAACACCATTTCAACAATATATAAGGGAAGCAGCAAATCATGCTTGGGATTCCAGAAAAGGAAGAAGCAAGACTGGATAACACCAGAAACACTAAACACCATAACACTGAGAAAGGAAATGAAAAGAAAGAAAACAGAAGCGAAGTCCCCCAGGTTAAAGCAACTATATAGCGAACAGTACAGTCAGCTGAACAAGGACGTTAAACGCCAAACCCGAACCAACAAAAGGAATTTCCTAGACGATCTGGCAAGACAGACAGAAGAGGCAGCACTGAGAAATGAACAAAGCACAGTATACAAAATAACTAAATTCATCAGCGGAAAACGAGGTGCAAACAATATTACATTAGTAAGAGATAAGCAAGGAAATCTCATCACGACAGCAGAGGGACAGGAAACAAGATGGGCAGAGCTCTTCAGAGAAACTCTGAACAAGGAACCACCAGAGACACAATTGAATGGTCCTGAGGTTGAAAACAATCTAGATGTAAATATAGACATTCCACGAAAAGAAGAAATCATCACAGCAATCAAAGGGTTAAAGAACGGAAAAGCTCCTGGCCATGATAACTTAAATGCAGAGCTATTTAAGACAGACCCTGAGCTAGCAGCAGAACTATTAGAACCACTATTTGCACAAGTCCGGAAAATGGGGACAACACCATCAGAGTGGAACAAAGGAATAATTGTCAAATTGCCCAAGAAGGGATATCTTGCAGACTGCAATAATTGAAGAGGAATCACTCTTCTCTCAGTACCCAGCAAAATACTAGGCAGGATAATTATACAGAGAATTTCAAAAGCAGTAGACCACAAACTGAGGACAGGACAAGCAGGATTTAGAAAGAACAGAAGATGTGTAGATCATATATTTACTCTCAGGAACATTATAGAGCAGTGCTCACAATGGCAAAGACAGCTGTACTTTAATTTCGTTGATTTTGAAAAGGCTTTTGACAGCATACATAGAGACAGTTTATGGAAAATACTGAGGGCTTATGGAATTCCAAGCTGCATAGTGTCAAGCATAAAAAGCCTCTATGCCAACTTTACGTGTAGTAATGGGCACAGCAACCTAACCTTTGAGGTGAAGACAGGAGTACGACAGGGATGCCCCTTATCAACCACTCTATTTTTAACAGTCATAGACTGGGTGATGCGACAGACAACAGAGGGCAGTCCAAGAGGAATAAGATGGACTACTTTTTCTACATTAGAAGATCTGGAATATGCAGATGACATTGCACTAGTAGCACATTCACATCAACACATCCAGGAAAAAAACGGACAGACTTAATATATTTAGCCAGCAGGTTGAACATCAATTTAAGGAAGTCAGAGGTCATGACGCTCAATGTGAGCAACCCTGAGCCAATTTCAGTAAGGAATCAGCAATTGGTGCAGACAGACACCTTCACATATCTAGGATGCATAGTAACACCACACGGCGGGGCAGGCAAAGACATCAGCATCAGAATGAATAAGGCAAGAACAGCCTTTTTTAGCCTAAACAACATCTGGAAGTCCTCTCAATAGAGCACAAGAACAAAATTAAGATTATATCAGAGCTGTGTGCTTTCTGTGCTTCTCTATGGTGCGGAAAGCTGGAGAGTTACAGAGAAGGAAATGTCGAAATTGTCCTCTTTTCACACAACATGCCTAAGAAAAATTCACCAAATCTTTTGGCCGAATACCATCACCAACCAAGATCTGCTTACTCGGAGCAAGCAAGAGGACATGCACACCATCATAGCTGGCAGACGCTGGAGCTGGGTTGGCCATGTCCTCAGAAGAGACCCCGATGCCATCACAAGAACAGCTATGCGTTGGACCCCTGAAGGAAAACGAAAGAGAGGCCGACCAAACACAACCTGGCGGAGGACTGTGGAGGCTGAGATGCAAAAAAATGAACCAGAAATGGGGCACTGTACGAAGGATGGCCACCGACCGAGCAAAGTGGAATCAATTTGTTGTTGCCCTACAAGACGCCACTAGGCGTGATGGCCACTGACTGCTTTGACGGTCGGTGGCTAAGGATCAAAGAAGAAGAAGCGTGTGTAGGCTTGTGCCGTCCATCCCATAACTCCTTTTATCACACTAATATTATTAGTTCTACAATATACCGTGTGGCCTCGGGTAGATCCCGCAAAGACAAAGAAAGAATAAGAGTGTTGTCCATGAGCGACTAATAAGAAGTTATGCTTGAGACTAGCAGGAACTAAGCTGGGACATATCATGAGAATAAGAAAGATTGAAGGAAAGAGAGACAGAGGACGACAGCGAGAAAAGATACTGGGATAGTTCGGTCACCAAGAGCTGAAGCTCAGTGACACTGGATCAAAGTCAAGTCACTGGACATTTAGACGTTATGGCATGGAAAGAAATCAGCAACAAAATTGACAAATAGTGCTGGAGACAGTATGTTCTAGAGATACATGATCGCCCTCGCCACCAGGCATGGTAATTGAATAAGAAGAAGCATGGGGGCTAGTAACTTCATGGTGTGAAACAAGTTCCTACAAAACTCACCAGTGCCTCCTGCAAGAGGGGAGACAGCTGCAGTGGTGGCTCCGTGTTCCATTAGGAACAGAAACGGAAACAAAAGAAGAATATAGGCTACCGCATGCGTCTGTTTTTCTATTTTAGCATCTCGTAAAACCTGTTGACCTGATATCGTTAGCCATAAAGGATAACTTAAGTGTGGCAAAATTTGGAAGCTATTTTAAAATTTGTAATAAAATGAACACCGGAACTGTGAATTCGCAAGCCCCTGTTTTCCGTTAAAGTTTAGTATTTTAAAATGTTAAAACACTTATCTGATTCTCTTTGAACATTGTAACTCATAAACTATTACAGATGACACATAATTCAATGCACGCGAGCACATACGGCTGCCTGGTCCGTTTGCCACGTCTTATCTGATACCAGTCGCTTAATTACCTCACGTGCGCAAACCCGATTTATATTTGAAGTTTCTTCCATTAATCTAACTACCCAAGATGTCTCTGACAATTCCCAGTCATTACTCTCCTACATCTGGTTAGCTAATTATATTGCTGCTGTCAAGCCGAATGAAGTCGCAGCTAATGTGGTACTAAGGTATAGGTTTCATTCTATGTCCCTTAAAAGCAGTGATGAATGTAGGCAACGGTTCACGTTCCAAGTCCACTTATTATGCGTGTATTCCATTTAGGTCAACTGGGAAGCTATGATTTGTCGAACACAACCATGCACAGCAGTTGCTACACGGTTATTATTTAGTTCTAACAGCGATTTTTTTTCTACTGTTCGTGTATTAGCCATTGCCTAGTGAACGGTTATGTCATCATAAAGTAGTCACAGTTTGACATCAGTTCGTGTTCGAAAAAAGGCAGTAGTCGAAAATGTGTAGTCGAAAAGTTTGTAGCAGCTTCCCTTATTTTCCGTCTCTCTCTCTCTCTCTCTCTCTCTCTCTCTCTCTCTCTCTCTCTCTCTCTCTCTCTCTCTCTCTCTCTCTCTCTCTCTCTCTCTCTCTCTCTCTCTCTCTCTCTCTCTCTCTCTCTCTCTTATATATAAAATTCACGAACTTATTCATCCATTCAACATATAGATTGATATATGATAGTATTTCTGTACATTTCAAACTTCTGGCCTCTAATCAAATGTGTACATAAACTCTAAGTGATCAGTCTATCATCCTACTAGTCTGTGTACAACTGACTAAACTCTAAGTCATCAGTCATTCTACAAATCTGTGTACAGCTGACTAAACTCTCACTGATCCGTCTATCATCCTACAAGTATGTGTACAGCTGACTAAATTCTAAGTGATCAGTCATTCTACAAATGTGTGTACAGCTGGCTAGACTCTAACTGATCAGTCTACCATCCTACAAGTATGTGTACAACTAACTAAACTTAAAATAATCAGTCTATCTTGTGTGTGCACAGCTGACTAAACTTTAACTGATTAGTCCATCATAATACACGTCTGTGTACAGCTGACTAAACTCTAACTGATCAGTCTACCATCCTACAAGTATGTGTCAGCTAACTAAACTTAAAGTAATCAGTCTATTATCTTGTGTGTGCACAGCTGACTAAACTTTAACTGATCAGTCTACCGTCCTACAAGTATGTGTACAGCTAACTAAACTTAAACTAATCAGTCTATTATCTTGTGTGTGCACAGCTGACTAAATTTTAACTGATCAGTCTACCGTCCTACAAGTATGTGTACAGCTAACTAAACTTAAACTAATCAGTCTATTATCTTGTGTATGTACAGCTGACTAAACTTTAACTGATCAGTCCATCATTATACACAGACAGCTGACTAAACTCTAACTGATCAGTCTATCTTCCTACTTCTGTGAACAGCTGACTTAACGTTAAGTGATCAGCAATCCAAAGTCTGTGTACAGCCATTAAATTAATTAAGATGCGCATATATGTCACAATCTCATAATCTTTGTCTTTTCTATGTGAATTTAGAGAGAATGAATGGCACGACAGGAAAGCTTCAGATTTTCTTATTCAAATCCCGTGCTCTCGGGGGAGTTGCGAGGTGTCAATGATGATGATGATTTTGATGAAATGTCTGACGAAAGGCACATTGTATTAAAGTGGTATAAGAGCTTTCACCTTTACATAGACGTGGTAAATATGGCTTTCACGAGACACACTCATAGGTAATAGATATTTCGTTTACGTTTAAAACAATCATAAGTGAATGTATACTGATATTGTGTAGGCTAAATGTGATGTTATCTGCTCAAACATTTACCCCACCAATCGTTTTCAAAAAGTATTATGTTTTCCGGACTCTTAAAATTGTTATAAATACACAGTTATTTTTATAATGTCGTGCTGACATTCAATGCATGTTTTAAAACTATAAATACATTGCTGTTATTGTTATTCATTTTAGTGTAACGTGTAATTTAATATTACGCTAGAGAATGGTAGTACTCACTGGCTTATTAAATTAATTATAATCAAGTAATCAGAGTTCTGACATTACTTCATCAGAATCATATGTTTTTTAAAGTTTTCGATTTTATAGCAAGCGTCAGTTTAAAGTGCATTTATGTTTATCTGCATGCCGTCTATCTGTTTATCTCAAATGCACCGACAATACATTAATGCAGTCTCTTTTTCTTAATTTAGCATGCACTCTTGTTTTGCTTCCATTATGAGCTTTGGTCTAAATTTGTTCTCTTCTCCACTGTTATATCTATGAGCATTTAAAAATTAGTTTACTGACTTCTTAAATTTTCCACAGCAATTTCAGTTTAAACTGGATGTATAATTCATTTCCATTTTATGTGCCTTATATCGTTAAAGCACAAACGAAACGCGCACACAATTAACAGAGACAACAAAGGATTATCAGCCTTACCTGGTATTTGAATCTATTGACATGCTTTAAAATTGTTCAGATCTGTCGAAACGACAAAATAATAAAGCAAGGAAAATACAAAACCGAAAAAAATATCAAAACAATTAATTCAACAATCAACGAAAATCAAAAGCAGAAGATGGAATATTAAAACAAGGAAGTCCTGCTATGACAATCGTCGATAAAAGATCCGGTGAATACAACGGCGTCAGGTAGTGCCCCTTGATGTATAGAGTTAAGCGATAGTGAATACCGAAGTATATTAGCAAGAGAAACGCGCTTTTTCAGGGTTCGTGCAATTCAGCTACATGGCCAGAAGCGCGGCACTTTTATGTAATTTCCAGACTGCAACTTTGGTAGGGAAAATTAAGTTTTGATTTTTTTCCCACGGATGTAATGTATCCTCTGTCAAAGGGAGACAATCAAGCGGCACAAAAAAATTGTAACAATAAAATATATTGCAGGTTTTTTACACTTTGCTTTACTTTTTTACTTATTATTTAAAGTATAACTAAAAGTTTTGGTGGGAAAAAGATAGTGCTATTTTGGTGGGGAAAAAAGATAGTGATAGGGTCGTGTAATTAGCGCAAGACCTAAAATTCCACTCCTGCAGACCCAAGTAGAACAGTCCCAACTAAGATGGTTTGGCCATGTCTGCAGAATGGGAGAAGATTGGCTACCACGACAAGCATAGGAAACTAAGAGCCAGTGATCCAGACCTCCTGGACGACCCAGAGTCCGCTAGGAGGACAACATTAGATAATCTTTGAAGGACCGAGGACTAGAATGAAACCAGGCCAGGAGGAAGACAGCCGATAGGATAGTCTGGCGCTCTCTCTTCTAAACTTTTACACCTCACGGTAGAAGGGGAATGACTAAGTAAGTCAGTAAGTAATTAGCGCGAAGGTCAAAAGTGCTTGATTTATATATACTTTTTTAGGTGGCAACAAAAATAATGTGCACGAGACAAAGACGTAATGCTGTGTCCAGTATTAACAAATAAAACGCATTTAATCAGTTTTACACATTAATGGTACACCGGAAACCCGGGACATTTCAGGTTTCACCGTTCGACCTGGAAACAAATGGTGTCATAGATCTGGCATTCATCTCTAGAGTGCTGCCACCACCATGGCACGTTGTGATGTATTAGGTGCACCGGAAAGCGATTAGTTCTTACCTTGCGTCATATTCATTGCAAAGGGTAGGACCACTAGACACAGGAAACCTAAACAGACCTTCAAGTATCCTACAGGCCTACTCGACTGTAGCAACCCTTTACATACATTGCGTCAAAATGTCAAACAAAAACATAGAGAGAACACCTTTCACCCAACCTCCCTGGTAGAATAAGGCAGTGGAGGAAGCATGGATAGAATAGGAAAGAGCAACAAAGGAATGGAGTAAAGCACGAAGAATGATGAATGATGGAGAGGTTGAAGAGATGCAGGAGAAAAAGCATAGAGCAGTTGATAGATTCAAGAGCTTGGCAAAGGGAGGCCAAGGATAAAGTGTGGGATGACTTTGTGACACAGGTGGGCACGGAAAAAACCCTACATAAATGCTGGTCCTTATATCGAAGAATGAATGGGAAAAGTGCGAGTCAACCCATCACTAATTTCAAAAGCTCCACAGGACTAAGCCTGAAGACCGACGAAGAGAAGGGAAGAACATTATTCAATCCACTGATCTGTAGAGCAAACAGATAAAGTGACAAAAGTGCCCGCCTGAATAAAGGACAGTGTTCTGGAAAATGTCCTAAGGGGCTAGATGTACTTTGATCTCATTTCTGAAGAGGACGTGGTGCACACATTAAAAACCAGCAGAAACACAGCTCCAGGTTCTGATGGTGTACAATATCATCACACTAAACAGCTCGACGACACAGCCATTATAAATATGGTGAGCGACTTCAGTATCAGCATTCAGAATGCTGAGGTGCTGGAAGACTTGCTACACAGTTACCTTCGGTCACTTCCTAAACCTGGCAAAGATCCCACACTGCTCAGCAGCTATCGAATTATCACAATACAGAATGTAAATGGTAAATTACTTGAAAAGATAGTTGCAAGACATGTAATGAGCCACCTCGAAAATGCACACATTCTTCCTTATACCCTGGGTAGCTACAGGCCTAAGAAAACAACATGGGATAACGCTGGAAAGTTTGCGTACGATGTGTACGTGGGATTCCAGTGTAAAAGAGAAACTGTGGCTTTCGCAATTGACCTAGAGGATGCTTATAACTGTGTGGACTTAGCAACCCGTATAGACTGCATAATGGTATGTGGTGTAAACCCTTGGATAACAAGGTGGATAGCAGCTGCTTTAATGGAGAGATCAGTTGCATTTCGCTTGGGAACGTGGACATCTGAACCAATGCAAATTTGCCCGGGACTACCTCAGGGTTCTCCACTTTCACCAATGCCGTTTTAAGGAGGAGCCTTGGGCCATCATTGCAGTTGGTTCAACAGGAAGCCTGCACTAAACCCAAATATTCTCGATATAGCGGTAGTTTCTATTCTATACAAAATATGTTTTACATGATGATGTGGCCAGTCCCACGCACAATCTCTTATTAGTCACCTGGAATGAAGTGCCTGAGGGGGCAACAATCATATTCTTTCTTTGTCTTCATAGACCCCCGGAAACTACACGGGGCAATTATCATAAATACACGATCCATAGATTTTCTTCTTCTTCTTCTACTTCTTCATCGTCCGCACTCAGACTTCCACATCAATGACTCTAATAAAAGAAGTAGTCAGCTCAAGGTCCCTGGCATCTCCAAATAGTTTTTTGTGTGGAGAGAGGTCTGTTGTCATATACTACTACGTCAACTGAAGATTTGAGTGGACCCAGTCGAGGCACGGCGTTCGACACTCTTCCCACTTGGGGGTCTTTGCTCGAGCACCACCTCGTTTAGTCATGTGTGTATCTGTCATCTTAAGGCGTTTTGCGTTGCACGATGTAGTGCGCATTGCGGCCCAGCGCATCCGTCTTCAGCAGGCATTTATTTTGGACTACTACTCTACCTTTTGGTTTTGCGTGACTTTCTTGCAAGGCAGTAGTATTTTGTCTCTATATGACAGTTGTCGACATGGCTGTTCTCCACAAAAATGTAGAAAAATCATAATCGTCAAAAATTAAGCAGCGATCTTGGCAAGGGCCATACGTTTTCATTTCCAACCATTCAACTATTCTACAAATGTTCCAAATAAACCCAAAGTACAAGCATCACGCAAGCATCAATGTGAATCAATCATATGAACGCTAAATATAATATTCCTTAACTCTTACTGTCCTAAAAGTCTCCAATTGCTCACAACTGACTGGTTAAAGAAAAACAACAACAACAAAATATGCTTCCGCTTGAATTCATCATCAACCTCACCAAGAACAATGTATCTAGCTTATGTTGATATTATTGTCCGTTCCGCCAGCTGTCTATATTGCAGCCAAGGTATGTATGATTCTACATCTTGTAGTGATGTTCCTTCAAATGCAGTATTGTTATCGTTTTCTGCATCTACTCTCATTCTTTGTTTTCTCCTTGTGTATTCTCAGACACACTAGCAGTGACCTCTCATCAAGTATTTGCATTTTGTCTTGCATCTCACTAAACTCACGGCTGTATGGAGCTAAAGAGGAACTCCAGACAACGGTCGAATTCATCATGAGAACTCGTGTGACGATGTAAACATCAATGATGCAATCAGAAGAAGAAGAAGAAGTCTTGCATCTGATTACGTTATGTACAGAAGAGTCAGTTCGTTGTCAAAATTGTTAACTAGTGCAGACATATAAGTCTTTTACGTAAAATATTTGTAGTGGATTTGATGGTACTGTATGGTTGTGATATTACCTAGTGTGATGCATGAGGTCAGCTGTGAAGGCTCCTGAGATAAATGTAGCTGTGAATTTACAGAAGGCTCTTCTTGCTACCACTTACGACCTCACACATATCTTTTTTACTAATGAATGTGGCTACGTTAAAAATCTAGGGTACTGAAATGTAATGTGTTGTATTAGTATATACTAACACACACACAGATAATTACTAAGTGTAATAATATTAATAAAATTTATAACACACTGAACTGACTCAGCTGTTTTAGTTTTAGATATAGACATTTTCTTTTAAGTTTATTTGTTCTGAACCAAGGTTTTATTTTGGTCAGAACATATGAAAAATTTTGAAATTATGAATGAAATGCATGAATATATGTCATAATAAAATAGAAAATGTGTACATATGTATTTCAAATGACTGGTTAATAGTAATTATCTTAAGATAGTCCCAGGAGACTTTATTACTAGATATGCTGTTGGGGTGATATCATCACTCCCTGTCTATGACTACCAAACATTGTCCATTCACTGATGGGAGTAATACAAGTTTTATTTCCCAAAATTTTTGTGGGTTCTAGTGATGGTAATATAGTTGGTGTGTTAGTTAGTAAATAAGTTGGTGAAGGTCCAGCAGGCCAGACGCTCACGTATCTAGACTGAGTAGTTCTGGTGCTGGAATCTGGTGGCCCCACCTCTCCGTGCTTGGGGGCAATATAAGGCTGCTCTGACAAAATACTAGACTTCACTGGTCCACCCTTGTATATATCATCACAGCATTTGACACCGCTTTGGTGTCAAACAGAAACTCACACCTCTGCAACAAAAGTATTGGGTCATGTGTCAGAACTCTACCTCCTGAGCCACTTCTACACACAACACTACACAACAACACCACATAGACGGGGTCAGATCTCTCTGACCATACAGCACATCTTACCAAGTTGGTTTCACATAGTACTAGTTCCCCAAGACTACATATTCTGAAATATGTTCATTAGCTTCCTGCTATTGAATAAGATAGGTGATATGTTCCACTGATCTCAACACTTGATCCGCCCTTCATAATCCTTGCTGGCGTTTATGTATTTTGTTTGTCTCTAGACCCTGAACTTGGGCTGGGGATCTAGAGCGAATCCTGACTTGTTGTAAGGGATAGATTTTGATATGGCAGTATCAAATCACTCGAAACATTAAACGATATTAAAATATACAAAGAAATGCTTTCAGTCTTACCAGAATTATGAATAGAGAACACAGTTATATTCTAGCAAAACTCAGCTGAGCTGCTGGCTCTAGTATGGCGTCCCTCTAAATATGGAATAGCTTTCTGGGAAATACACCACTGAATTATTTACTGTGTCTACTACTGGACAGCTTTTAGTTGAATGGCAAAAATGCGCGTCTGTGCGCCAATAATATGATTATCTTTGGCCAATCACCGACTTTCCCCCTTTCATATTTCAAACCTCCTACCAAAAGTCAATTCAGTCATACCTCAGTCAAGTATGTATTATTGTCTGTTGGTCCGTCTGTCTCTACTTGCTTTTTCATAAAAAACACGCTTGGTTCTACATGCCTTTTTACACGAATCGGTCTCTAGAGTTATTTTTAGCCACAATTTTCCACTATTTCCCCCTCTCTTTCATTCCAACTAGATTTTAGCACTTGAGTCTCAAGGCCGCAATTTTTGAAAATTAGTGACATTTTTTTAACAGTGCAGTCGCTCGTCTGTTATGAACAACACAGTCTTTTGTCAATATCTTCATTATTATCTATCCGTCTGTATAAATGAAAGCATATTATTTCTCTGCTCAAGATGGGCTATCATCAGACTAGCTAGGTTTTATATTCCTAACATTATTATTAAGAAAAAGTTACTTTTTCAAGGTTAGTTGTTTTTTTGAAATATGTTCGAGCATCTTCTGTAATGCGTTTGCCGCTGAATTCAAATAAAAGGACTAAGTGTCGTAAAAGCGTCCAAGAAATTACTGTTGCGTATAATAGCTAAGGTCCCTTTTGTCCATTTCTTTACATTGTGTCAACTTGGGGACGTGAATTTTTTTCCTTTCCCCACCACTTGCGTCTTTTTAGCCTTGCTAGTTTAAAGCACGTGTTCAGTCATATTTTTTCTTTTTGATCTCCGTTCCCTCCCGTCTCCAAGGGTAAACGTTTTGTCTTTGCGTCTAACAAGTTAGTTTCCATGGCGGGTATTGAACCGCGGCATGGGCGATCATGTCTTCTAGTAGCTTACGCCTTATTTTTATCCCTACATTTTATCTTTGGAGATATTTTAACGTTGTATCACGGTTAAATTTATCACACATCTCCCCACTTGAAAACATGCCTACGGCAAGTTCCAAAACCAGTGATACACATAGATAAAATTACTCCCCACGCCTACCACTACTCTAATTTTGAGCACAGGGGTCCCGACTGAGGAAATCTGCACCGACATTCAATGACCCTGGGATCTACTCAATACTAAACTGATAAGGTTGCAGTAATAAAGACCACCTCAACAATCTTGCGTTTTCATGCTTAGCCTGAGATAAGAATACTAGGGGCTGATGATCCGTCTGGACCACAAAAGTCCTACCAAACAGATAGATTTGAAACTTCTTTATTGCCCAGATTAACGCTAAACATTCTTTTTCGCTTGTGGAATATCCTTGCTCCGCCTTATTCAATTTGCGGCTTGCATAAGCGACTGGGTTCAGTTCCCCATCAGGTGAAGATGATCTTTGCAACAAAGCCGCCCCGAGTCCTACATTACTTGCATCTGTTCTTACGACAAAGTCCTGTGTCAAATCAGGCAGTTTGAGAATAGGCTTGCTAGTGAGTTTTTCCTTTAACTCTTGGAACGCTAATTCACATTGCGCAGTCCAAATTATTTTATCTGGATGTCCCTTGCGAGTCAAATCAGTCAGAGGAGCACATATTGAGTTAAAATTTTTGATATATTTTGGTAAAAACCACATAACGACACGAATGATCGCACGTCCTTTTTTGTTTGTGGTCTAGGTGCTCTCTGCAATTTTTCCAAGTTCTTGGGGTCAGGGGTCATGTTACCCTGATATACAGTGTGTCCCAAGAATTCCAACTCTTTGCATCCAATACAACATTTTGTTGGCCTAGCAGTTAAGTTCGCCTCCCTAAGCCTATCAAATAACATTTTTAGGGAGTCAATGTGTTCTTCAAATGTCTCTGTGGCGACGAGAATATCATCCATGAAATTCGTGATACATGGGTTATTCAGGGGATCCAACAATTTGCGCATCATCCTTGAAAACACACTCGGAGCATTTTTCAGTCCGAATGGTAGCATTTTGAATTCATAATGTCCATCCGAAGTGCTAAAAGCCAAATAAGGCCTCACTTCAGGCTTCACTGGAATCTGGTAATAGCCTTTACTAAGATCCACCTTTGAAAAGTATTTTGCCTTGTTTAATCTGGCAAATAACTGTTTTGTGTCTGGTAATGGGTCCACTTGTCCTTCTGTGACAGCATTCAGTTTCCTGTAATCTATGCGCAGTCTGTGTTCCCCAGACGGTTTTCTCAACAAAACTACACTGGAGCTAAAAGATGATTCACTGTGTGAAATAATCCCCTCCTTCAACAAATAATCTATTTCTTCTTTCAATGCCTTCTCCTTCGCGAACGGAATAAAATAGGCTCTCATACAGATTGGGTTTGAGTCTACCAGTTTCATGTCATACTGTAGCAAATTTGTATGTCCTGGTTTATCTGTTAATACATCTGTATGTTCCTCCAGAACCTGATGAACTCTCTCCCTCTGGTTTTTAGTCAGGTGCTTACTGACTTTTACCTGTGCTGCTGTTTCACAAGGATGTAATGGGTATTCATGTGAGGTGAGGGGTTCCTTTTGCATTTGAGTTGCGATAGCCAAGGTCAGTAAGGGGGTGCTTTCCTGGAGTGGTCTGTCCAGATACTTCTTTAAAAGGTTTACATGATAAACTTTCTCCTTTCCCTTTTTGTCAATTTTATAGTTTGTTCTAGACACCTTCTCTAGAACCGTATATGGACCTTGCCATCCAATTTGTAATTTATTCTGGCTACCGGGTAGTAGAAGAAGCACCTTCTCTCCCACAGCTAGTTCTCTGTCCTTTGCCTTCCTATTAAAATATGCTGCATGTTTCTTCCTGGCTTGTTTCAAATTATCATTTGCCAGTTTCCATCCAGCTTTCAAACGAGTGGTCAGTTCGTTCACGTATTGATAAGATGAGGTAACAGTCTCTTCTGCCTTCTCATCTGTCCAGGTCCTTAATAATGCTACATCTGGATTTTTAATTTTCCATATTTATTTTTCATGGCACCCATCGGGTCCCGTCCATTAGAAGCATTATAGTGAGGACTTTTCTTCCTAGAATCATCACTCACAAATCGACCACTACCAATTTTTTTCTTGGGTGTGTCTCCCCACTTTAGATTGCTTATGAGAGATCTTCGCTCTCTTTTCTGTTCTTCCAGTTTATATAAGTCTGACCGAGGGATTGTCATCTTATCCTGGGTAAAATTTACTCTTTGTACTCGTCGCATAGTGGCCATGTTAATCCATTCAAGTGAAGACTGGGTGTGAAAAGGGGGCTCCCATTCCACTTTGTCTACCTGAGTATAATTAGTTTTCCTTCCAGGCCTAAGTTTGCCCCGTGGCGTTTCTAGGTCCTGCTCAATTTTTCCCTGTGTGGGTGTTCCCTCATGAAATATGCCACATGCTTCTACAAAGTTCTCAATATCGACATTTACGTCGGGCCAATAGTATTTTCGAGCAATCTTTTGGCAGATGGTACCGACTTTCTCATGGTCACCATCTTTTCCAACATGTAAGCTCCTTATCAAATTTGCCCTATATATCTTGGGAAGAACCAACTGTCCGTGACCAGTGGGTCTGCACTGTCGCCATGATCACAGGTCTCTCGGGATTCCCCAAGAAGACGTATCTACACCCCAATATCAGAAGGTAGATTGGTTCATCTATCACTGCTGCTCTGATTTCTACTTCCACATAGCGAGTTTTCACCGTTATCCTTGCGATGGGAAGTGTCATGAGTGGTATGTCCTTAGTCGCCCCTTGTATTTCCACTGTTTCTGTGGTATACTGACTTGGGTCCACTAGGCTAGACTTCACAACTGAATCATAATCCAAACCTGTATCATAAAGGCACCTTGTGGTGACCCCATTACAAATAACATCCTCACAAACTGGGGGGTTGTAACTGTCTTTTTCTTCTTGTTGATGTGATCACTGGCCCAAGACAGTATACATGTTGTTAGATGTGTGGTGCGAGCGTATGATGAATTGAGTGTGGGTGCGAATGAAGACGCGAATGTGTTTAGGCTCGTATAGATGTAGATCCTGCAACCCATACTCTCACATGCAGTAATCAAGGATGCTTTGACACTGCAGGCATGTTTCAAGACATTTATTGACGGGAACACACATAATATCAACAGGAACAGTCAGTGTAACAAGGTCATGCTGACCTGACATCGATAGGTATACATTTGGCATTCAAAAAGGTAAACATCAGAATAGACGTGCATGGTCAATAGCAAAGTTCTTCAATAATGACAGTTCGTAGCGTCGCCCTTGGCGTCTCTGACTAAACGCGTCAGATGCCTTAGTTACCTTGACACACAGGTGCAACTTGGCACTCCCTGCCAATTGCACATATCAGGCTGTAGTATAATAGCCGGAAGCACAGGCCTCGTCCTAACGTCGGCCGTGTACTTCTGTTAAATAGGTTATCATCAACCCTGCAGTAATACTTATTGTAGGTAGAAGTTCCGCCAATCTGCGGCTCCCACAATATATCTTCGTCACTGGATTTCTGGACAATATAAGACTAACAGTCTTGGATGGCTACCTCGAGCACAAATATATAAGTTCTGAAATGGCGGATCAGTGAGCTGCTGTTCACCCTAGGTAATCCTTTACATGTTCTGCCACCGAAAAGCGTAATAATGCATAAAGGTCGGTATTACCTGGTAAATGAATCCTCAGAACTACACAAGGAATTCTGTCGTCATCCCGACGCACAGAGATTCACTGGGGAAAACTGCCATAGCAGTTACTTCGAAGATTCTCCCTGAAAAACAATGGACTCTTGGTCCCTTCAGAAAAACAGGACCTCCCGGCTTCCCGGAAGTATATCTCACTCCCGCTTAAAAAACCTTCCCATAGGCCCACGCCGAACTGTCAACCTCTGACCCTAAAGGTCAAACACAATGAATGAATAAACAAGGGAAGACAACCCCTAATCAACCTGACATCGCAGGTAAAGACACAATTATACTTATGATACAAACATAAGCAAATAACTTGACAGATGACTCCGTCGAAAATGACAGCAACATTACTACCACCACCCCCCTGTAAAAAAAAAAAATGCAATTTTTTTTTTTTAATATGTTCATGAGCAAGATAGCACCAGTATCACTTCTGTGCTCATGCAAACAATGAACCTAATATCAGGTACAATAGAAGAGGGTACAAATCATCTCCCAACATAGGAGAAAATATTTCCTTTAAGCCAAACAAACTAAGGGATACCATTCAAGAAACCTAAGTTGCTGGCAATACCAATCATATATCAAACATTACTAAATAATATAATCATAGCAATATACAAATGTCAATGCTATTTTAGCAACATATCACTGATGGATGGACAAAATGAAATTTGTTAAATTATCTAAACATCATCCAAATACATTTGTATTACAACATATTATGATATTAAGGACAGACCTAAGTCTGAAAATATATCAGGAAAAACTAGGACACAAGATTTAACTGGAATCATGTGGGCATCTAGACAATATGTCCGCCATCACATTATCCGAACCACGGATAGCTCGCACCGTGAAATGGAAAGGCTGAAGAGCAATAGCATAACGAGTAGATCTCGAGCTCTTCAAATCCTTACTTTGCATAGCCGTAAGAGCTTTTTGGTCGGTTTCCATAAAGAAATGCGCGCCCAGAAGGAACCTTTGTAGCTTAAGAATGGACCAAACCATAGCTAACAATTCACGGTCCAAAACCGAGTAATTCCTTTCTGCCGCATTCAGCTTCCTAGAAATATACATTACAGGATGCAGAGTTCCTGAATATTCCTGCATTAGTGCCGCTCCAATGCCAGTGGAAGAGGCATCACTACGAAGGACAAAAGTCTTATCAATCGTCGGTAGTCTTAAGATAGGATGAGATGAGAACAAATTCTTAACCTGATCCAATGAAGATTGGCATTCTTGGGACCAACGCACCATATTAGGAGAACCTTTTTTCAATAACGTTGAAAGTGGTGCCATAATGGAGGACAGATTCTCAATGAATCTTCCATAGAATTGTATCAATCCCAAGAGACTACGCACTTGCTTTTTTGTCTTCGGAACCGAGATATTTAATATCTTTGAAATGTTTTGGTCCTCTGTCTTCAACAGACCATGACCAACTCGATGACCTAGGAAGGAAATTTCACTAAACCCAACAAAAGCTTTAGAGGGTTTAGCAGTCAAACTATGCTCACGTAGAGTAGATAGCAATTCCTTCAGACCCACATAGTGTTCTTCCCAAGTATCGCTGAAAAGACAGATGTCGTCTAAATATGCAATGACATCTGCACGATCTGATAGAATTCGTCGCATCATGCGCACGAAAGTCGCTGGGGCGTTCATAAGCCCGAAAGGCATAAAATTCCATTGAAACAGACCCCTAGGTGTCGAAAAAGCAGTGAGAGGTTTGGCGTGTTCCGTCAATGGGACTTGCCAATAACCTTTCGACAAGTCTAGTTTAGTAAAGAATTTAGCTTTAGAAAGTCTAATAAGTAGATCATCTAATAACGGCATAGGTTCAGCATCGAACTTCGTAACTTGATTTAATTTGCGATAATCAACGCAAAGACGTATGTTATTGTCTTTCTTTCGAACAATAACTATCGACGAAGAATAAGCTGAAGTGGATGGTTCAATTATTTGTAGTTGAATCATTTCATCCAATTCTTTCTCGACTTGTGCTTGAAAATGATTAGGTATTGGGTATGGTCTTACTCTGATCGGATTACGATCAGTAAGTATGATGTCATGTTTTATGACATCTGTGTGTCCAGGAATGTCGGTAAGGACATCCTGATATGATTGTAACGTAGAGGATACTTGACGCTGTTCCTCAAAAGACAAGTTAGAAGAGACTGTAACGTCTCTCCACGATTCCGTTGAAATAAGTGGAATCGTAGGAAGAGGTAAGTTCACGTCAGAAAAAATAGTTTCCTCATCCTGTATAACGGACAGGGATGAGATGTGACCATGTTGAACTGGAGAGTCGTCCGTCGCCTGGAAAATAGGCTGTAAATAGTCTGGACGTTCAATAAACTCTGTTAACATATTTATATGGAAGGTTTTATGCCTTCCATCCACATCGACAATATAGTCGACATCAGAAATTTTCGAGACTATAGTGTATGGACCCTTCCAAGAAATGAGAAGTCTATTCTCTCTTGAGGGCAGTAAGACATATGCTTTGTCTCCAGGACAAAGTTGACGTAGGCGTCTTTTCTTATTAGCAAATCGCCTAGCTTTTTCTTTCGCAAATTCGGAAGATGAAGTTGCTAACCTGCACGATTCGATAATCTTTTCTCTAAGAGCTATAACATATTCATATGACGATTGTGTATCATCGTCAATATTATCGGAAGTTATCAAATCGTGTAACAAGGACATTGGCCCGCGCGGTTGCGCGCCAAAGACAAGTTCGAAAGGAGAAAACCCTGTATGCTCGTTGGGAACCTCTCTATAGGCAAAGAGGACTGCAGGTAAAACCCTGTCCCAATCTTCAGGATGATCCTCCGTTATCTTGCCAAGTAAGTTCTTTAGTGTCCTGTTAAGACGTTCTACCAATCCATTGGACATTGGATGATAAATACTACTGAGAGACCTTTTAATGTCTAGCGTAGCCATTACCTGAGACATAACGTCCGAAATTAACTGAGTGCCGTGATCCGACAGTATTTCTCCGGGGAATCCCAGACGAGAAAATACGAGCCAAAGAGCATCAGCGATATCGACAGTTGATATGCTCTTCAGAGGAATAGCCTCTGGCCAACGCGTGCACATGTCCACGCAAGTGAGGATAAATTGGTGTCCTCTGGCTGACTTAATTTTGAACGGACCAATGATGTCTATAGCCATTTTCTGAAACGGCCGAATCGGAATATCTGCAGCCTGAATAGGAGCAGCATGTCTCGGACCCCTAGACTTGACCTCTTGACAAATTTTGCAAGATCGGCAATAAATTAGGATGTCTTTATTCACGAATGGCCAAAAGAATGACGCAAGGACTCTAGTTTTAGTTCTGGAAAAACCCATGTGTCCCGCACACTGAGAATCGTGTGCATGCCGAAGAATTAAGGCTCTCATACACTTAGGCACAAGAATTTGCGAGTGCATAGACTTGTCCGAGTGTTGTACCATTCGTACCAATATACCATTCTTCATAGTGATATACGATTTGTGATTCGTATTTTGATTGGGATCCCCTTTCTTTGCAAGAAGGAAGTATTTCTTCAAAGAAGGATCCTCTTCTTGACGTTTAACAAACGAGTCATGGGAAATCACCAAGTGCTCGTCTTGGCTATCAACTTCATTACTATTATAAGATGAAGTTGGGGGATTAAGAGCTTGAGCTCTTGTCACCACTGCATTGACCGTTTGAATGTTTTTTTCTTCCCAACTAGAAATTTGTTGCGGGGTGCATTCCTTAACCCCATGAATACGACCGATTATAAGATCCGCAATAGGATTAGGAAGAAGACATGCATGGACATCTCCTGTGAAGAAAGGAGTGTCAATCCTAATAATAGCAGTAGGATAGCTTTCCATAGTACCACCAAATGTAACACATTTGATTGTTTTTCCCGTGGCACAGCAAGGATCTATCAGAGACTCCTTAACCCCGACGGTAGTACATCCCGAATCGAAAAGTACTGAGACTAGCCTATCATTTATTAGACCTTTATGTAAGATGAGAGATCCTCTCCCATCATGCGCAACTGTAGCAGGTAGAGCAGGAAGAGGGTGACCACAACTTAGCGTAGATACAGTTGATGAGTCAAACAATGTTAAGCATTGGGGGCATTCAGTTGCTCTCCCAAAATCGAAAGCACAACCAGTGATAGCCCTAGAGTTACCACTATCATTTACTGTATTACAGGCTCCATCAAACTCTTGTTGCGCAGAGTTTGCCTGTTGGTAAGGTCTTTTTTTGTTAAACCTAGGTCTACCTCGATTATCATTTCCCCTGTAGTTATTTTGACTATCATTTCCCCTGTAATTATTTCGATTATCATTTCCCCTGTAATTGTGATCATATTGTCTATTGTACTCATCATTCCGGTTTGAATCCCGGTTTCTAAATTCACCATCGTCATAATCTTGACGTCGAGAATGATTACCTCGAAAATTTGAATAGTTATTATTTGGATAGCCTTTACGAAAGTGTCTCAAATTATTACCACTAAAATTACGAGAACTACCATCTTGTCTCCACTGCATAGACGAAGAACCATCATGTGTTGGATTACTCCGCTTCTGAGTGTAATTTTGATTACTTCCCCTATTCCAATTTTGTTGAGCACCCTGAAATTTTTTTCTGAAATTAGGGCCATATGGTGTTGCCGAAGCAGCTGGCAACCCTTCTTTCACTTTAGAATTGCTAACTGTAGCATGGGGATGTGCTGTGGCATACTGACAACAGTATTCCTCCATTTCTTTTAAGTTTTTAGGCTTACGCTCATGAAGGAATGCAAGAAAAGAATCATTAACAGATGACAAAACCTTATCTCGCAATAATAAGTCCATTAGACCTTCATATGTTTTCTCAATCTGAGACAACTCAACCCATCGTGTAAATGTACGACGTATCTTTGTAACAAAATCAGAGAAATCTACTCCATTTTCTGGCAACATTGTCCTAAAACGAAGACGATAGTCTTCTTGTTTTAATTGGTATTTCTTTAGTAATGCTGCCCTGACAACATCATAATTAGTCCTCTCATGTTCGTCTATTGTCATAAGAGTAGTCACTGTGTCACCTGTAAAAAATGGCATCAGTTGTTCAACATATTTTTCCTTTTTTATGTTATGCGTATCGCACAAAAATTGGAATCTATCTAGATAATCTGCTACGTCATCCTTTAAAGGATTGAAATGAGGCAATTTAATCCTACTAACAAACTCCTTTGTCGTACTCGAAGTTGTTTGCTGAGCACCCGTACTCGCCAATTTCAATTTCTCTAACTCCAAAATTGCGAGTTTTTCATCAAGTTCCATCTTCTGTTTTCTTTCCTCATGTTCCATTTTTCTAATTTCAGCCTCAGCAGCAGCTTGAAGTTTTTTTTCCTCTTCAGCAGCTTGAAGTTTTTTTCCTTCTGCAGCAGCTTGAAGTTTTTTGTCTTCCATTTCCATCTGGAATTTTCTTTCATCAGCTGCAGCTTGAGCTTTCCTCTCCTCAGCAGCAGCTTGAGCTTTCCTCTCCTCAGCAGCAGCTTGAGCTTTTCTCTCCTCAGCCTCTCTTTGATACCTTCTTTCTTCAAGTTCTAATCTTCTATTCTCAGCTTCTAGCTTCTTTAGTTCAGCTTCTGCTTTCAATTTAATTTCCTCTTTTTGTTTCTTTTCTTCTGACTTTAATGCAATGGCGAATTGAGCAGATGAATATTCTTCCAATTCTTTACCAGACTTACCAAGGGTCAACCCTTGCTGGATGAAGAAATCCAATGTAGACATTCTGTCTAATGAGATCAGAAACCTGAAAAAAAATTAAATAAATTACCTTATCCCACTTCAATGGGAGACAAGTCTGAAATGCTAGACTTGTATACTCACTTCACTTTATTTTACTGTCTCAATCTTTGTAGATAACAAGTCTTTTATCAAAGAACTTGTATAAATATCTTATATAATATTATTTAACAAACTCTATATGTAGAGTCTACCTTATCAATAATATCAAAACATGACCAAGTATGTGTATGTAGACTGTGCATGACAGTAATGTAGTACAACCAAAAAAAAATACAAAGACAAAAATACAAAACAATACAAATGGCAACACTGTTTTAACCAAAAATGTGTAGAGAAATACACAAGAAAGGAGAGACCTACAGAATACAAACAAAACAAATCGACAATCAAAACTGAAAAACAGACAAAATATTACAAAAACAACGTTAAGTACAATTACATCACAGCTAACATCAATAGCGACCAATTGTCACTAGCAAATTTCCAAATTAAGAAAATTTGCACCTACAGACCGCTTACAGTAAGCCTCGATCAAGTGGCATATTTACCGTAAGACCCACCAACCGAAAAAACCCGCAGAAAAATACACAAAACAGTAGAAGTGACATAAACATATAGCAATCAATTTCAATGTGTTGCAGAACAAGTTCAGTCACAGCTGAAACTAAAATAAATTTCTTGCTCCTTGCGAACACAGAAACGAAATGTCAAACGCGCACTGAACGTCAAATCCACTGTAACATAAAGTGGTATTCACGAACCAAAGTTACTATGACCTTCTCAAATTAGGGCTTGCACATTGAATGTTTACAATTTCACGTACTGTTTACAGACACTTGACCTCCAACAATGTAGCTTGAATACTCTGACCTAGAAAAGTCTGTTGTTGAATGAAACGTGTAACAACCCGCAGTACTGTTTACAATAGGAACCCGCCTTCTATGCAGTTATGGTCCACGTAGCAAATGCCTAGTAGTTCACTTCAGTACTTGTCTTGTTATGCTTTATGTAGCATTATAATATAAATGCTCGTACTGTTTATTTGTGTCAACCGTTGATGACCTATATCTGTCCTGTTGTAGCCAAAACTTGCAAGTGTAGAATTAGCGCTGTGTTACGGCTGTCCCGTGTGTAGCTTAGACCCACAGATCAGAAGTGTAATGTGTACTTGTCCTTCTTGTAACTTTCTCGACAAAACTGGAGACATCATACATGTAACAGCCAACCAGGAATGTAAATTTCTGAATCCATAAATGTCAACAATAATGTCAAATGCTCGCTCTGTTCTTTTTAAACCCACAGATCTGGTCCATCAGAAATGTAAGTTTCTAGGCCACATTGGCGACAAGAAATGTATCATAAGAGCCCACGTAACTGGTCCACCAGAAATGTAACTGTCTTTTTCTTCTTGTTGATGTGATCACTGGCCCAAGACAGTATACATGTTGTTAGATGTGTGGTGCGAGCGTATGATGAATTGAGTGTGGGTGCGAATGAAGACGCGAATGTGTTTAGGCTCGTATAGATGTAGATCCTGCAACCCATACTCTCACATGCAGTAATCAAGGATGCTTTGACACTGCAGGCATGTTTCAAGACATTTATTGACGGGAACACACATAATATCAACAGGAACAGTCAGTGTAACAAGGTCATGCTGACCTGACATCGATAGGTATACATTTGGCATTCAAAAAGGTAAACATCAGAATAGACGTGCATGGTCAATAGCAAAGTTCTTCAATAATGACAGTTCGTAGCGTCGCCCTTGGCGTCTCTGACTAAACGCGTCAGATGCCTTAGTTACCTTGACACACAGGTGCAACTTGGCACTCCCTGCCAATTGCACATATCAGGCTGTAGTATAATAGCCGGAAGCACAGGCCTCGTCCTAACGTCGGCCGTGTACTTCTGTTAAATAGGTTATCATCAACCCTGCAGTAATACTTATTGTAGATAGAAGTTCCGCCAATCTGCGGCTCCCACAATATATCTTCGTCACTGGATTTCTGGACAATATAAGACTAACAGTCTTGGATGGCTACCTCGAGCACAAATATATAAGTTCTGAAATGGCGGATCAGTGAACTGCTGTTCACCCTAGGTAATCCTTTACATGTTCTGCCACCGAAAAGCGTAATAATGCATAAAGGTCGGTATTACCTGGTAAATGAATCCTCAGAACTACACAAGGAATTCTGTCGTCATCCCGACGCACAGAGATTCACTGGGGAAAACTGCCATAGCAGTTACTTCGAAGATTCTCCCCGAAAAACAATGGACTCTTGGTCCCTTCAGAAAAACAGGACCTCCCGGCTTCCCGGAAGTATATCTCACTCCCGCTTAAAAAACCTTCCCATAGGCCCACGCCGAACTGTCAACCTCTGACCCTACAGGTCAAACACAATGAATGAATAAACAAGGGAAGACAACCCCTAATCAACCTGACATCGCAGGTAAAGACACAATTATACTTATGATACAAACATAAGCAAATAACTTGACAGATGACTCCGTCGAAAATGACAGCAACAGGGGTGATAAGGTTCCTGTTGTCCATTAGGATTAACCTTTAATCTTTGCGTCCCCGACTTCATTGCAGCAATGTTTGAAGGTTTCCTTCTGCAAAATTCGGTGTTATGGTTATCTTTCTTGCACCATTTACACCATCTTTTTCCTTGGTTCAACGGTTTTCTTTCATTGAACTTTTGGTCATTGAACTGTGAGTTTCTGTCGCGATAGTCATTTCTTGGCCGCTCAAGGTTTGTCCTACCTTTATTTCCCTGCTCTCTATTATCAAATTTATTAAATTGCTGTGGAACTTTAAAATTGTCTATGTGCTTCTTTTTAGCACCACTTACCTCTGCCTGGGCTGCCTGATACCTCTCAGCGACATTTAAAACCTCCCCCAACCTCTCTGCACCTTGTTCCATGAGAAATTTTCTCAAGTCTGGAGCCATGGACTCTCTCAATTGCTCTATCATGATCATCTCTTTAAGATCTTGGGTCTTCCCCAGAGCAGTCCATTTCTCCAAATAGGTTTCCAGTCTGGCAGAGAATTGGTGGTATGTCTCTCCAGACAACAGTTTGGCATTTCTAAATTTCGTACGATAAAATTCACCATTTTTTCGTATCTTAACAACAAAGCCTGCTTTAACATGTCATAATTGTCTTGGTCTTCTCAGTTCATTTTTGCGAAGACTTCATAAGAAGTACCTCTCAGTCCCTGTGATAACTTTAAACTCCACCTCTCTCTCTCTAACCCATATGTAGTAGCTAATAACTCAAAACGACTGAGGTACCCCTCGATGTCATCGTCTTTCTCAACAAAATGGTCTAAATGAAACCCCATAGCTGATGTTGAGGCACCCTGACTAGCTGCAGCATCTGAGGCAAAAGGGCTGGCACCATTTTCAGGAGCATGGCCTTGTAATTCCAGCTCCCTTAGTCGTAATTCGTGCTCCCTTTGCAACCTTCTATCTTCTGCCTCCCTTTCGGCAGTCAATCTTTTATCTACTGCCTCCCTTTCGGCAGTCAATCTTTTTTCTTCTGCTTCCCTTTGCTGTCGTTTTTCTTCTGCCTCAATCTGCAGCCTCTTAATTTCTTTTTCAGCCTCTAACCTCTTCTCTTCAGCCAACCTTTCTTCAGACTCTAATTTTCTTTCGGCCTCTTTTTCTAATCTTCTTTCTTCCCGTTCAATATACTTGTCACATTCAGCAGTTACATACTGAATTAAAACCTGACCATCTGTAGTGGTGTTTGATGGTATTGTATGATGGTGATATTACTAAATGTAATTGTATGAGGCCAGCTGTGAAGGCTCCTGAGATAAAATGTAGTTGTGAATTGTCAGAAGGCCTTTCTTGCTACCACTACGACCTCACACTTAATTTTTTTTAATGAATGTGGCTACGTAAAGTGTCTAGGGTTATGATATGTAGTGTGGTGTAATAGGTTATAGATATACCCACAGATATTTAACAAGACTAATAATATTAATAAATGTTAAAATACACTGAACTAACTCACGTGTGTAAAATTTTTTGATAGAATTATATTACATTTATTTTGTTCTGGATCAATTTTTTAGGTTGACCAGAACTTAAAAGGATTTAGAGATTATGAAGAAATGCATGGAATATTATATCATAAATGCAATAGTGTACATATATATGTACTATACTAGTTAGTTTTATTAAAATGTTCTAGTAGTCATCTACTTGGGAGGATAGTTAATGTTTGTGCTGTTGGGGTGGCCTCATCACACCTGTCTATATTGACTACACAGTGTCCAGAAAATGGTGGGAATTTTTATGGGGTTATTAGTAACTAAAGGGCTTTGGTGAATGTCCAGCAGACCAGAGGCTCACTCATCTTGTCGTTGTAGCTCTGGTGCTGAAATCAGGTGGTCCCACCTCTCCGTGCTGGCGGGCAATAATGGTGGTCTCTGTCACAAGTACTGCACAGATACACTCGAGTAAAGTCACCAACTGAATAGACACTGCTTGGTTGACAACAGAAACTCACAGCTCTGCAATCAAAGTATGGGCCATGTGTCAAAATCTATTCTCTACCCACGTCTGGACACAACACTGACACAACAACCACATCATACAGACAGGTCAGATCTCTCTGACCAAACAGCACATTTACCATGGTGGGTTTACATCAGATAGATCCTCCCAGACCATAGATTCTGAAAAATATTTATTAGTTTTCTGCCCTAAAAGAGGATAGGTAGTATGTTTCATTATTCTCAACACTTGATCTGTCTTGCCTAACTCTTGCTGGAGTTTAGGTACATTGTTGGTCCCTAGACCCTGACTTGGGCGGGGGGTCTAGAGCAAATCCCTACTTGTTTGTAAGGCTAGATTTCGATATGGCAGTATCAAATCACTCGAACATGAAACAATATTCAAAATATATAAGGAAATAATTTCAATCTTACCAGATTATGAATAAATAACACAGAATTGCTAGCAAAACTCAGCTGAGCTGCTGGCTATAGTATGGCGTCCCTAAATTTATTACACTTTCTTTCATATGGAAATCACCACACTTTAAAATCTGTGTCTATCACTGAACAACTATTGAAGAATGGCCCCACTTTCGCGTCTGAGCGCTAATGATATGATTGTCTGTGGCCAATCACTGCCTAGGTTTATTTTAAATTTCAAATTTCCTACACTAAAGTCATTTCAGTCATGCTTCAGTCAAGTATGGATGTTTATCTGTTAGTCTGTCCGTCTCTACTTGTGTTTCTACAAAATGTACTTGATTTTTGAACCAACCTTTCTCTCCCCTCCAAAATTTTGTCGTTAAAAGTTATTTTTAGACACAGCCACCACAAATATCCCTTCTCTTCCATACTACGTAGATTTGAACACCTGCGACTCGAGGTCGTGTTTTTTTTGTGCAATTAGCGACACTTTTAGATTCAATACAGTCTGTCGATGATGTGAACAACACTGTCTTTTGTCATTATCTTCAATATTATCTATCCGTCTGTAAAATTAAGAATATATTAGTTCACTGCTCAGAATAGGCCATCCGGCCAGCTAATTTTTATATTCCTAACATTAATATTAAGAAAAAAAGTACTTTTTAATTTTTGTAATATTCCTAACATCTGCGTTTAGCCGCTGAATTCAAATCAAGGCCTTGGTATCGCGCAAAAGCGTCCAATAAATGACTGTGGCGTAACATATCTATGGTCCCTTCTGTCGAGTTGCTTACTTTTTATGTCAACTTGGGAAACGTGACTTTTCTCCGTTTCCCCCCCAATTGCGTCTCCTTAGCCTTTCTAGTCTCACGCAATCTTTCCAGTCATATTTTTCCTTTTTGATCCTCCGTTCCCCTCCTGTCTAGCAAGTCAATTTTTATGGAGGGTGATGACCCGCGGTCTAGGCGATCATGTACTATTCGCAGCCTACGCATTATGTTTTTATCCTTAAATGTTATCTTTGGAGGTATTTTACCGTTGTATCTCTGTCAATTTCACTACACCATCCATTCCCATATCCTTCGCCGTTAGCACAGCAGCTGATCTGAACTTTCCCAGTGATACACCCCCCCCCCCTTACTATAATTTCCAATAAATGTGATTAAACGTTAATGTTATTAGTCTGTTTACACCCACTGTTGCGAGTGTAGTGGTTTGGGTCTATATCATCGCCACACAGGCTAATTCAATATATGTGTGCTGCTGTCCTGTCACTGTGTCTGGAATGTTGACCTGGGTGTGTGTCGATATGTTCGCACACCACAGTGCGTACGTAAGAGTACATGCAGGAGTCAAAAAGGGTTGCAAACGACTGGAACAGTTCGCTACTGTTTATTCCGTTACAACACAGACACGATGACATAAATGACACACATTCGACAGCAAAATACGAATCATATAATATAATACTGCATTGAATATATATAATACGGCCTGTCCACATCCTGGCCTATAATAATCTTCATATGGCCTAAACAGTATTGCATTACTCAATAAAGCCTGCAACACACGGCAGCTATAATAATCTTCATATGGCCTAAACAGTACTTCATTACTCCATAAAGCCTGCAACACACGGCAGCTATAGTAATCTTCATATGGCCTAAACAGTACTTCATTACTCCCTAAAGCCTGCAACACACGGCAGCTATAATAATCTTCATAAGGCCTAAACAGTACTCCATTACTCCATAAAGCCTGCAACACACGGCAGCTATAGTAATCTTCATATGGCCTAAACAGTACTTCATTACTCCCTAAATCCTGCAACACACGGCAGCTATAATAATCTTCATATGGCCTAAACAGTACTGCATTACTCAATAAAGCCTGCAACACACGGCAGCTATAATAATCTTCATATGGCCTAAACAGTACTGCATTACTCAATAAAGCCTGCAACACACGGCAGCTATAATAATCTTCATATGGCCTAAACAGTCTTCACTGCAGTTTATCAAATAGGCTGTACACACAGCGAAATATATAAGTCGACATTTTCTCAAATCCTACGTAGGCATCATCATCATGTGACGTATTCTTTCCAGAACGTTGTCTCCATTACAGCTGCTCTGAACGCATCACGATTCTGGGCAAGTCGACCTGCATCAGCCAAAGACAAGTTCAGACTCTCTGTGATGTCCTGGGTCCACCGTCGTCTAGGTCGACCCCTTCCCCTTTTTCCAGGGACCATGCCTTCCATCACTGTTTTTTCCAGACTATTATGTCTTTTTATATGACCGAAAAATTTCAGCTTCCTTATTGCGATGGTATTTAGGAGCCAATGTTCCTGTACATTTAGTGAGTGCAGTACTTCTCTGTTGGTCTTTTTTTCTGTCCAGGGTATTCTCAACATCCTTCTGTAGCATTTCATTTCGAATGATGTAATCTTTTTTGCAACTGTTTTATTGAGTGTCCAAGTCTCGCAGCCGTATGTTGCTACTGGGAATATACATGCTCTGATCAGTTGTAACTTTGTTTCTTTGCTTGTGCCTTGCCATAGGTTTTTCATCTGTAGGCATACATTATCCAAAAACACTGGGACTCGACCTACACGGTCCACGCCCAAAACACAACTCCCAAATCACACACTAGTCCCGCCAAAAAACCCGTCACGAGATTCGGTTGTCTTGAACACCGCTCTCGATAACACATGCAGACTAGCTGCGGGCTATTCACATGACTCAAAACAGTACAGAATAAACACATCTCAACACTTGAGATTAAACAGCGCTCACACGCTTATCTGTACTCTGTCACCCGAAAAATAGGAAAAGATAATTCTATCCTAAAGTCAGACAAGTATCCGCTTAATCAAGCGTTGCAACTCGAAATTTAATTTGTTCAAAACATTCTAAAGATTACTTCCCCTTTCATAAGTTCCACTTGCAACAGCCAGCTCCGCCATACTTTTTAGACAATTTAGCAATGAGCAAGATAAATCTCTAACCAATTAATAACTAAAGTAATTCTAATTAATTAATTAATCAATTAACTACCACTGGCTGTGAAGATTCACCAACTTTTATTTTAAGGGACACTTTTAATTTTTACAAATTGTCCCCCTAATTTAATTCTCCCACCAGGAGATCCTAATATTACTGATAAGCTAATTATCCCTGGACAAGACCCCAATATATGTAGTGGATTTGATGGTACTGTATGGTTGTGATATTACCTAGTGATGCATGAGGTCAGCTGTGAAGGCTCCTGAGATAAATGTAGCTGTGAATTTACAGAAGGCCCTTCTTGCTACCACTTACGACCTCACCCATATCTTTTTTACTAATGAATGTGGCTACGTTAAAAATCTAGGGTACTGAAATGTAATGTGTTGTATTAGTATATACTAACACACACACAGATAATTACTAAGTGTAATAATATTAATAAAATTTATAACACACTGAACTGACTCAGCTGTTTTAGTTTTAGATATAGAAATTTTCTTTAAGTTTATTTGTTCTGAACCAAGGTTTTATTTTGGTCAGAACATATGAAAAATTTTGAAATTATGAATGAAATGCATGAATATATGTCATAATAAAATAGAAAATGTGTACATATGTATTTCAAATGACTGGTTAATAGTAATTATCTTAAGATAGTCCCAGGAGACTTTATTACTAGATATGCTGTTGGGGTGATATCATCACTCCCTGTCTATGACTAATGTTGCCTGTTTGCGCTGCGATCTGGATGCTCTCACTGAGCTGGAGCCAGTAGTCATTTGCACAGTGTCGAGCAGTTTGTTGAACTTTGCTTCTCGTAGCCCTCAGGATCTGTAGGGTTCTGGCACTCGGTGAACGTTTGTATTCATTCATAGCACTGCGCAGATGGAGAGGTGGGTCGAGCACTACTCTGAGCTTTACGCTAGAGACAATACCGTTACGCCTGCAGCCCTTGATGGTGTCAACAGTCTGCCAACTATGGAGGAGCTGGATGCCGAACCAACATTAGAGGAACTCAGCAAGGCCATTGATAGCTTGGCCTCTGGCAAAGCACCAGGCAGTGATGGGATTCCTCCTGATTTAATCAATTGCTGTAAGAGCACGCTATTACATCCCCTGCATAGGATGCTGTGCCAGTGCTGGGAAGAGACAACTATTCCTCAAGACATGCGAGATGCCAAGATTGTAACACTGTATAAAAATAAAGGAGACAGAAGTGATTGCAATAACTACAGAGGCATCTCTCTTCTTAGTATTGTTGGTAAGGTTTTTGCCAAAGTCATCTTAATGCGACTACACAAGTTAGCTGAGCGCATATATCCAGAGTCACAGTGTGGATTCCGAGCTGGCAGATCAACAACAGACATGATCTTCTCTCTCCGCCAGCTTCAGGAAAAATCAAGAGAGCAGAAAAGACCATTATATATCGCCTTTATAGACCTCACAAAAGCATTCGACCTGGTTAGTAGGGATGGACTCTTTAAAATCCTCCTGAAAATAGGTTGCCCTTCTAAAATGCTGGAAATGATAAAGTCATTCCATGACGGCATGAAGGGAACAGTCCAATATGCTGGAAGCACGTCACAGCCCTTTGATATACGAAGTGGCGTTAAACAAGGCTGTGTTCTGGCTCCAACCCTCTTCGGAATCTTCTTTGCCTTACTCTTGAAACATGCATTCAGGGATGCAACTGAAGGAATATGCCTTCACACTAGGTCAGATGGCCGTCTGTTTAATCTGTCAAGGCTGAAGGCAAAAACAAAAATCAGAAGGGTCACTATAAGAGACTTGTTGTTCGCTGATGATGCTGCAGTCATCACTCAAAGCCAACAGGAGCTTCAGAGCTTAATGAATCGCTTCACTAAAGCATGCAAGGACTTTGGCCTCACAATAAGTCTAAAGAAAACGAATGTGCTGAGTCAGGATGTGGGTGCTGCACCAGTTATCACTATCGATAACTATGAATTGGCAGTGGTGCACCACTTCACATACCTAGGGTCTACCATCAATGACAAAATCTCACTGGATACAGAAATCGACAGCCGCATTGGCAAAGCTGCAGCTACCTTTGCCCGCCTCACATCGCGTGTTTGGGGAAACTCTAAACTCACAATGAAGACCAAAGCTGCGGTATATAATGCCTGCGTCACCAGCACACTCCTATATGGCAGCGAGACCTGGACGACCTATGCTAAGCAAGAAAGAAGGCTCAATACCTTCCATTTGCGGTGTCTACGCCGCATCCTCGGCATCTCGTGGAAAGATAAAGTGACAAATGTCGAGGTGTTGTCACGTGCTGGCCTTCAAAGTATGTATACGCTTCTTAGACAGCGCAGATGGTCGCATCCCAAAATATATCTTCTACGGACAATTAGCAGAGGGCAAGAGAACAGTTGGGCGACCACAGCTGAGGTTCAAAGATGTGTGCAAGAGAGATATGAGGGCACTGGACATGGATCCAGCAACATGGGAGGATAAAGCTGCCGATCGCACTAAGTGGCGATGCTATTTACGGCGCCACCTCAGATTGGGCGAAGAGAGGCTCACACAAGAAGCAGAGGTGAGGAGAAAACGTCGAAAGGAGCACCAGGAAAATAAGCAGCTGAGGGCTGTCACCTCAGGGGCGCATTCCCATAGTCAGTTATGACTGAAGGGGCTATTATTATTATGTTATTGACTACCAAACATTGTCCATTCACTGATGGGAGTAATACAAGTTTTATTTCCCAAAATTTTTGTGGGTTCTAGTGATGGTAATATAGTTGGTGTGTTAGTTAGTAAATAAGTTGGTGAAGGTCCAGCAGGCCAGACGCTCACGTATCTTGACTGAGTAGTTCTGGTGCTGGAATCTGGTGGCCCCACCTCTCCGTGCTTGGGGGCAATATAAGGCTGCTCTGACAAAATACTAGACTTCACTGGTCCACCCTTGTATATATCATCACAGCATTTGACACCGCTTTGGTGTCAAACAGAAACTCACACCTCTGCAACAAAAGTATTGGGTCATGTGTCAGAACTCTACCTCCTGAGCCACTTCTACACACAACACTACACAACAACACCACATAGACGGGGTCAGATCTCTCTGACCATACAGCACATCTTACCAAGTTGGTTTCACATAGTACTAGTTCCCCAAGACTACATATTCTGAAATATGTTCATTAGCTTCCTGCTATTGAATAAGATAGGTGATATGTTCCACTGATCTCAACACTTGATCCGCCCTTCATAATCCTTGCTGGCGTTTATGTATTTTGTTTGTCTCTAGACCCTGAACTTGGGCTGGGGATCTAGATTTTGATATGGCAGTATCAAATCACTCGAAACATTAAACAATATTAAAATATACAAAGAAATGCTTTCAGTCTTACCAGAATTATGAATAGAGAACACAGTTATATTCTAGCAAAACTCAGCTGAGCTGCTGGCTCTAGTATGGCGTCCCTCTAAATATGGAATAGCTTTCTGGGAAATACACCACTGAATTATTTACTGTGTCTACTACTGGACAGCTTTTAGTTGAATGGCAAAAATGCGCGTCTGTGCGCCAATAATATGATTATCTTTGGCCAATCACCGACTTTCCCCCTTTCATATTTCAAACCTCCTACCAAAAGTCAATTCAGTCATACCTCAGTCAAGTATGTATTATTGTCTGTTGGTCCGTCTGTCTCTACTTGCTTTTTCATAAAAAAACACGCTTGGTTCTACATGCCTTTTTACACGAATCGGTCTCTAGAGTTATTTTTAGCCACAATTTTCCACTATTTCCCCCTCTCTTTCATTCCAACTAGATTTTAGCACTTGAGTCTCAAGGCCGCAATTTTTGAAAATTAGTGACATTTTTTAAACAGTGCAGTCGCTCGTCTGTTATGAACAACACAGTCTTTTGTCAATATCTTCATTATTATCTATCCGTCTGTATAAATGAAAGCATATTATTTCTCTGCTCAAGATGGGCTATCAGACTAGCTAGGTTTTATATTCCTAACATTATTATTAAGAAAAAGTTACTTTTTCAAGGTTAGTTGTTTTTTTTTATATATGTTCGAGCATCTTCTGTAATGCGTTTGCCACTGAATTCAAATAAAAGGACTAAGTGTCGTAAAAGCGTCCAAGAAATGACTGTTGCGTATAATAGCTAAGGTCCCTTTTGTCCATTTCTTTACATTGTGTCAACTTGGGGACGTGAATTTTTTTCCTTTCCCCACCACTTGCGTCTTTTTAGCCTTGCTAGTTTAAAGCACGTGTTCAGTCATATTTTTTCTTTTTGATCTCCGTTCCCTCCCGTCTCCAAGGGTAAACGTTTTGTCTTTGCGTCTAACAAGTTAGTTTCCATGGCGGGTATTGAACCGCGGCATGGGCGATCATGTCTTCTAGTAGCTTACGCCTTATTTTTATCCCTACATTTTATCTTTGGAGATATTTTAACGTTGTATCACGGTTAAATTTATCACAATATTGTTTAATTAATCCAGCTTTTACAAAGATCTTCCCTATCAGGAGCTGCGTACATGCACGAGTCATGGCCCAACCTTTGCAGTACTCAAATAAATGCATTTGCATTTTATCACCCCTACCCATACAGAGTTGATTCAGTCAGCAAAACGTTTGTGTCTTTAATCTCATCAGGTTGTTGTCGCGACGGGGATAACTTGTTACTGTTTTAAAAAAAAATATATAATTGTACACATTACAGGTTATTTAGTCTTCTTTTTGATTTTTTTAAGATGTGTATTGCAATATTTCAAAAAGAAACATATAATTAAAAGTAATTTAAACTAGTTAACGGTTATAGCTATTATCTGATACTAGCAACAACCCGCCAAAATTGGCAGGTTTTTAATTGTAGTGTGTTGTTTCTGTTTCACGTATTAAATTGCTGCTTCTTCTGTAGTCTCGCTTGCTCGCTGTGAATGACGCGATCGTTTCTTCCTGTTTAGCCATTTTATCATTTTGATCCATAATAATAAGTCTGCAATGCTTTAAATTAAAATGTTGTCTTGAAGAAACAATAAAAAAAACTAACATTTTTAAGAAAAATGATGAGTTAAATCCGTTTCCCGAATGAAACTGGACAGAAGAGTATCTTGCTTGTCTGTTGATTTAATGCACACCGTCACACTTTTTCTATTTTCGGGAGAGTACATATAAGGGGAAACGATACAATGTTATTGTCTAACTTTCAACCACAGTTGCACCTCCTTAGCTGTGCTTGAAAGTTAATACACTCTCTCGAAAATTGAAAAAAAGTGCGCAAACGACGGTGTGCAATGTGTGACAGATCGATCGACCGAAGTACCTTATATAAGTCGTCCACTAGGGAGCTGTTAACCATTGCGGATGAAAGTTAACTATTTGGACAAAAGTTACAAGGTCAAGCATCAGAAATGATAACAACTATCACAGAAGAGGAGACCAAGAAGAAGAAGAAGACGGATAACAGTAGGAACATCATTTATGAAAGAATAGAGTGTGACTCGTATATTTTTGCGTGACGTCACATTTTTCTCAACCCCCCTCCCCCTATCGTCACACAACATCACAAAACTTTTACTCTCCTCCCCACCCCCCTCCCCCCCCCCCCCCCCCCCCCCCCCCCCCTCTCCCCCCCAACCCCCCCCCTACCCCAACCACTGTCATATGTGGACGACCCTTGTCTGTTTATTTGTTGTGGACGTTTTGCGGCCGTTAATTATGCAGAAGGTAATAGAATTGCAAAGAACGCATAAATCCTTAGCTGCAAGTTTCACGCAAGGTGTTTCCATGTTCCATAAGAAGCCAAAAGTGAACGACGATGATGATGATGTGAGAATGAAAGAAAATCTAAAACTACAAAGTTCTGCGATTGCAATGATCACCAGTGTGACGTATATCCGATTTCGCCGAAACGTCTGTCAATCAATCGCTAAAATCGTTAGGGTTAAGATTATGGTTAGTTATAGGATTTATGGTTACGGTTAGGATTTCAAAATTTCAGATAATGTTTAATTACAAATATTTTCATGTTGGTATTGGAATGAATTTCCAATCTCATTGTAACGTCAACGGCAATGAAGAGGCTGACAGATTGGCAAAGGAAGGTGAAAATCTACCTCAGTCTGATGCAAGCATAACTGTCGTGGAGGCAAAGAATTTTTATCAGAATCCGATACAGAAACAAATGGGATGTAGAGCAGCCAGGTCGCACACAAAATGATGCATACTACCAGCTTAACAGAAGAGAACAAGTGGTAATCTTCAGACTCCGCACTGGCCACCACAGATTGAGATACCATCTATTCAACAAGATAAAGAAAGGAACTATCGATCAGTGTAACTGTGGCACTGATAAAATGACTGCTGAACATCTGCTTCGAAGTTGCCCAAAATATGCGGAACAGAGAAAGCGCATATGGCCGACACCAGTATCATTCGTGGAAAAGCTCTACGGAGATTCAAATAGCCTCAAACTGCTACTACTTTCTTTGAAAACATTCAAGTGGACGTCTGAGAGAGTACGAAGAAGAATGATTTTTTTTTTTTTTTTTTTTAATGATGGAAAAATATCCCGTTCAACCCTCAAGGGTTATACTTAAGATATATACCGGTACATATATAAGTCCAAACAATATGTACAATTGCCGGATACGTAAAAACGGCAGGGTATCTTCGGTCCAATCGTTGCAAATATCGGTACGCCAAATCACAATTATCGAACTATGTGATTTTTATGTACAACGTAGTCCAGTCAACATGCCTCCGGGACCAGAAGACGCAGCAATAGAGACCGCAGTCAGCGACTCATTGCTTGACTGCCTGCGTCAGGACCAGCGAACCAGAGCTGGTCAAGACCGTGCTCCACCTCCACGTGGTGGTCCTGGAAACAGTCTGCAGCAGTGCAGGCTGGCTGAGCGAGCACGGATCGCAATGGGAAGGCAAACCCGGTCCTAAAAAATGCCGTGCAGAAGTCGGATGTGTCGACCGAAAGGTGCAGATATCACAGCTACGTTGTAAACAGACACAACGCAACCACCGTCCTTTTCAGGGCGAACGAGGAAGAAGAAGAAGAAGAACTATGTGAAAAAACAACAACAAACACACAAATAAAAAATTTAAAAAACTCATTGGAATGAGTATGTGCGTATCCTTACAATATAAATCTGCCTATTATATCCAAATTCGGAGGTCTATTAAATTAAAGTTACTTACGATTATAGAGATAGATCAATCTAAAGTGCCCTACATAAATTTAGTCCAGTCCACTATAAACATTTGAAAAGCTGGAAAAAAAGATGGTGGAAGTAGAGTATGGTTTGCCGTTATGGCAGGCTGTTTTACTATGTTTCTTGTTTGCTGGATTATATGTTGGAAGTCTATATATTTGGGGTAAATCGACAAGAGAGAAAAACAGGTATGAAACGAAAGCAGCTATTTTTTATAGCTGGAATATGCACTTCTTAATCATCTGGATTATGTAAACCTGTTATCGATAAGCCGACTAAAGCTTATGTTGTGGATTTTATTCTTACTGTAGGCCTACTGTTTTGTCAGATACATAGTAGCAAATGTTAGAATTGCCAAAACTTAAGATGAAAGAATTGATACTAATGAGGATGTTGATGACATGAACGTTTAGGAGACTTCTGGTATGGTGTTAGTTAAAAAAAACGAATCTGAAGAACTAGGAATAGGGCCTAGATTAAAATAGTGAAGAGTGAGACGTCTGTTCGATGTCATCCTTTTGTCGCCTTCGTCGTTACTGTTAGATTTAGGACTCTTACATCATGACCACATATTACTGCATCTCTGAATTCTTTTTTGATGTAGGCCTATGGGAAGGACTGTGTCACAAGGTCCGCAATTCTGCCCGAACAGTAGGCCCTATTTAACCGGATCCGTAACCGTTTCGCTTGGCAACTCGTTAGTACTTATAGTTTTTTTCTGTGCTTGTTTTGTTTTTTAATGAAGGAAAAATATCCCGTTCAACCTCTGATAGGTTACAACTAGAATATATAATGCCTGTCATAATGCTTATGATGAATGCTGGAGAGAGGGTGCTCTCTTTAAAATAAAGAAGATAGGAGTAACCGGTAAAATGTATAATTATTTAGAGAATTTTCTGCAAGATAGATATTTCACTGTTCAGGTAAACAATGATAGATCAGAACTGTATGAACAACAAAATGGAATACCCCAAGGATCAGTAATGTCTCCTTCAATTTTTACAATGATGGTAAATGATTTAGGTGAGGAATTTAATGATATAACAAATAAATTGTCACAGTTTGCATATGATGTTGCTATATGGAGGACTGGGAGACATCTGCCAAAATTATATAAGGATCTACAGAAGCAAATAAATAAAGTATGTAAATGGATGACAAAATGGGGTTTTCAGATGAATTCAAATAAAACATTGGGAATGATCTTCAGTAAAGGTAGGGTTGTAAAAAATAAAATTATAGATATAAATATCCAAGGGCAAAACATTAAAACAGTTCAAACCACTCGATATCTAGGAATGATATTGGACCAACAGCTGAACTGGAATAAACACATAGATAAACTAGTGGAGTCTTGCAGAGGATTGACTAACTTATTAAGATATTTGAAAGGTAATGGATGGGGTACAAGCACTGAGACAATGCTCACTTTTTATAAATCTTTTATTAGAGGAAAAATAGATTATGGAAGTATAATATATGACTCTGCTGCACACAGTAACAAGATTAAATTAGACAGAATTCAGCATCAGGCTTTATGTACAATAGCAGGTGCAATCAGATCAACATCAATGGGAGCTATAGAGGTGGCTTTAGGAATCATACCCTTAGAATTACGGAGAAAGGAGTTAAGACTAAATTACATGAACAGAGTTATGTTGGATAAGTCTCACCCAGCACATACAGCTTTTACCAGATGCCAACTAACAACTCAGGCCAAGCCAATGAATACCACTAGATACCCTACAGGATGGAAGTGTATGGAGAAAATTGTCCATCTGGGTACATTAATTACATCAATTAATAACAGTGGTGAATACAAGCCAGTGATTCTGCCCTGGGAGATCAAGAAACCAGACACGGACTACCACCTAACAGAAATACTTAAGAAAACAAATAATATAGAAAATATTAAAAACACATCCAATAAATATATACAACAAATATCAAAAGACAGCATTACTGTGTACACAGATGGATCCAAGGGAGAGGATGGCAAATTGGGGATAGGAATATATATTCCAATATGGAAAATGGCAAAAGAATATAGCATCACGGAAAATACATCCATTTTCACTGCAGAGATGGTGGCAATACTAAAAGCACTAGAAATATTCTCTAATAACCCTCCCAAAAAATTAACAGTTTTAACTGACTCTCTTTCAACAATTAAAGCACTTAGAAACTTACGAGAATGTAGTAGACCTGATATAGCAGAGGAGATTTTTCTGGCTACTGCATACTTATATTCCAGTGGATGTTCAGTATTAATTGCTTCGATACCTTCACATGTTGGCATAGAAGGAAATGAAAAGGCAGATAAAGAAGCCAAGAAAGGTAGATCTGATAAAAATCTAATAAATGTAGGGATGAGTAAATCAGAAATTAAGAGCTTAATTAAAGATTTAATAACAGATGAATGGAAAGCAGAGTGGGATAAAAATCTGAAAGGAAGACATGCATATAAGATGTTCAGGGCTCCAACAAGAAAATGTCAGATATCTAGGGAATTGAAAATTCCCAGTAATAAGAAACTTCTCAGACTACAGCTGGGAAAAGGCTATTTCAGAATAGAAGAACCTTACTGTGCAGGATGTCTTCAAGACAATAATATAGAACATTTCTTGTTAAAGTGTAAGAGGTATGACCAAATGAGAATACCAATATTGGATTATTTGCAGGCATCCAACTTACCTATAAATATAGAGGAGGTGTTGAGAATAGACAGACCTAGGGAACTGCATAATATAGTCAAACAATATTTAACACGAACACATGTTAATATATAGTGGCTGGGAATGTGAAGGTCTGATGCTGTTCTTACAATGCATGGGACTTTAAACGGATGAAAGTCAATTAAATATCTGGTAAAGTCCGTTATATAACTAGAACCACCAGGCCTATACACCCCTCCACTTTAATATTATTCTTGTTCATAGTTTCTTCTTGATTTTGTTTGTTTGTTTTTTATTTTATTATTTAATGTATAGGCCTAAGCACAATTGTGAGTATCCCTATTTTCAAATGTGATGCCACTTTCTCATGTCGGCAGTTGTTCATATTATTTGGAATTGAAAACAATATATATCCTAATTATAACCCATCAGAGGTTGAACGGGATTTCTGTTTATCTTCATTAATTTAAAAAAAAAGAAATAAAGACACCAAAAGCACATCTCATGGAAACACATGAAAATAAGGTTGGGTTAGGTTAAAGCTGGTTGTAGGGGGCATTTTAAGTAGTACAAACATATGGATAAACTGAAGGGTCATCAGTTGATATATTTGGCTGTTGTCTGCACGCTCACTTTTTTTATGGTGTGGAAATATAAATGCTACACAGGAAAAAGAAAACTAGGATTGTAAAGAGAAAGAAACATAATTCAGCCTTAATACATGTAATAATAATAATAATAATAAATTCTTTAAGCGCCAAACACGGCGCATAAGGCAGAAACCAGTGCTCTCCAGGTTGTTCGTTGTGACGCCACTCCTCTTAGCTCTTGCACATTATTTAGGCCCAACGTTCTTCCTTCTCTTATTATTGTTCTTCTGAGTGTTTCTTTTGGTCTTCCTTTTTTCCTCTTACCCTCAGGAACCCAAGTGAGCGCCTATAGTGGTATTCTGTTGTTTTGCATTCGTAGGACATGACCGATATATGACCATCGTCTTTTCCTTATATAGTTGGAGACATATTTCTGCCTAGTCTTCTCTTATTTGTCGATTAGTCTTGAATTCTTTCCAACTGATGTTCATGAGTTTTCTAAGACATTTGTTCTCGAATGTATTCAGCTTGTTCTCCAATGATTTTGTTATTTTCCAACTCTCACAGCCGTATTTTAACACTGAGATAACATTTGAATTAAACAGACGAAGCTTGGTATGTATATTCAATGATCGTAATTTCCAAATGTTAGATAATCTATTGAAGGCGCTAGCTGCCAAAGCAATTCTAGTATGGATTTCTCTTGTTGTGTCACCATCCTGAGTCATTTTACTGCCTAAATAATTGAAACTTTCAACTTTCTGTAGTTTTTCCCCGTTCAAGATGATATCAAAGGTCTCGTTAGAAAAGTTCATAACTTTAGTTATGTAATAATGGTCAGTAAAAAATAAGAAGCCTCCATCATTGGTGGAGGGAAAGATTAATAGCAAATGAGCAGGGTAGCAGTGATGTTGTGATTAGGAAGCAGACATTAAAGAGTGAACTGGAGGTAGTCAAGAGTTTACCATCCAGACACGAGGATTTGTTGTGTCCAACTTTATGTGTTAAGATGTTTGATCTGGTCTGATAGGCAAATATATACCAGAAAGTGCAAAATTTAATATTGCATGTTTTTGTTGTTTACATTTGTAACACATGAAATGATTGATATTGAAATAATATTTGATTAAGTGTGAAATAAAAATAAATAGTGAAATACTATTTTATTTCTAGGACTGAGTTAAGTATCATATTTACAATTTTTTAGACTTCCTCAATATGTGCATAATTTATTCATTTTGTACATTGCAGAGACCACCCAGAGGTTATCAAGAAAAGATTCATTAGTGTCACATTTGTTTGTCTTATTGCTCCTTTTATCCTCTGGTCTGTGTCCAAGAAGTCAGACAAAGCAGGGGTAAGATCATTTTAGTTGAAACAATGTATACGGCACAACATGCCTAAGAAAAATTCACCAAATCTTTTGGCTGAATACCATCACCAACCAAGATCTGCTTACTCGGAGCAAGCAAGAGGACATGCACACCATCATAGCTGGCAGATGCTGGAGCTGGGTTGGCCATGTCCTCAGAAGAGACCCCGATGCCATCACAAGAACAGCTATGCTTTGGACCCCTGAAGGAAAACAAAAGAGAGGCCGACCAAAAACAACCTGGCGGAGGACTGTAGAGGCAGAGATGCAAGGAATGAACCAGAGTTGGGGCACTGTACGAAGGATGGCCGCCGACTGAGCAAAGTGGAATCAATTTGTTGTTGCCCTACAAGATGCCACTAGGCGTGATGGCCACTGACTGCTTTGACGGTCGGCGGCTAAGGAGCAAAGAAGAAGAAGAAGAATGTGTACGGGTCCATAACCCAGAATCTGAAATGCTCAGGTATGGCTGTGTTTTGAAAATCCTATTTTTTGGGGGTTTTCGGATATCGCCCAAAGTAGCCGAAGTCACCCAAAAATCAGTTTGAAAATTCTAACTCGCAAAATATGACAGAAAAGTGAAAAAAAAAAGATTAAGTTTTGAGAAAGTGTTAACTACAAAATATGACTAAGGTTCGGTGTTGAATTCACATCAGGTGGGGACACTGGATATAGACATAGGGGTGATACTAAGAGCAATTAATGATTACCTGTTAGAGAATGACACTGTAATAGATGAGTCATCAAGGTTAAGACTGCTGAAATTTGGCAAAAAACGTAAAGCAAGCAGAGATGGACGTATGAGAGGATGTATCCGTCGTGTATACAACCAGCGAGCTACAGGAACAGTTAGCATTTACACTCTTCGACATATACTGTGGGAAACAGAGCATCTATGGGTTTTCCCCGAGTGCAATAATGTCGATTCTGTTCAACAATAATAAACTGTTTGGCACAGATGCATTTCAGTTCTGTGTATTATATTGTGTTCATGATGATTCACCTTCTAAAATAACTTGCATGTCTCGCACCCATGAAGGTAGGTCTCGCACCCCTAGGGATGCTTGCACCCCTGGTTAAGAAGCACTCAACTAATGCAGCAGTTCTCTAGTTTTTGACGTCTTATTTGTCATTGTGAAAACATGTTAATTTAACACATAATGTAACTCCTTATGTCACATGTAGTTCCCCCCCCCCCCCCCTTCCCCGGTATCCGAAGACACACAGACTACTACTCCCTCAACCATTCATAATATGGGGGTGGTGCACAGAGCTGGGAGCCTGATCATGTAACACAAACTGCTACGTAAACTACTGCTGCTGAGGCACATGAATATTTTGACGCAGGCTTCCTTCAAGGGGACCAGCTCCATGCTCCATAAGGAGACACTTCAAGTGGGACCAGCTTCATGCTCCATAAGGAGACACTTCAAGTGGACCAGCTCCATGCTCCATAAGGAGACACTTCAAGGGGGACCAGCTCCATGCTCCATAAGGAGACACTTCAAGTGGACCAGCTCCATGCTCCATAAGGAGACACTTCAAGGGGGACCAGCTCCATGCTCCATAAGGAGACACTTCAAGTGGACCAGCTCCATGCTCCATAAGGAGACTTCAAGTGGACCAGCTCCATGCTCCATTAGGAGACTTCAAGTGGACCAGCTCCATGCTCCGTAAGGAGACTTCAAGTGGACCAGCTCCATAAGGAGACTTCAAGTGGACCAGCTCCATGCTCCATAAGGAGACACTTCAAGTGGGACCAGCTCCATGCTCCATAAGGAGACACTTCAAATGGACCAGCTCCATGCTCCATAAGGAGACTTCAAGTGGACCAGCTCCATGCTCCATAAGGAGACACTTCAAGTGGACCAGCTCCATGCTCCATAAGGAGACTTCAAGTGGACCAGCTCCATGCTCCATAAGGAGACACTTCAAGTGGGACCAGCTCCATGCTCCATAAGGAGACACTTCAAGTGGACCAGCTCCATGCTCCATAAGGAGACACTTCAAGTGGGACCAGCTCCATGCTCCATAAGGAGACACTTCAAGTGGACCAGCTCCATGCTCCATAAGGAGACACTTCAAGTGGACCAGCTCCATGCTCCATAAGGAGACTTCAAGTGGACCAGCTCCATGCTCCATAAGGAGACTTCAAGTGGACCAGCTCCATGCTCCATAAGGAGACACTTCAAGTGGGACCAGCTCCATGCTCCATAAGCAGATACTTCAAGTGGGACCAGCTCCATGCTCCATAAGGAGACACTTCAAGTGGGACCAGCTCCATGCTCCATAAGGAGACACTTCAAGTGGGACCAGCTCCATGCTCCATAAGGAGACACTTCAAGTGGACCAGCTCCATGCTCCATAAGGAGACACTTCAAGTGGGACCAGCTCCATGCTCCATAAGGAGACACTTCAAGTGGGACCAGCTCCATGCTCCATAAACAGACACTTCAAGGGGGACCAGCTCCATGCCCCATAAGGAGACACTTCAAGTGGACCAGCTCCATGCTCCATAAGGAGACACTTCAAGGGGGACCAGCTCCATGCTCCATAAGGAGACACTTCAAGTGGACCAGCTCCATGCTCCATAAGCAGATACTTCAAGGGGGACCAGCTCCATGCTCCATAAGGAGACACTTCAAGTGGGACCAGCTCCATGCTCCATAAGGAGACACTTCAAGTGGACCAGGTCCATGCTCCATAAGCAGATACTTCAAGGGGGACCAGCTCCATGCTCCATAAGGAGACACTTCAAGTGGACCAGCTCCATGCTCCATAAACAGACACTTCAAGTGGGACCAGCTCCATGCCCCATAAGGAGACACTTCAAGTGGACCAGCTCCATGCTCCATAAGGAGACACTTCAAGGGGGACCAGCTCCATGCTCCATAAGGAGACACTTCAAGTGGACCAGCTCCATGCTCCATAAGCAGATACTTCAAGGGGGACCAGCTCCATGCTCCATAAGGAGACACTTCAAGTGGGACCAGCTCCATGCTCCATAAGGAGACACTTCAAGGGGGACCAGCTCCATGCCCCATAAGGAGACACTTCAAGTGGACCAGCTCCATGCTCCATAAGGAGACACTTCAAGGGGGACCAGCTCCATGCTCCATAAGGAGACACTTCAAGTGGACCAGCTCCATGCTCCATAAGCAGATACTTCAAGGGGGACCAGCTCCATGCTCCATAAGGAGACACTTCAAGTGGGACCAGCTCCATGCTCCATAAGGAGACACTTCAAGTGGACCAGCTCCATGCTCCATAAGCAGATACTTCAAGGGGGACCAGCTCCATGCTCCATAAGGAGACACTTCAAGTGGACCAGCTCCATGCTCCATAAGGAGACACTTCAAGTGGACCAGCTCCATGCTCCATAAGCAGATACTTCAAGTGGGACCAGCTCCATGCTCCATAAGGAGACACTTCAAGTGGACCAGCTCCATGCTCCATAAGGAGACACTTCAAGTGGACCAGCTCCATGCTCCATAAGCAGATACTTCAAGTGGACCAGCTCCATGCTCCATAAGGAGACACTTCAAGTGGACCAGCTCCATGCTCCATAAGGAGACACTTCAAGTGGGACCAGCTCCATGCTCCATAAGGAGACACTTCAAGTGGGACCAGCTCCATGCTCCATAAGGAGAACCAAAAAAGGAAAAGGATCACACTGATATAGCTGGCAGTGACATATGAGAGTTTAGTCTGTATGATAGGTAACTCCCTAGCAAAGCTTAAGGCCTAAATGATGACAATCTTCATGAGTTCTATTCATCATCGTCGTGACCTTTCAACTTCCCAAGAAGCATAGGCCTTCAGTAAACTTATGCCAAGTCTTCCTGTCCTGTACCATCAGCTCAAAGTCTTCCTGTCCTGTACCATCAGCTCAAAGTCTTCCTGTCCTGTACCATCAGCTCAAAGTCTTCCTGTCCTGTACCATCAGCTCAAAGTCTTCCTGTCCTGTACCATCAGCTCAAAGTCTTCCTGTCCTGTACCATCAGCTCAAAGTATTCCTGTCCTGTACCATGAGCTCAAAGTATTCCTGTCCTGTACCATCAGCTCAAAGTATTCCTGTCCTGTACCATCAGCTCAAAGTATTCCTGTCCTGTACCATCAGCTCAAAGTATTCCCATGTCTTCTTCATTCCCTTCATGTCTCTCTCTAGTTCTCTTTTCTGTGTGTTCTTTGGTCTTATACTACCTCTATTGCACTGGGGACTCCAGAACAAGGACTTTCTAGTTATGCTGTCACAGGTTTTCTCAGTATGTGTCCTATCCATTGCCAGCATCTTCTCATCTCTAGTTCCACTAGTGCTTGTCTAGCTTTTGTCATCATTTCCACATAAATGATCTTGTCATACCACATCAATCCTTCTGTTCTACACAAGCACCCATTTATGAAAGTCTGTAGCTTTTTGGTGTTTGTTGTTCTTTAAGTTTCAGAGCCATACAATAGGACAGATGACATTTGAATTCAAAATTCAGATTTTTTTGTGTTGGACCTGATTTCACTCATGTGTTACTGAGGCTCGAAACAGGAGAAAAGAAAAGTAACACTTGACCTACCATCTTCTTCTTCTTTGATCCATAGCCGCCAACCATCAAAGCAGTCAGTGGCCATCAGTGGCGTCTTGTATGGCAGCAACAAATTGATTCCACTTTGCTCGGTCGGCGGCCATCCTTCGTACAGTGCCCCAACTCTGGTTCATTCTTTGCATCTAGCTTTCACAGTTCTTCACCAAGTTGTATTTGGTCGGCCTCTCTTTCTCTTTCTCTTGGGGGTCCATAGCATAGCTGTTCTTGTGATGGTATCAGGGTCCCTTCTGAGCACGTGGCCAACCCAACTCCAGCGTCTGCCAGCTATTATGGTGTACATGTCCTCCTGGTAACTCTGAATAAGTAGTTCTTAGTTGCTGATGGTATTCTGCCAAAAGATTTGGAGAATTTTCCTTAGGCAGATCCAGCATTCTGCACCATAGAGAAGCACAGAAAGTACACAGCTCTCATACAGTCTTAATTTGGTGTTTGTGCTGTACTGGGAAGACTTCCAAATGTTGTTGAGAACAGCAAAGGCTGTTCGCACTTTATTCATTCTGTTGTTAATGTCCCTGCTTGTTCCGCCATCAGGTGTTACTGTGCATCCTAGGTAAGTAAATGTGTCTGTCTGTTCTAACTTCTGGTTCCTTACTGTTATTGGCTCAGGATTGCCCACATTTAGTGTCATGACCTCTTTCTTCTTCAGATTGATGTTCAGACCAACCTACTGGCCATACTTATTCAGTCTATTGGTTTTTTCTTGGATGTGTTGATGTAAATGCACGAGTAGTGCAATTTCATAACCCTCCACTCCCAAAGGAGCATAGGCCTTCAACAAACACATGCCAAGTCCTCCTGTCACGTGCCATCATCTCAAGTTCTTTCCATGTTCTCCTCATCATTTTCACCTCTGTTTCCAACTCTCTTCTCCATGTACTTCTTGGTCTTCCTCTGCCTCTCTTGCCCTGGGCGTTCCAGAACAAGGACTGCCTTGTAATGCTATCAACAGGTTTCCTCAGTGTGTGTCCTATCCATCGCCATCGTCTTCTTCTCATCTCTTGTTCCACTGGCACTTGTCCAGTTCTTGTCATCAGTTCCACATTGGTAACCTTGTCATACCATTTTAATCCCTCTATTCTACGCAAGCACCCATTTATGAAAGTCTGTAGCTTTTTGGTTGTTGTCTTTGTTGTTCTCCATGTCTCCGAGCCATACAATAGGACTGACTTCACATTTGAGTTGAAGATTCTTATTTTCATGTTGGATCCTATTTCTCTTGATCTCCATATATTTCCCAATGCAATGAAAGCTCCTCTTGCCTTTTGTATTCTTATTTTGATATCGCTGTCTGTCCCTCCAACTTTATCTATATTACTGCCAAGATATGTGTATGATTCTACATCTTGTATTGGTGTTTCTTCAAGTTCAACCCTGTTTTCATTACCTGCATTTATTCGCATTATTTTTGTCTTTTCCCTGTGTATTTTCAGACCCAATTGCTGTGACCTCTCATCGAGTGTTTTCAATTTGTCCTGCATCTGATTACGGTTATGGGACAGGAGAGCCAAGTCATCAGCAAAATCCAGATCATCCAACTGCTTAGTCAGAGTCCACTGGATTCCATTTCTGTTGTGTGGAGTAGTGCAATGTCATCTGCATATTCCAGATCTTCCAGTGTAGAAAACGTCGTCCATCTAATTCCTCTTGGACTGCCCTCTGTTATCTTGCACATCACCCAATCTATGGCTGTCAAAAATAATGTTGTTGATAAGGGGCATCCCTGTCGTACACCTGTTTTCACTTCGAAAGTTAGATTACTCAATCCAACACTGCGTGCAAAATTAGAATAGAGGCTTTTTATGATGGAAACAATGCAGCTGGGAATTCCATAAGCCCTCAGTATTTTTCATAGGCTGTCCCTGTGTATGCTGTCGAAAGCCTTTTCAGAATCAACAAAGTTAATGTATAGCTCTCTCTGCCATTCTGAGCACTGCTCTATAATGTTCCTGAGGGTGAATATATGATCTGCACATCTTCTGTTCTTTCTAAAGCCCGCTTGTTCTTTTCTCAGTTTATGGTCAACTTCTTCTGAAATTCTCTGGATGATTATCCTGCCTAGTATTTTACTGGGAACTGAGAGGAGAGTAATTCCTCTCCAGTTGTTGCAGTCTGCAAGGTCGCCCTTCTTGGGCAATTTGACAATTATTCCTTTACTCCACTCTGTTGGTGTTGTCTCAGTTTCCCAGACTTGTGCAAATAGTGGTTCTAATAGTTCTGTTGCTAGTTCAGGGTCTGCCTTGAATAACTCAGCATTTAGATTGTCGTGACCAGGCGCTTTTCCATTTTTTAACCCTTTGAGAGCTGTGATGATTTCTTCTTTTCGTGGAATGTCTGTATTTACGTCTAAGTCACTTTCAGCCTCAGGAACATTCAGCTGAGTCTCTGGTGGTTCCTTATTCAGTGTTTCTCTGAAATGCTCTGCCTATCTTGACTCCTGCCCCTGTGCTGTGGTGATGAGATTTCCTTGCTTGTCTTACTAACGTTATGTTGTTTGCACCTCATTTTCCACTGATAGTCTTAGTTATTTTGTAAACTGTGCTTTGTACATTTCTCAGTGCTGCCTCTTCTTCCTGTCTTGCAAGGTCATCCAGAAATGTCCTTTTGTTAGCAGGGGTTTGACGTTTTACTTCCTTGTCCAGCTGACTGTACTGTTCACTATATATTGCCTTTAAGCTGGGAGACTTAGCTTCTGTTTTCTTTCTTTTCATTTCCTTTCTCTTCGCTATGGTGTTTAGCGTTTCTCGTGTTATCCAGTCTTGGCTCTTTCTTTCCTGGAATCCCAAGCATGTCTCGCTGCTTTCCTTGTATGTAGTTGAGATAGTGTTGAATTTCTGGTCGACATCATCGGTCTCTGTTTTTTCCTGGCTTTTGGCAATCTGATATTGTCTCTTTACGTCGACCACGAAAGCTTTTCTAGTGAGGGGGTCCTTAAGTTTCGTGATGTTATATCTTTTCTTTTTGACTGCAACTGGTCCAGCAGCTCTGAGTTTCATCTTCAGTCTTGCTACTACTAGGTGATGATCACTTTCCACATCTACGCCTCTTCTTAATTTCATGTCTTGTAGTGCATGTCTCCATCTGCCATTGATCATTATGTGATCTATCTGGTTTCTGTCCCGTCCGTTTGGTGATTCCCACGTTAACTTGTGCACTTCTTTGTGTGGAAAAAGTGTTCCTCCAATGACCAAGTTGTTAATACTGCAGAAGCTTATTAATTTGTCCCCATTCTCATTTACTGTTCCACTGCCGCATTTCCCCATTACTCTTTCGTTATAAGTATTGTGTGTTCCAACTTTTGCATTGAGGTCTCCTATATCTATAATAAGATCATGCCTGGGTGCAGTTTGCATTTCCTTTTGTACCTGTTGATAGAACTCGTCCTTGATCTCTTCATCGCTGTCATTTGTTGGTGCATAGCATTGTATAATTGTGGTGTTGGTGAATCTCCCTCTCAGTCTTGTTCTTATCAGTGTCGTAGATTTTAGATAGGAGAATTAAGACTAGGGTTGGTCCTTTCTGAATAGATTAGAATATGTGATATACACAGTGAGAGTTAGTAAAAAGAAATAGATTTTCCCAAGAGTGCAGTGGTAGCGAATCAAATGGAGCTGTCCCCTGAAAAACAAGAATCCTTTCTCTCTCTCAGGCCTATCTTCTACGACAGATATATAAGAGTCAGACAGACTATTGACAACATATGTTACTATGTATGAACATACCACTCACGTGCACACACCTTCAAGTGACCACAGTTAGACACACAGACGTGGGAAAACTATAACAATACTTATGTAAATATTCTAGAACGAGCTGACCAACACGCTGATTAGTTCCAGAGAGATTTTATTTATCATCTATAAAATCTTCTCACAACACCAAAACAAAAAAAAATACATCAAGGAAAACATATGCACATAGTCATAAAAATATCAAGAAAATGCTACAAGGATGAGAGCCCCGCTATGATCTTAACTCTAGGTTTAGCCCACAGCCCCGTTAGGATGACAGATGATGGCCCGAAGAGTTATAGATGCATGTGATTAGGGTCTAATATTGTCCCCCTTTGAAGGTATAGACTGACTGTGACAGCAGTATCTATTCTAAAGGAACACGTTACTTAAGCAGCAAATCTCGCCTAAGAAAAAAAACAAATATAACAAGTAAGTGTGTTATACAACGAGCATCCTTCCGTCACTTTCACTCGATTCTTTCGTCAGGGCCCTGATATACTTACACTCGTGTTGTGGTTTCGCCGGCTGGCGCAACTTTTGGACACTCACACTTTTTATCTGTTACTGTCGTTTAATGAAACAGATCCCAGCTCTGCAGATTTGTTTGCTGGTTTCATCAAAATGGATCTGGGGAGCGTCTGCTTCAGGCGATAGGTATTTCAGACTAAAGTTAATGTCACTTGACTCACGAGGTAAGAATTAGGCTTAAACGAGCACAAAATGTCAGAACACGAAGTTTCCCTTAATTAGGAAAATGACCGGTGGACAACTTCTCTCAAAACAGAAAATCTTGGTTCCCCACTCACTTGTCAACAGTGTCGGAAAATTAATGTTATTGATTGTAATTATTCTCGCCGCCAGGCAGAAAATTTACGTAGAGTTTATGGAAGAAATTTAGATCTGGTTCACAGGCCCAGTATTGATCATTACAGTCTTTGAAAACCCGTTAGTGGGATATAGTATTACTGTCTAACTCTGTTTGCACCTGCACTGTCAGATCAGGGTTACTTGAGAAACCCACGTGGTTCAAATTAAGGACTGTTTATTTCTTCACACGTATGAACTCTTATTAAATGCTGGTAAAGTTCGGGTCACCCCCAGTATTTCACTGTATAAAAAGAAAAGCACATATAAATCATTTTCATATTATGTACCCAATATAACTTACATTTAAAACAGCAAGCCTACAGCTTGACTTATTATTTAAACATTCTGGTGAAATAAGTTATATATAAATAAAATCAAACATCATGAATTAGAAAATACATACGTATTTCGTCAACACTCAATGATGTATCTAGCGTTATAAGTTAGTTATTAAAACAGTTTCGACTGAGTATTTAGCAGTTAAATTAAACTTATTTCAGCTACTTGTTTAGTAAGCTAAAAATATAATTTATTTTGTATTTCCACTGCAACTCGACGATTAAAGAAATAACAAACTATCAAAATATTCACTCTGCACACAGAACTAGTTTAAAATGGAATCGGCGATTTTAACACTAAATCACTTCACAAAACTAGATATCTATTATATATAATATTTATATACCTCAAACACAGAATTACTAAGAACGTTAAACCACTTCGACCAAACTAAGGCCATCTCTATTTACAGAGATTTTTAGAAATCGAACGAAGGTTGTTCTAGTCTAACTGCAAAGTTACTGAGTGAAATGAAATAGTTTCAAACGTGGGTTAATATTTGAAACAGACAAAGGATGAACTATCTCCCCCGCGCCGATCTCTCCCCCTTCTCATAACAGCTACGTTATACTTAGAGGCGTGTCGTAACTGCCACCGGGCGATTACGCACCTGCGTTGACCAACTGACCGGGAAAAGCGCGTGTCAGTTGCAAATCTCAGACCACCGTCTACAACTGTGTCGTACAGATGCCGGGTTTGACACCTTAAGCTAGTGACAGGTGAAATAAATGGTAGACCAAAAGTCTGCTCTATGTCCAGCGAAACGAATTTCTCACACCCCAGGCCCAGAAATCTGGTCGGGCCGCGCTCTGACCGGGGGAAACTGCAGACGTATGTCTGGCGAGAACCGTATCTTCACAGCTATCTGCGCGACTGACATCTGATGCAATAAGGTTACTAGTCAGTATGAGAAAGAAAAACGATGATGGGAAAGAAATATATTTTTCGCAACGAGTGATGCGAAAAAAAAACAGGAAAAACAAGTACGGAAAGATAATAAAATAAAAGGATGCGGGTGAGAGAATAGGAAGAAGATGTAGGTAATTTAATGATCAAAACCCACATGACAGGACGTCCCCCCTTAAGATATGGAAGCACTCCATGTCTACGTTATGGAATTAAATTTCCTATAACCGTAGCTTCGGGGTGTCTGTCTTCTTCCCTCTCATCTTCCCGCTCCATCTCTCTCCAATTCCTACTCAAGTCTACTCCCAAAGTTTCCTTTCTCTGGAATGTTTCCCATGCGTGCTTGAAAGAGCGTCGCCGCTTCTGACATTTTTGAAAGATTTCCTGTGATAGCGGTGGAATATCCCTGCCACTATCGTCATCTTCGTCAGTTTTGGCGATCGTCAGGAGATGGTCGGAGGTGTGCACTGGTTTTTCCAAGTATCTCTTTAAGAGATTTAAATGGAAAACCTTCTCCTTTCCTTCAATAGAGATCTGGTAGTTAGCCTTAGAAATCTTTTTCAGGACGGTAAACGGCCCTTGCCATCCGATCTTCAGTTGGTTGTTCTCGGTAGGGAGCAACACCAAAACTTTCTCCTCTGCTTCCAGTTCTCTCTCTTTCGCGACTTTCCTGTATCGGTTAGCGTGCTTTGTGCGAGCTTGCTTAAAGTTAGTCGTTGCTAGGTCCCACCCTAGTTTCAACCGTTCCTTTAAAACCGACACATATTTACTGGCTGAGACAACTGTCTCATCAGCCTTCTCGTCTGTCAGAGACTGAAGTAAGGCTTCAAGCGGGCCCTTAATGGGTCTGCCGAATAAGAGTGTAGCTGGCGGAAATCCTGTGGAAGTATGAGGAGATTCTCTGTAGCCAAATAAAGCTGCAGGGATACAAAGATCCCAATCTTCAGGTTTCACTTGTGCCAGCTTACTTAGCAACATGGTGAGGTTTCCATTAGCACGTTCCACGAGCCCATTTCCGGCCGGAGTATATGGCTTAGTGTGGATGTGCTGGGTCCTCAAGATCTTAACGATCTCATCCATCAACAGGTTTCGGTATGGAGATCCGTTATCCGTCAACACTTGCTGAGGGAATCCCAACCGAGTGAAAATCTGCACGAGGGCTTCTGCGACATGCTTGGCATCTGCGCATGTTAGCGGTATAGCTTCGGCCCACATAGTGCATGTATCGACTAAGGTCAGGATAAACCTGTTCCTCCTTTTAGTCCTTTCGAAAGGCCCTAAAATGTCGATCACAACCCGTTCAAATGGTGTTCCCACTATTGGCATTTCACCCATGTGGACTGGGGGTGTCCGTTGCTTGGGTGGTACACGTTGGCACTGGGCACAGGATTTGACATACCTGATAATATCAGTATTTACTCCTGGCCACCAATAATGAGTGGTTATTCGTTGGTTTGTGGCGTTCTGTCCCATATGTCCGCTGAAGGGAAGAGAGTGCCCCATTTCTAGGATTTGGCTTCTGTACTGTTTCGGTACTAGGAGCTGGTTGTAACCTTGGTCAGGCTTGCCCGTTCTCCGATAAAGTACGCCGTCCTCAGAAAAAATGTCCCCGTGCTGTTTGGGTTCCTTAGCCATGGGCAGTTTCCTAAAGCAGGGTGCCAAGGTAGGGTCCTTGTATTGCGCTTCTTTAAGTTCCATGGGTAACAAATTAGGCGCAGGCTCCCGTTCCTTCTTGGTTTGCCCTCTTGTAGTTACTGCTGCCACAATCGGCTCTTCCGGTTTCCCAATACACACGTATCTCCCGCCAAGTATGACTGGGTAGATGGGATCATCCATAACAGCCGCTTTGATCACACCTCTGACAAAATCAGAGTGGATCTCCACCAATGTGATGGGAAGCGCTGTAGGTGCCTCACTCTTAGAAACTCCACAAAGTTGGACGGTCTCTCCTGTCTCTTGACCGGGTTTGACCAGGTTCCTGGCAACAATGCAATCATAAGAAAGCCCCGTGTCAAATAAGCAAGAAGTTTGAGAACCGTTCAAAGTAACAGTACCTCGCGTTGAGGGTCCATCCCCAACAGGTTGGGAATCACTGTCAATAATTCCACCTTGCGAGACTGTCAATAAGCATCCGATGCGTTTCGGCTCGGTGTGCTCGGTCTGATCATATGTCCCGTGCTCAGGGGTTCTCCCTTTGCCACCTTGTCCTTTCTGGCTACGCTGCCATGTAGGGCGGTCGGGTTGATCAGACTGTTTGATGTGGTTGGGGTACTTGTTCTTGTAGAACTTGGATTTTTCAGGAGGGGGGTTTTGAGGTCCAGTTTCTCTGTGGTTATTTAGGTTAGAAGCCTGAGAAGATTGCTCTAGGTTATGTTTTCGAAAATGCTCCTCTGTCGGTTTCCGCTTTGTGGCCGGTAGTTCAGCCAGCGCATTGTGATATTGCTCAGACTTTTCCAGGATGTCTTCGAGCTTTTCTGCACCCTGCTCAGCTAGAAATCTCCGGGTATCTGCAGACAATGTGTTCTTTATTTGTTCTGTTAAAACAAATTCCTCAAGACCTTCATAGGTAGAGGGGAGCTGTGAGAGCTCTAGGCACTTTGTCAGATAACCCTTCAAACGAGATGAGAACTGCTGAAAAGTTTCAGAATTCTCTTTCCGGCTGTTGCGAAACAGTTGCAAAAATTTGCGAGCGTTCATTTCAAAGCGCTCCAGTAACGCTTTCTTCAACAGATCATAGTTGTCTTGTTGGCTGCTCTCCAGTTTTGCATACACATCATACGCAGAACTTTTCAAAGCCTGGGAAAGCTTCATGTTCCAACGCGACCTCTCTAAACCGTACAGAGTTGCAATTTTCTCAAATTTTTCTAGCCAAGTGTCAATCTTCTCATTTGGACAAGGGAAAGATTCTAGCGGAAAAGACATAGCAGTGAGGTGAAGAGATTGACTGTTAGAAGGATCAGTTAAGGAAGAATGAGGAGAAGACTCTCCATTGCTGGAGGTAGAGGCAGCACCATGACTTTGAAGTTCTAGAGCTTTAAGAGCCAACTCATGTTGTCTCTCCTTCTCTCTTTCCTCATGCTGTCTCTCCTTCTCTTTCTCCTCACGCTGTCTCTCCTTCTCTTTCTCTCTTTCCTCATGCTGCATCCTGCGAATTTCCATTTCCTCATCCATCTTCTTCTGCTGTAATAGCCGGTCTTCCGCTTCTTTCCTCTCCGCTGCTTCTTCTTTCCTCCTTAGTTCTTCTTTTTCCTCTTTAGCTTCAGCTGCTTTCCTCTCCGCATCGTATCTCTCAAGTTCGTCTCTGACAAAAGCTTTCGCTTCTTCACCTTCCAGTCCCTCCTCTCTCGCTTCGTCCCTGAGGAGTTGTCTAAGCTTTGCCCTCTCGGCCATATTATGTCAGTAACTGAGACTCGTGGAGATAGAAAATAGGAAAAAGAATAACCTGGATCCTACCACTTACGAGAAAAAAATACCAAAAATCACCACTGGCAGTCATACGAATCTGAGACTCCGGATGTCCATCCCACACCAAAGTTTTTTTTTTTTGTCTAAAAAATAGCACATGTTACGGAAACGGCAACAAATTGACCTACCATGCATGTCGTAAAAGGTGACTAAGGAGGGTTGGGTATGTGGCTGGTTACCCCATCCTGTAAAAGTTTAACACCACAAATACTTCAACTAGCACATGAACATGTCAAACAGTTATTTGTACTTTAATTATCCGTAAAGTCAATGTAATTAAGAATGCTGTACAGAAGAGTTGTTAATTCTCGTGCATTGTTTATTTTCTTTTCAGGCTAACACATTGCTGGAATGGCTTGGAATTCGTTTCTGGGGAATATTACCTGCTTTCATTATTCCTCTTTTTCTAACCATGGTAAGCTTTCTTCAGTATATAAGACTTTTCAAGGACATGTTTGGTGTACAAAATTCTATACCATCAAAGAAAAATTATCCATAAATATTGCATGTCTGTGCCTGTTTGTTATTCTATACCATCAGAGAAAAAACAAATATGCATAATTATTGCATATATCTGCCAGATTGGGTTGCATACTTGTACTGATGTAATCAAGAAGTGACAGTATCTGTAGTTAACTGTTAATTTGCATGTCTGTTTGCAGTTAGTGAGTGTTATATAAATATGTAAACTACACTGATGACGCATGCGTCCATATAATTCTATTTAAAAACAAAGACAACATACAAAGGGAGAAAATAATAACAGAATACGAGAAATAGCAGAATAAATAGTGTTCTAGATAAATTCCAAGAAGTAGAAGTTGTGAACTCAAACAGTGACAAAGTATTGGTGGAACTGAAGCGAAGAAGTAAGAAATCAGCGACAGTGTATAATCCAGATCATAAGGCTGGAGAATAAAAAACAAATTATTGTAAAGTTTTTATCATAATTTATTTCTTTCTGTCTTGTATAGGGCATGACAGTGAAAGCTGAGTGAAAATAAAAATTACCAGCAGAGAATTTAAAGGGCACGCTTTAAGACAACCAAGAACAGAATTAAAAGATAACAATGGTGAGATCAAACAAAGAAGGTGGAACTGGATTGGTCCTGTACCACACTATTAAAGAGATGGATAGCTAAGTGAAGCAAAGTCAGGGGTATGCATATTGCTATAGGTCTTAGAGGGACAAGTAAATACGGTGACATATAGAGTTAACTTTTGAGGCTAAACTTGGAGGACAAAAAGGAACTATAAATAGGTAGACCCCTGAGTTAAATGGATTGATTTGTCCATGCTTAATGCACCCTCCACCAACCAAGATCTGCTTACTCGGAGCAAGCAAGAGGACATGCACACCATCATAGCTGGCAGACGCTGGAGCTGGGTTGGCCATGTCCTCAGAAGAGACCTCGATGCCATCACAAGAACAGCTATGCTTTGGACCCCTGAAGGAAAACGAAAGAGAGGCCGACCAAAAACAACCTGGCGGAGGACTGTGGAGGCTGAGATGCAAAGAATGAACCAGAGTTGGGGCACTGTACGAAGGATGGTCGCCGACCGAGCAAAGTGGAATCAATTTGTTGTTGCCCTACAAGACGCCACTAGGCGTGATGGCCACTGACTGCTTTGACGGTCGGCGGCTAAGGATCAAAGAAGAAAGAAAGAGAATGCACCCTCATTCAAATCAACACATCCAGGAAAAAACGGATAGACTTAATAAGTATAGCCAGCAGGTGGGCTTGAACATCAATCTAAAGAAGACAGAGGTCATGACGTTCAATGTGAGCAACCATGAGCCCATATCAGTAAGGAATCAGCAACTGGAACAGACAGACATCTTCACATATTTAGGATGCATAGTAACACCAGACGGCGGAGCAAGCAAAGACATCAACAACAGAATGAACAAAGCAAGAACAGCCTTTTTTAGTCTAAACAACATCTGGAAGTCCTCTCAGTACAGCACAAGCACAAAATTAAGATTAAATCAGAGCTGTGTGCTTTCTGTGCTTCTCTATGGTGCGGAATGCTGGAGAGTTACAGAGAAGGAAATGTCAAAATTGTCCTCTTTTCACATAACATGCCTAAGAAAAATTTGCTGAATATCATCACCAACCAAGATCTGCTTACTCGGAGCAAGCAAGTGGACATGCACACCATCATAGCTAGCAGACGTCACCAGGCATGATGGCCACTGACTGCTTTGACGGTCGGCGGCTAAGGATCAAAGAAGAAGAAGAATGCACCCTGTTTAATTGATGCAGAAGCCACTACTGCAAGAGTGCATGAAATGCTTTGGCACTGGCATCCTGCAAGAGAGCCAAGTGCAGAGGTGGCACACGCTACTGAGAAGCAAATGGGACATGAGGTAGAATAATTAAAATCAAGCACCTGTGGTGGTTTGTATTCTTTCAGAAGTTCTGTTTCTAATAGTCTTTGATGAATTATGTTTTTTTATTCTTTGGTAAGTTGCCTTGTATATTTAAAAGATTTCAGTTTTGAAGTATTTAATTAAAATCAGACACCTATATTGATTTGTATTACAGTGTTTATGTCCTGACATTTGTTTCAGATCTTGTTTCTTGGCCCATTGTCACTGCATTACATGGATGGTGTCTTTAGATTGTATTTGGGTAAGTGCAAGGACAAAATGTTAACATAACTGCCAAATTGTTAATGTCTTGTTAGGTGTTAACATGTATTACATTTTGCTTCATTTCTCTTTTTTCTTGACTGTGTCTGTCTTTATTTACTAAGTTGCTAATTGTTGCATAAGCAATTTTTTTCACATTCACAAAATAAAAGATTTTTACTAATTCATTTGTTTTGTTTATTTCTTAGTTTAAAAGTTTTTCATCTCACCTTATTGTTATTGTTGAACAGATTCGACATCATTGCACTCCGGGCAAACCCATAGGTTTGAGGGAGACCCTCAGTATATGATGAAGAGTGTGAATGGTTACTGTTCCTGTAGCTCGCTGGTTGTATACACAACGGATGCATCCTCTCATATGTCCATCTCTGCTAGTCTTACGTTTGATGGCTAATTCCAACAGTCTTAACCTTGAAGATTCATCAGTTGCAGTGTCATTCTCTAACAGGCAATCATTTAATTGTTTTCAGTATCTCATCCATATCCAGTGTCCCCACTGTGGGTGCTCTTGATGCTAGTCCATCAGCTCTCTCATTACCGCATACCCCTGCATGACCAGGACAGTAGATCCACACAAGATCCTGCTGACTCGAAGCTTCTTTGAATGTTTTCCATTCATGCCGGAGCCAGCCATTTTAAACCTGTCAAAGCATGGACTGAGAGTCTGACACAATGACTGCCTTTGTGGCTGCAGTAACTGCTTCTACCTCAATTCGCATGCTGGAAGCTGTTATCTTGTAAGCCTTGCTATGTTCGGCAACAATTCTGCCCTTTACCCTAGCAGAGAAGTCCCAACCTGATTTCTCACCATGGATCACAGACCCATCTGTATACACAGTGGCATTATTATCCCTGGCACGATCATGTATCATTTGATTAATTTCCAGTTCTGCTTTCCCATTGCCCCAAGTTCTACACTCTGCCAAGGCTGATGATGACCTGCTGGAAGTTAATCCAGTTCTCATCTGACGTACCTCTTCCCCTTTGAATATATTTTCAACTGTGGTCACCTGCTTGATCATTGTTTCTGCTTGTGCTATCCATGACATCTCTCTCTTTATTCTTGCTCCCTTAATGTCAGCTATGTTTCCATGCAGGGGGTGACGTTTATCTGTGGTTACTCGCATATAGGCTTTTGCCTGGGCCATCACATCTGGATCTAATCAACAGCACTCCAAGCATGTACCTCATTGTCACTATATGCATGCCTTCATTTTGAATACGTTCTAGTCGTTCATGTTGTGTTACTGACAGCGTGAGTGTTCCCAACCCATACTCAGTGACCGATATGACTAGCTGATGAGAAAGAAGAAATAGTAATCTCTGCTCCAGATGCGCTGCTGCCATTATTTTTAAGGCTGCCAGACCTCTCCTGCATTTTTGTATGATGTGCTCAACATGGTACTTATACGATAGCCCATGATCGAATGTAACTCCAAGGTATTTCAGCTTTTCGTGCCTTTCAATTTTCTGTCCATTGAGAATAATATCTGGAAGGTCTTTTTTCACCATAGAGTTGTTCAAGGAGCACCACATCACGCAAGCCTTGTTGAGATGTTTTGGAGACAGTTTCCTTGCACCAATTAAACACCTCCTGTAATGTCTCATTATGCTATTAACCATTTCCTGTTGGTCAGAGCCAGTTCTGTAAATGAGTATGTCATGGATTGCCTCCCCTGCTTTGCAGTAGTGGCCAAAACTCAAGAGTATCTAAATGGGTCATCAAAGGTGTCTACCTCACACAAGATTACTCTTGGCAGAGATGTAGATAGAAGGTTAATGACGCTTCTATCTTACGGGGGCGTTCACAAGATAATTCAGAAGTCAAGAACAATGCTGCTTAGCGCTGAACATTTGTTAACTTATATCTGTCCGTCGCCTTTTGTGAAGGATTTAAGCAATGGTTTTTAGCCTGTTCAAGGCCCCAGCTGAGTTAATTCAGCGAATTTCCTCTTATAATGGTATAGCTCTGTTTAGAGGTAAATATATGTCTATATATATATGTATATTAAATATTTTGGCTCATACATTTGCTTTCATTCATGTAATAACTGAATCAACTATGTTTGTTTAGTTTTAAAATAACATGTAACAAATTTAATAATCAATTAGTATTAACAGTTTATAATAAATAAAATGCTGGTGAATTTTATATTGGGATCAATTTTTCTCGTCACGGAGATTTAGGGTGCGGATATAGTTAAGAAAAGTATGTCCGGTTGCGGGTGCCTTTTAGTTAGCACTTAGCTTGTATGAGCGAGTCCTGCAACCTTTGTTTTTGTCACTTCTTTTGTGATGATGACACTTCACAGTCTGGCAGCTTCTTTCCACAATCGGTCTGATCGCTTAGTACCAGGATCTTTTAGACAAAATAAAAACACATGCCTCTGCTAAGTACATTTGTGGGCTGCCAATTAACAGGCGCATTCTCTCTGTCCACCCACAAATGTTGATCTATCAGAAGAATTAAATTCCCGAGTACACAGTCTAGCTCAGGGAAGATGAATAAAACTACCCTATTCCTATGGGTATTAACTAGGAAAATGTGTCTGGACAGAGCGAATATTGATTGGCCTGAGTTATAATTAACAAAGTGCATATATCTCACAAAATAGTATACACTTTAGGCACATGTGATGTAATCATCAGTCATCACTGCTGCATTCGGATTCTGGGGTCACCTCTGCTGTCGGTTTTCCGCACGACTAGCCAGAAGAAATCACCAGTGCTTGCTGTAGTGGTTTATGAATATACTATTTTCATATGTTGAGGTTGCTAGCCTCATGTATAACCACTTAGCAAGAAAACATATCAAATTTACATTTGTAAAATACAGGTTTACACTTACCCCAAAGTTTTGGGAATACACAATCTCCTCGCGCAGGTTAGATTGGACAATAGCAATTTAGGTTATATGCTCTCGAACCATTTGGTCTGGAAATTTTGAATCCTATTTATGATGGGTGAATCTGCAAAACACTTGGTCTGGGAAAGCTTCTCTTATGACTGGTGATCCAATTCGTAGGTTTCCAGTCTTCTTATTTTAAGTCCTGGTCCTTTAAGCTTTTCAGTCTCTGTATTTATAAAGGCTGGTTTACTTTTAAGGTTTTAAGTTTCCCAAATACTTCGATCTGTCACTTATAATATAGGAATTCTAAGTCCGATGTCTCTCTAGCTTCTGGGAGTCGCTCATATGACGAGCGCTGCAGTCTCTCAGTTCTGTGTCTCTGATTTCACTACATTATATGTGCAATTCTCAGTTCACATCACAGATGGTGCTTCCGTCGGATGTTCCAATAGGATCAATAGTTTATTCCAGCTTCTTACTTCAAACCAATGGAATCTCTTTAGACTATGTGGGTCGGGTGTTTAATTTAAAAAATCCCCCACGTGTTTAAAATATTAAATTTAATATTCCAACGCATTACCTCTTTCAAATCATTTGGTAATATTTCCGGTGGCATCTTGTGAAACCTCACAAAGCAAATCTGTGCACTGATTATAATTACCTGTCCAGATGCTTTCCTGCCAATATTGACTCGCCAGACAGATTTATCTGTAATAAAGATACGGACAGGGGCCAGCGAATGCGATAATCTGATCATCACCTGTGTGTGTGACTCCCCCAGACTGATTTCTGAGATGGACAATATTGGCTTCCTTAGAACCGATCATGACCAGCCTGTGTCAATAGAGGATCGTCGCCATCAAAGGTTGGTGAAGCGACTCAGAGATTAACGTATTACCGGTGATAATGACTGGGTATTGTTACGATAATACCCCAGTTTACTTGGCGGAACGTAAATAAGTCTGAGGGGTGGTCACAGTAAAAATGTAAGAGATAAAGATAGTCCCATAGCAGATACTTCCGTAGAGGAGTGGAGTGTTAGAGACTTCACCCTACTAGAACCAGCATAGAGAGTAAAATGAATGAAAAGGCATGATTTATGCCAAATAAAAGCGATTGGTGAGAAAAAAATGAAGAAATAAAAATGATAGGGCTGAAGGTGTGAGAGATCACACAAAAGAGCATGTTCAGACGTTCTGTGACAATGTCATCAGCAAAAATAAATGTTCACACCAACCCAGTTGGCTAATGGTGGCAACTATTGCTGTATAGATATTAAACAGCACCGGTGATAGTAGTTAACCCTGCGGTAGTCCTGGACAAATGTGCACTGGATCTGATGTCCATGTTCCCAAGCGAAATGCCACTGATCTCTCAGTTAAGGCAGCTGCTATCCATCTCGTTAGCCAAGGGTTAACACCGCAAGCCATTACATAGTTCATTAATGTTGCGAAGTTCACACTGTTATAAGCATCGTCTAGGTCAATTGCTACAGCAACCGTTTACCATGGAACCACTCTTACACATCATAAGCAAAAGTTCCAGTGTTACCCCATGTTACTTTCATGGGCCAATAGCTTACAAGAGTATCAGGTAGAATCTGTGCATTTTCGAGGTGATTCATTATTTTCCAAGCTACTATCTTTTCTAGTAGTTTACCATTGACATTCTGCATTGTGATAATTCTGTAGCTGCAGAGAAGTGTGGGGTCTTTACCAGGTTTAGGAAGTGCCCATAAGTAACTATGTAGCCAGTCTTCCGGCATCTCAGCATTCATTATGCTGGTGTTGAAATCACTCACCACATTCTTAATGCCCATGTCATTGAGCTGTTTTATGTGGTGATACTGTACACCATCAGGACCCGGGACAGTGTTTCTACTGGTTTCTAAAGTGCACACATCTTCTACGGATATGAGGTCAAAATATTTCCACCATATATTGCAAATATAATATGAGTCATGCAACAAACCAGAATAATCACGGGAGCTACAGGGATCACGCTCTGTCGCTGAGGCCTTCGGCTAGTGTAACAAAGAAACGTGAATGTAGAAGGAGAGGTAGGAGAGAGAGAAAAAGAAAAGCTGGCAAGAGAAAAACAAGAAGGAAAGCGGACAGACTCTCAATGAAATACACCTATATGTTTTCTGTATGTCATAGCAGCTGTCTGTCTTTTGTTCCAGTTTTGTACATATGTACTTTACCTGCACTGTCCTTTTATTTTGACTTTGTGTCTGCTCATATAGCCATATGCTTTAGTAATTTGGCTTGGTTATTTTGTTAATTTCTCTATGACTGTTGTCATTACATGTGATATTTGATTATAAAAAAATTCATTAGCCCCCTTTTTTGTGATTAGTTAAAATTTAATTATAATTTCTTCATTGCATTTGGTTAATTGCAAATGTCAGATAATTTTCATGAAGCATTCACAATTTTACTGTTTTCAGAAGCAAAGTACTGGACTAATTCTGTTAAAAACTATGCATGGCTTCGTAACCATATTGTGGTAAGTTATTAGAATATTAACATATTTACATGTTGTATACGGAAATTGAAATAGTGAGCTTAGATTTGAATGCTTGACATGGGTGAGAGCTGCATTTGTAATCAGAAACCAAAACCTAAGTTTTTCAGTTTTTTTCTGGTAAAGTAAAGTACTTTTGTCGTCTTATTGACGCAGCCATTATTTGAATATGAGTCTTGTAATATTATTTCATTGATTGTTTCTTTTGCCCTTTAAAGTATTACATGAGACTCACATTTTTAATGGGGTCATATTGTTATATATTTGTCAACAAGAATAGTTATAATGGTTGTCCGTTTAATGTTTCTCTTGCATCATTAAACTTTCTTATTGCAGATAACAGTGTACATAATTAAGTAGATGTATTGGTTTTTTCACAACCTTAACCTCTAGAAATGGTTTTTCAGGCACCAATATCAGAAGAATTTATTTTTCGAGCCTGTATGCTGCCATTGCTAGTGCCTTGCCTGGGACCTGTATGGTCCATATTTTTATGCCCATTATTTTTTGGAGTAGGTAAGTCATTGAAAACTACTGTTATGAAGTTTTATTACTGATTTATTTTTATTTAGTTTTGAATTTCTGTATAGTTTTCAGTACATATAAGGTATTCTGTTAACAAAGTTCTTGACTTTGTTTAGACCAGTGGTTCTTAGTTTTGGCTATCTGACCCCCCCAGGAGGCCATGCCATATTTCTAGGGGGCCACAATAAGATGGTAAAGTACCTGTTTTGCAACTAACAGCAACTATGAGGGGGACCACACAGGTAAATGAGCTCAGATGGAGGTCATGAGCAATAAATGGTTGAGAACCCATGATTTGCGATTAACATCTTTGATGATTACACCGTCAGACGAGTTCTCATGATGAATTCGACTGTTGTTTTTGAAGTAACAGTCTTTAAACTCCATAGCGCTATGTTTATTTATATTTTGAAAACGTATTCTTTTTAAAATGATCATACAGCAAAGTCCTGTAATATTTACAGTTTATGTTCGTTTAATCCAATGTTTGGTGATAGACAGTCGTAGCTTGTGATGTGTTTATTCATGGAAAGAAATCAACAGTAGAATCGAAAAATAGTTATCTAGAGACCGGAAGTGTGCAGAGTCGTCTTGATTCCACGCTCACGAGATAGTCTGAAGAAGAAATATTTTTTCTCAAAGTATGTTCTTTCATTATCTTCTTGTTCAATGTCTCCCTTTTTTCAAGTTTTCTGATTTTCATTTCTCCTACACCACAATGAGATGGTACCCACAGAAGTATGGTTCTCTTTTTGGCAGCTACCTTGTTTAGTTCATTTCTCAGATGCGGGAGTTTACCACCCTTGAGAGCTTGCAGGACAGACAGTGCATCTGTGAGGATGACTACCTGGTGGCAGTCAGAGTTGGTGTTATAAATCATATTTGCAGCTTGCACTGACTTGAACCTCAGCTGTATAGTGTAGGAACAGAATTGACCAGAATGTTCCTCGTCTGCATAGTGCCGTTGCCAGGACATGAGATAAAGTCCGGTACCCATTTAACAGCATTAGTTGCTGATCCATCTGTATAGGCATGTATCCATGATTGATCGGGATAGCTTTCTTGGATCATACTCAATGTAGCAGTTCGTTTTTGCAGATCATTATACTCACATCCTCTTGTGAGACCACTGACTGATGTATTAATTTGGAGGGCACTGCTGGCCTGCTCCCATGGTACAGGGTATAGGGTGGGCTTCAGTGGTGTTGTCTTCATGGATAGGTCTTCTTGATGCTGTCTTATAAGTCTTTTTCCCCGATGCACAATTGCTGCATACGCTTTAGACGTCCCAATGCCAGATCATCTAGTCTTGCCTTCATTGGGTGCATTGGCATACTGTTGTACTTTTCCATCTGGATCATGGTTTTTTGTGTCTCTTCTATGGGACAGTGTCTGTAATCCAGCAACCTTCTGCATCTCTGTTATTGGTGTAGTTTTCATGGCTCCTGTAATGAGCCTGAGAGCTTGATTTTGCACCTTGTCCAAAGACTGCAGATGTGAGTTAGCAGCTGATGACCATGCTGCTGAGCTAAACTCTAAGGGTGGTCTTATTACTCCATTATAAATCTTCTTTAGATTTCGTTCATTTGCTCCCCAGTTGGTACCTGCTAATTTTCTGAGTATGCCTAGTCGTCTTCGGGCCTTTCCTTCTGCATTTTCAATATGCTTATTCCATGGCCTTTGTCAAATGCACCCCAAGATAGGTGGGGTAGCTTTCTTCCTTGATCACGGTTGTCCCTAGGTGTATGTTAGCTGATTTGTCCTTGGGGGCGAGGGAGAACAGTGTTGTGGAGGTTTTGTCTGTGTTTATTGTGATAAGCCATTTCTCTGCCCATGACACTAGCATGTCTGCTGCCTGCTGCATTCTATAATTTGCTGTGGTGACATTTTCATCGGCGCACCAGAGTACTAGGTCATCTGCATATAAGGCAGCTTTAACTCCTGCAGGGAGATCTTTCACCAGGTCATTGATGTAAACAAGGAAGAGTGTTGGGGAAATTACTCCTCCTTGAGGTACCCCCTGATGGAGCAACACTTTTCTGCTCTTAGCTCCAAGAGTGACTGTAGTTTCCTGTTACTTCAAGTATGACTGGTACCATTTCATCATGTTGCCTTGGATTCCACTTCTCGGTTTTGCAATGAGGCCATCTTTCCACACCTTGTCAAAGGCCTGCTTGAAGTCGACCCAGATCGTTAGGACCTTTTTCTTCTCCTGGAAGGCATCTTCTATTGCTTGAGACAAGTAAGGTCATGAGCAATAAAAGATTGAGAACCTCTGATTTAGACCATTAACCTTTAGCACGCGGCATTCTTTTGGCGAAAATAGTCGCCTGCCGCTGCATTCTTTTTCACAGCGTCCCGTTTTTATAGTGGGTGACTTGTAATGTCTATAGTTTGTGTGTTTCTTGGTCAATTGCTATCATTTTTGGAATTTATATAAATAAATGAATGGTGAATCTGATGATATAAAATTTGTTTGTGTACATGTTAGATGTGATAGGAAAAGAGGAAAGGAAAGATGAAAAAAACGAAAAAAAAAATTAAAATAATAAAAAATAATTTTTTTTTAATTTTAAAATTTAAAAAAAATATTTAAAAAAATAACCAACACACGAAGAGTCCATATCCCTTGCATCTCAATGAAAGTCATTTGACCAACAGACCAAAACAAATCAAATGACGATCTTTTCGTTACACCCATCATCAGTAGCAAAGCAACAAACGCCCTCGTCAGCAGTGACATTCGGCCGTAATTCTAAATCTTTCCGATATTCCTAGTCCTAACCCCTAAAATTATACATACTAGCAATGCCATTCTACTTTTGTTTCCATCTCAGCCATCAAACATATTCTGAGAACCGATATCAGCGCTTATAAAGACAAAAATCTCATCCCCACCTCATGGCGTCAGAATCCAATAAAATTAGAGCGAAAATGGCCGCGTGTTCGATGCCGATTCATTTCGATTAAAAAAATTTACAAAAAATAAACGCGGATACACCCATCACTTTTTTAAGATCGGAAACGGAAGCTAACTCTCTTGCAAATAACATTACAACTTAACATCCGGGGCTGAAATCACGTGTACACAAGTCCTAATGCTAGAAACGATGAAATCCATAAGGCGACACATGTCACCTCCAGCGTTCAGAACATAGGTTTCTGCGGGCGACATGTGTCGCCCGCAGCGTGCTAAAGGTTAACAAGCATTATGTTTATAAAACTATCTCATGCCCGTACACTTACAGTGCTTTCCCTACCACATGTCATTTATATTTTGAAAACGTTTTCCTTATTTAAAATGATTCCAGCAAAGTTAATATTTACAAGTTATGTTCATATCAAATGTTTTATAGATTTTCTTTGATGGCATGGAAAGAAATCAACAGTAGAATTGATAAATAGTACTAGAGACAGGAAGCTGTGCAGAGACATGATTAGCTACGCCACGAGTCATGGTACTTGAAGAAGAAATATTTTGTGCATGTATCTTCTCTTCCTTTGTCATGATAAATGTCTCTTCTTTCACTTATTTCTGATCTATGTCTCCTCCGTCCTAATGATGAATCACAGAGGCTTGTATATGTCTGGTCATTTTAATGCAGATTTTGTCTGTGTGGCAGTATCCATTTAGAGCACTGTCAATCTGACACTAAAGGTATAGTAGTTCCATATCACATTTTGCTATAGAGGAGTGAAGTGTTGGAGACTTCACTGTACTCGGTCCAGAGTTATGTGTAGGGGAGGGTGACCAGATCCCTTCCTCGCTGCTTTGCCGTGCCTAACACGAGAGCAGTGTCAGGTACCCATTTACAGCTCAATAGACTGGAGCGTAATGCACTCAAGTTTTGTACCATGAACCTGGTAACTTTGCTATGAGACACAATTGCTCTTAACTCTTTCAGTCCCAAGCAAAAAAGTGGGTTTGACCCAAGCAAAAATGGCCACCCCAGTGCGTTTTTATTGTTGTTGTTTCGAAATAATTTTTTAAAATGTTCATATGCATAAATAACTTTGTTGTATATGAAACTGAAGGTAATTGGATGTACTTTACTCTTGTGCTACAAGTATAAAAGCTTTCATTGAAAAATGATTAGTTATTCAAGGTAAAATGGAGGACATGCGCTTTAAAAAAATGATTAGTTATTCAAGGTAAAATGGAGGATATGCGCTTAAAAAAATCGCTTTAAAAATCTAAAATAACAGAAACACGTTCACTCTTAAACACGTGCGGTATTTACAAGAATGTACTTGCAGTAGGAAATGACGTTTTGGGTGGTTTGTGGGTAGTTATAATTAGAAAAAGTCTCAAACAGAGGCACATATACTACAGGCTTTTTAAAGTTGATTGGGCCAAGCGCGTCTAACCCCTGAGCCTTTATAAAGTCGATTGGGACTTAAAGAGTTAATTCTCTGTCAGTCAAGGTAAAAGACAGAAAACAATAGAGATCATTACAGCCTACCTTGGATACATAAATGGCACATGATCATTTGATCTTTGCTAGTCTGTATGTTTTTCCTCTTATTTGTGACAAGATTGATCATAAGTAAGGAACATAAAAAAGGAGTGTAACACAAAACTTAAGCCAAGATGTGTCATACTGTTTTGTGCCTCCCCTTGCTTGCACCAGTAATGTCACGGCCTAGGCCAAAAGTGGTCGTCCTTCGCGCAAGATTACTCTTGGCAAAGATATAGATAGAAGATAAATGTCGTTTCTACTTTAGGGGAGCCTTCACAAGAAATTCCCAGAAGTTAAGAACAAACACTGCTTAAGGGCTGAGCATCTGGTCCGTCACCTTTTGTGAAGGGGTTATGCAATGATTCTGGCCCGTCAAGCCCCCAGTTGGAGTAATCCAATGAATGCCCTCTTATAATTAATTTAAAGTAAATTTCTCCTCATTGAGGTTTATTTGGGCATTAATAATGTCCGTATTTTTGCTGTTGTCTGTTATATAACACTTAGCTCCAAATGAGTGCTGCAGCTGTAGTTTCCGTCACTTCTTTTTGGTGATGAGTACACTTCTCCACATAATTCGTCCACTGTAGTTGGTTGGTGGTGATACTCTTCTCTCACACTAGTGGCGTAGGAACTTCAGTACTTAAGTCTAATGTCTTGTAACCACGAACTGTGACAAATTAGAAAGAAACAAATGCCTCAGGACATTTGTTCTCCGCAAACTAACAGGCCCATTTTCATGCCACGAATGTTAACCTCTCAGAAAAACTAAATTCCCAAGCACACAATGTAACTCAGGGAATTTGATCAAAATTCACCAATATCCTTCTGGGTGTCAACTAAGAAATTGCATCTGGAGTGCATGGATAATGATTTGCCTGAATTACAATTAAAAAGGTATATAAATCTCACAAGATGATACTATACACTTTAGTCTGGGGTCGCCCTTCTGTCGGGTTTCTCGCACGACTAGTCAGAAACAATCACCATCACTTGCAGTAGTGGTTCATGCATATACTATTTTCATATGTTGAGGTTGCCAGCCTCATATATATATATAACCACTTAGCAAGAAACCTGTAAAATTTAAATTAGTAAATAAATTGTTTACACTTACCCCAGAATTTTGGGAATACACACTTCTCTTGGCGCAGATTAGAGTGGACCCACAGCCCTGTATTTAGATGCTGTTCGAATCACTTAACTCTGAGAAATTCCTCTTATGACAGGTGAAACACTTGGTCTGGAAATCTATAATTCCTCTTATGACGGGTGAGACACTTGGTCTGGAAATCTATAATTCCTCTTAGGACTCCTTGTGATAAAATTCCCAAGTTTCCAGTCTTGTATTAAAATTGCGGGTTTACTTGTAAATTCCAAAGTTGCTCAATACTCGATCTGGTACATATAGTTGTAGAATGATAAGTCCTATCCTCTTTCCTCTGGCTTGTAGGAGGTGTTTAGTTGATGCTGCGATGCAGTCTGTCTGTTCTGTGTGTTGTGACTCTGAGTTTGTTAGATTATATCTCACAATCCTTAGTTTCAAATCCCAGCTGTGTTTCCGCCGAAAGTTCCAATCAAATCATAGTAGATTCTGGCGAACCAATCCAATCTATCTAGCACTGTTTGGGTGGAGAAGTTTATCATTACTCATCCCACGCGTATTTGAAAATATTAAATTTAATATACATGCGTGGCCTCTTAACAGTGATGTCATATTGTTAACTAAGACTTCCGGCGCACCTCTGTTTATCACCTTTATCTGCGTGCCTCCGCCAGACAGATGTCTGGTCAGACCGAATTGTCTTTTGTCATCGTATCATAATACCAGCTTGTGTCAACTGCTTTCCAATGGGGTCAAATGTTTGACCGCCCCGTTTCCACAGGCGGTCAGATAGATTAGGCGATAAAATATTATCGCTGGCTGGGTCACCAAACCTGGCGAATTGTAACAACAGTCTGGGAGTGGAGTGTGAAACAATAAGATATGCATTATTCCCGTAGCAAATACTGCCATAGGGGAGTGGCGTGTTAGAGACTTCAAGCTATGTCCAGCAAAGAGCAAAATAGTGAAAATAACGAATGAAAAGACATGATTTATGCCAAATAAAAGCGATGAGTGAGGATACTGCTGGAGTGCTGAAAGTGTGAGAGATCACACAAAAGAGCATGTTCAGACGTTTTGTCACACCCACTGCAACTGTCTGGCCTACCAACACATGTGTTTGAATTATGTGTGAAACAACCATTTAAGAAAAAAAATGGAGAACAACAAAGGAAACATTAATTCTTAAATTTAGGAGCTGGATAGAAGTTATTACAACTATAGAAGTCGCGTATTAAAGTGACAACAAGGGAATAGCTACTAATTTATATTTTTAGCTTATCATTAAATATTATCATTGAATTTTTCTGAGACGTTGCTTCACCATTTGTAACTTGTTTGTAATATCATTTACTTTCTTGGATATAGTAAAACTCATGATGACATTCTCGTTACAGCACATTTTCATCACATGATTGAGAAAGTTGCTCAAGGTCAGCAGGCAGTAGGGGAGGCATTTGCACAGTCATGTGAGTAATGAGTCTATTAAATAATGACCTTGATCCAGAGATGAGAGTCAGAAAGTACCGTATATACTCAAGTATAGGTCGAGAAATTTTTCCCTTTTTTTGATCCTTAAAAAACATATCTCCAACTTATATTCGAGTTTAAAAAAAAATTTTTTTGAAACCGATCAGTGTTGCCTCCTGCCCTTATCATCGCACACTGATATCTTTCAGATATAAACACTCTGCTTCATTAAATGTTTTATAAAAATATCTCAATACACGTTTGAACTCCTATTAAGTCAAACATTTCAACTGGAGTACGTCTTGCTAACCAGCCTCCTTCATTTGATCTATCAGTAAAACCATTACTTCTTTCACTAGATTCAATTTCGTCACTGTCAGAGTCTAAATCGGGCACTTATCAATATCCACATCTGATTCGGCAGAGATGTATCAATTCTTCTTCCGTCCTTATCCAGTCATGGCCATTATGCCTAGTGGCGTTGACAGAGATAGGTTAGCCATATTTAGAATGGCGTCTTTAGGGCAACGGCAAATCAACCCATTTGCTGTTGTTTCCATAATCGAAGTGACTGGCAAACGGGTGATCAGCCCGTTGTGAGATTTATCTGATGAATGGACGTTTTTCCTAGCTAGCCAATCAAAATACAACAGAACTAGATCTACAGTAACATCTAAAGACTAGTCATAGGTAGAAGATGAAGCTAGGGATAAAACCTGAAAGAAGCGTTAAAAAGTTATTATGTGATGTTATTCTAATTTATTTGTTTGAAAATTACAAAATTCACTCTTCTGTATGATTTTTAAAATGTTTATAAGGGACCATAGTAAAAATAGTGTGAACACTACTAAATCTATTAAATGTGGCCATATTCAATGTTTTATTACTTTGTAAATGGATTAATTTGATGTTTTAAGACTAAAAAGAAAAGATTATTGTCTGCAACAATAAATTATCTTTGATAAGTCATATTGTACTGTTAACTTTTCAGTTTTTCTCAGTTTACATACAGCATGTTTTTTTATGAATACCAAATGTACTTGCGTTAGTACTAACAAAGACCCTATATATTATAACTTTCTATCCATGTCCCTACAGTTTGATATGTAATATTTGCATGTTCACAGAGAAGATTTCTGTACAATTTACAATAGAAGATGGTACACTTCACTGTTTAGAATTCTTCAGAAAATAATTTTGGCACATGGTGGAACATAATTATGGAATCAAAGAGTTAATGAATCATGTGCTACGTGAAGCCTAAGTTGGCTAAAGATTGCTTCTTTATCATGCTTTCTGATGGCTGGGGATCACACCTTTAGCTATAGGATAAGTTTACCCTAATTTCATATATTATATTTTAATGGTATTTGGGCATATACATTGTTTTTGTGTTTTGAAAGTGTTATTATAACATTTTTGACAACTTTCTTTTATGGCAGCAGACTCTGTGTGAAACTTCCATAGCTCAGTGTAGTTGATAGCATATTGACATCATGCCAATTATTGCATTGGCTGATGTGAGCCCTTGTTGGTGTAAGGTTTCTGTAATATTATCTATTCATGTGGCTTGTGATCTTTGTTATGCTCTAAAACCAGATTATCTACTGCTGTAAAGGTAGTCCCGTAGCAGATACTGCCATAGGGGAGTGAAGTGTTAGAGACTTCACTATACTAGGTCCAGCATTGAGAGGTGGGTTGACCAGTTCCCTTCCTCGCTGCCTTTTCCTTCCCTAACTTAAAGTCAGGTACCCATTTACAGCTAGGTAGACTGGATTGTTTTGCTACTGTGATTCAAACCTGGCCGTGAGAGACCAGTGCTCTAACTACTCTGTCAATCTTACGCTCGTCTACTGTTGTAGACAGGCGTATTGTGGTAACTGACCAGGCTCCATTCTCATAAGATAGCCAAGCCACATTTATTTAATGGCACTCTGTGTATTTGATGTAGGATATAGGTCCTTACATTTTACTAATGTCATCATTCCTCATTTTGTATCTCCTGGTAACATTAATGGCTCTTCTTAAGTATTTTATCTTGCACAATGTGATTTTCCTCTCCACTGCTCTGGCCAGGGACCATGTTAAACACTAATAGCAAAGACTTGGTAAGAATTAACTACGAGTTTATCAGTTGCCATTTAGTTTCCATACTGATATTGGATGCTTGATTGGTGGTTCAGATTTCTTTTTTTGTCTGTTCAAATCTTTCTTAAAATGCAAAAGCTTTGAAGAAAATTGCAGGTATCAATTTGTAAAACAAGCACTTTTTTTTACTTTGTATACATTACATACAACTTTGTAAAAATTGGCCATCTTTCTGTGTTTGTTCTCTAGATAAATGAAACAGTTAAACTGTGGTAGGGAATGCATAGGAAACTGGTTTTTAGTGCAAAGCACTTTTAACCCTTTGATAACAATTTTAAAATGGCTGTTGCACTTTCTAAGCTTTTGATTTCATTTATTTCACTGTATGCAAGCAGTCTCAGATTGCATTTGATGTTGTCTCAAGCATTGTACATACTTTACATAATTATTAGTATAGCCTGTTGCATGTGTTTTTTCAGTATATGTAACATCAGAAATCAGTGTTACATTTACTTCTACCCTGGGGTGTAGAGGTTTGCCAGAGAGAACGCCATGCTATCCTATCGGCTGTCATCCTGCTGGCCTGGTTCCAATCTAGTTCTCAGTCCTTCAGAGATTGTCTAGTGTTGTCCTCCCAGTGAACTCTAGGTCATCCTGGTGGCCTGGATCCCTGGTTCTTGGTTTCCCATATTTGTCATGGTAGCTGATCTTCTTCCATTCTGCAGACATGGCCATACCATTGTGATTGGGACTGTTCTACTTGGGACAGCATAACTAAGGTATTATTGAGCTGCAAATCTTGCATTTTTGGCACAAATTTGCAAATCATAGCTTGGGGTTAGTACCGAAAATATGCTTTTTGACACATCATATTCATTTTTTATGTCATAAAACCTTGCTCAATTGATTCCTCTGATTATTTAATAAAATAAGCTCAAAAAGTAAAAAATCTTTATTTTGTACCTGAAACTAGATTTTCACTGCCGTGCATGCCCTTAAATTTACTGCAGTGTATTATTGTTCTAAGCTTTTATGATTATGCACATCAACAGCTTGCATGAACAATGCAACAAAATATGTCATTGTGGACATGGCCAGCACAGTCTTTGCTGTCTTAGCAGTGTGTACATGCTTTGAAGAAGGCACTGACAACACCTTGACATTTGAAATACACAAGTACATTGCAGTCAGAAGTTAATTGATGAGATTCACAGTTAAAGTTTAAAAATAGGTGACACATGTTACCCCTTTTTTGAAGCACATTTTGGAATAAATGTGCCTAGGTCTTATGCACACTAAATCTGGCCCTGACCATAACACAGTCAAGGAATCGAGCAAGAGTTTAGTAAACTGAAATAAAGTGTTTATTTATTGCATTGCTATTTAAGTGCATTTGATAGAAAACTTCTCTGAACATTTTTCTTGTATAGATTTATGCTTTATTTTGTAACATTTATTTTGTTTCTTTTAATTTCCTCAGTGTTCCAGCTTTCATATACCACAGTGTTTGGTGCGTATTCAGCCTTTCTGTTTTTAAGAACAGGTCAGTCTATGCAGTGTTTTACGTCATTTTGCTGTTTTCTTTGTTCCATATGTAGTATTTTCTTGAATACCATTAACAAAGCCCCTCTGAATTAAACATTAGACATTCAGGAACAAATTCACAAAAGTCTGCAGAAATACACTCTGTGATATTTCTTCACCAGTGGTATACACTGGACCATAAAACATTTGCATCATCAAAGCGGATAGATGCTGGAATTGGATTGGCTGCATTCTCAGAAGAGACCCTGACACCATCACTAGAACTGCCATACTATGGACTCCAGAAGGAAAGCGAAAGCAAGGACAGCCAACAGCCACTTGGTGGAGAACAGTGGAGGTGGAGATGCTAAGCCAGAGCTAGGGCACTGCATGGCATGAAGGATGACCACTGACCAAGCACAATGGGGACAGTTTGTTGCTGCCCTACAAGATGCCACTTGAAGTGATTCCCACTGACTGCTTTGTCAGTCGGGGACTAAGGATCCAAAGAAGATAAAATATTTGGGTAAAAATGTAAACAAAGACAAAAGTTTGTATGTTGTGGTCGTAAAGTTCTGGTGAATTTTATTCCTTGCAAGAATATTCATTATCGTCATCGTCAATTTTCTCTTCTCTCCCAGTGGAGCATGGAGCCACCACTGCAGATAGCCTCGTTACAGGAAGTCTGGTGTCTATAGCAGTTTGTTTTACGCGATCAAGTTGTCAGCCCCATGCACAACCTCATATTTGTCGCCTTGTGTCACATGTCTGATGGAGCAGTAGGCCCATTCTTTGTCTCATAACAGACAACCCCCACTGCCGAGCAAGAATATTCAGCAGTGTATAATTTAATATTATTTTTTAATAAAAAGACTTCTCAGGAACAAACAGTATGTCATTTATACTAGCTCCAGATCAGCTGTTTGATAATTGACTGTTTCCTATAAATTAATATTCAGCTGTAGTAAGATACGCTGGCTCGACCATGTCCGCTGCATAAAAGATGGTCGCATCTTGAAAGATATCTTCTACGGACAACCGGCAGATGACAAAAAAACAGTTCAATGACCACAGCTGAGGTTCAGAGATGTGTGCAAGAGGGACATGAGGGCACTGGACATAAATCCAGCATCCTGGGAGGATGAAGCTGTTGATCGCACCAAGTGGCGATGCTCTCTACAGCGCCATCTCAGGGATGCATTCCCATAGTCAGTTATGACTGAAGGGGCTATTAATTATTAAAATTAATTGTAGTATGATATCCAATGTTCATTCAGGGAATTAATATAAATGTGATTTTCATACATGATCCTTTTTAACGATTGTCCATTAAAAATGAAATTGTATTTTATTAAATGGACAATTAACAAGGGCTTGTACAATGTTAAAATATTAATAAAACCACGAAAATAGAAAACTGGTCATAAATTCTGTCTTTAAAATGTCACCATAATTTATCACCATCATTCTTCAGTCTTCCCTGTTTCCTTACACATGTGATACAGTTGATGCAGATTTCTGTGTTTTGATTATATCGACTTATTTTAAAACTAAAGAAAACATATGAAGACATGACATGCAGAGTTCTTCACGAAGGACAGCTAACAGAACCGTTTGGGATAAGAACAGGAGTGCGACAGGGATGCCTCTTGTCTCCATTTCTTTTCTTGCTGGCAATAGATTGGGTTATGAGATCATCGACAACACACAACAGAAATGGAATCCAGTGGACTCTGACTAAGCAGTTGGATGATCTGGATTTTGCTGATGACTTGGCTCTTCTGTCCCATAACCGTAATCAGATGCAGGACAAATTGAAAACACTCGAGGAGAGGTCACAGCAATTGGGTCTGAAAATACACAGGGAAAAGACAAAAATAATGAGAATAAATGCAGGTAATGATAACAGGGTTGAACTTGAAGAAACACCAATTCAAGATGTAGAATCATACACATATCTTGGCAGCAATATAGACAAAGTTGGAGGGACAGACAGCGATATCAAAATAAGAATACAAAAGGCAAGAGGAGCTTTCATTGCATTGGGAAATATATGGAGATCAAGAGAAATCGGATCCAACACGAAAATAAGAATCTTCAACTCAAATGTGAAGTCAGTCCTATTGTATGGCTCGGAGACATGGAGAACAACAAAGACAACAACCAAAAAGCTACAGACTTTCATAAATGGGTGCTTGCGTAGAATAGAGGGATTAAAATGGTATGACAAGGTTACCAACGTGGAACTGATGACAAGAACTAGACAAGTGCCAGTGGAACAAGAGATGAGAAGAAGATGATGGCGATGGATAGGACACACACTGAGGAAACCTGTTGATAGCATTACAAGGCAGTCCTTGTTCTGGAACCCCCAGGGCAAGAGAGGCAGAGGAAGACCAAGAAGTACATGGAGAAGAGAGTTGGAAACAGAGGTGAAAATGATGAGGAGAACATGGAAAGAACTTGAGATGATGGCACGGGACAGGAGGACTTGGCATGTGTTTGTTGAAGGCCTATGCTCCTTTGGGAGTGGAGGGTTATGAATGAATTTTAAAACTAACTCAGCACCAATATTTTTATTATTATTTTGGCGCAGAAAAGTATAGCACAAGCTGTTGACATTGCATTGTTCTTAAGGGGAAGAGCTACAGTGAAATGATATTTTCATAAATATACTACTGGACAAAAGTTAAGGGCCGTCATTCAGTTTAGACAAGGTTTATATAATTCTTCGTGAGCAGGGTCGATTTTCCAAATGTCCGGTAGCTTGAAATCTCTCAAGAAGTCTCTGAATGGTAGAGTGGGACACTGCTAAACGTCTTGCAACATGACAAACAGATTGACCATCCTGAAACCATGCCATGGCTCGACCACGGTCTACAGTGCTGAGACTTCTCCTTGGTGGCATGGCTAATGCAGTGATCATTTCGACCACTTGTCATACTGGTTTATTGCATACCAACGGTGAACACTCTTTACCGATGATCATTTTCCACGTGCATTCAAATTCAACTCACTTTTTCACCTTTTGAACTAGTGGGGCGTGTTGCAAATACCACAAGTTTTTGCAGCAACAATGGCAATTTTCACGTGCGGGTTAAAGTGTCCCAGTTTTTGGACATTTAAAAAAAATTAACCTAGTGCACACAGAAATGTATACACATTTCTCTGAGCTGTTTTTATGACATTTTCACTTGTCTTTACAGTTTGCCAATCAATTATATAAACCTTGTCTAAACTGAATGGTGGCCCTTAACGTTTGTCCAGTAGTATAGCTACAGCATTTTGATACAGACTGCAGGATTAACTTACAACATTATAGATATGCATACCAAAGTATTTGATGGTATAATGCTATAGGTAGCCATGAAAATGGTGGCAATGATGCATTTTAATCCTGTGTTTAAATTCTCTAAGGCTGTTTTAACTCTCTTCAATTCAACCCTTAGAAATCGTACGTCTATGCCTACTAATTTCTAAGTCGCTGAAAGTACCTTAAAAACATTTTTTTTTTCAAATTAATTTCGTTATTTTATAATAAAATACTATATAAAATTTATTTAAAATGTAAAAGTTTTCTTTTAAAACAAATTTTATAAGAAAATAATCAATGTTGAAAAGCAGTCAAGCTATGGGTCGCTGACTGCATTCTCTATTGCTGCATCTTTGTTGAAGTCATGACTGAACACCGAAAACACTGTCCGCCATTTTGATTTTTTTTCGGTGAAGTGAGATTTCACTGTCGCGGAAAAAAATTAAAATAATGAACTTCAGCGATGATTTCAGTGATGAATTCATCACTGATTCTGTGGATGATGATGTCTGGGAAACTGAAACATTGGATTCAGACATGGATATTGACCATAATGTCCCTGGTGACCCAATTTGTGAAGCAGACGCGACAAGGCACCTTGCGATAACGTAAGTCTAACCCTCACGCTAGGGATTTTAATAGAATGTCATAGCCTAGGGACCTAATTTTTTTTAAACTACCATTTAAATAGTTACTATACCCTATTTTCTGTTAAAATCGGTAATGATTTTAACATTTATAGTAAACAAGAATTTCTTTACTTCATGTTTTTAAAGCTTACCCGTCCATAGCAACGGTTGATAAGGACATTTATATTTACAAAACCAAACAGATACATATTGACAAAAATAAAATGGACCAAAAAGTGGTGGACGTTAAATATTTTTTTGGATGAATAATGTTTAAAAATATTTTAAAGTTTGTAATCTTTAATTTAATTTTTTTAATTTTAAAGATTAAATTATAGTATAGAATGTGTGATTAAAAAACCAATCACCCTTAGTTTCTCAAACTGTAACTACAGTAACTACAATTCTTTCATTACAGATCCAAAGGCTAAAATGATTTGAATGGTGCAGCCCCATATCAGTTCTGAAGTGTCTACCCTGTTGAGAGCCTAGGGTTCATCTAAAGGAGGAAAGTATGCTTTCTGTTTGATTTCTTTCATAGGACATGCCATAAACTTTATCAGCCTCGACAACATTTTTGCACAAATAACGGATGGTTAGTAATAAAGGCAGGTGTCCATTTAGGCAGTGTATTAGAGATAAATCAGCTTCATGAGAAACGAAATTATGGATCCTTGTTGAGGCTGACACCGGATATACTGTACATATGATTTTATAGTTACTTTGGTAAGGATACCCAGGCTTCCCAATTTGGTTTGGCTTATGATGTAGATGTGAGACTAATACAGTCTCATATTAATCAATGTTATCGCCTATTTTGTTAATGATTTTTACACTAGTGTACAACTTTTACAATATCTTTTAAAGACAGGTGTTTGTGCATGGAAGAGGACATGCACACCATCATAGCTAGCAGACGCTGGAGCTGGGTTGGTCATGTCCTCAGAAGAGACCCCGATGCCATCACAAGAACAGCTATGCTTTGGACCCCTGAAGGAAAACGAAATAGAGGCTGACCAAAAACAACCTGGCGGAGGACTGTGGAGGCTGAGATGCAAAGAATGAACCAGAGTTGGGGCACTGTACGAAGGATGGCCACCGACCGAGCAAAGTGGAATCAATTTGTTGTTGCCCTACAAGACGCCACTAGGCGTGATGGTCACTGACTGCTTTGACGGTCGGCGGCTAAGGATCAAAGAAAGAAGAAGAAGTTTGTGCATGGATACTATTACAAACAAAAAGAAGAGGTTTTCCTAAGTCTTTAAAAGAAATAAAATCATTTGAAAACAAAATCAGCTCATGGTGACATGTGTTACATCAGGGAGAGGGAGATGTTAACAATACTGTGTAGGGATAATAAAACAGTTTTTATCATGTCCAATTTTATGACAGATAGATGATATTCAGAAGTTACTAAAAGAAAAAAAGTTACTGGGAAATTTAGAGAGTTAAAAGTTAAGCAGTCTAAAGTAGCGAAACAATATAACACTCATATGGGTGGGGTTGATAAACTTGACTAATTAATTAATAAATATAATGTTCTTAAGAAAAAAAAATTATTGATAGAGCTTATTCTTCTATTTTCTTGACATTGCTAGAGTTAACAGCTATATAATTTTTCAAAAGTGGAGAAAGGATCATCCTGACGTTGAAGAACAAGAAAGATCTAACCGTTACCTTCAAACAGATTTTACAGAAGAACTAATTAAGGAACTGGGTGGACTTGAAAAGAATCAGAATATTCCTTCTTCACACAGTGCCATCAAAAATAATATCAGCACCACACACTCAATTATACCAGAATATACCACTACAAGACAAAGTTATAAACATTGTTGGGCAAATCTAGGTACAGTTTATGTACATTTTTATGACAATTCTGCAATTATTTTGACCTTGAATAATTAAATTGTAATAAATTACAGCTACAAATACCACAGACACAGTTTATTCATCTTCTAACATACTGATGCATAATATGCATTGGTTTCATGCATTTTTATAGCTTTTAGAGGTTATTTTGTAGTGACATCATAATTACGTACAAATGCCCAATTATTACCCCTTTCTACCTAATAAATAAATACATTTTTTAATTAATCAATTTATGATCAGAATCGTCTAATTAAATTGTCTAATTGTTTCAAATCATATACAAAATTGGACATACTTTTAAATAAGAGCCACTGTTTTGTACATTTTGCATCAGCTAGTTTTTTTCCTTCTTTGAATATTTCAGTGTATGTAAATATTTGTAATTTTTTTCTGCATTTAATTAGGTAATTAACTTGTTACCACTCAACCAAGGTCAAACAAATCCCAAAATAACTACTACTGTACTAACCCATTCAATTTCAAACACAGTGATATATAATACTGATAGGTTTAATATATTTAAAGATATTTTACGTGCTTTTAAAAACTATTACCTAAAAACCACACAAAAAAACCTTAAAAATTCAAGAATTGAATAGAGTTAATTGTTGAGTTATGAGCACTAAAGTTGAAAATGAATTTTTGTATTTGAAAACTTTTGTTAGATTAGATATTTGATTCTTCTTCTTTGATCCTTAGCCGCCGACCGTCAAAGCAGTCAGTGGCCATCACGCCTAGTGGCGTCTTGTAGGGGAACAACAAATTGATTCCACTTTGCTCGGTCGGTGGCCATCCTTCGTAATTCCCTGCATCTCAGCCTTTAAAGTTTTGTCCAAATTTTCCTTCAGGGGTCCAAAGCATAGCTGAATCTTGTGATGTATTTGAAAACTTTTGTTAGATTAGATATTTGATAGCTTTAGTTAATTTTGAGTTATAAAACTTTAAAGTTAGTGTCTAAAAATAGTAACACATGTTTTCACAATTTTACAACATTATTGGCATAAAATAAAAAAATATGAGAAATCACATCTGAAAAAAATTTCATTTTCCAATGGAAAGTTTATGTACCAAATCTCATGTTGATTTATTAAGAAATAAGCAAGTAAGAAAATTAGTAACGTAAAACAAGGTTGTGAGAAGCTCATGGTTTTCATACTAGGAAAAGCACAGATGGATAATTGTTGATAATAGTATCAAGAAGTTGCTTGGTGTAGATAAAGAACAGTTTTCCCAGACTCAGGGAAAGAGAAGTAGTGAACTATAGATAGTGATGGCACTTAACTCGTGAATAGGCTCCTGGTCCTCGAAGACACAGTGCTGAGGTAGGATATCAGTGATGGTCCACTGATTCTCGAGTTATGCTCACAGTTTGTGGTGAATATGGCTCCTGGTCTAAAGACGCAATGCTAGGGCCAGGTAGCAATGGTGGTTTACGGATTTGATTAGGTTACACCCCTAGTCATAAGACACAATGCTGAGCCCAGGTGCTTCACGTGGAACACTCACAGATAGAAACCTGCAGTTTGACAACCACGGCACTGACTAGAACAGTTTTAGAAGTTGCATGCACTCAGTGGAAGAATTCTTCTTTTCAATACTTGTAGAGGCTTTGATGCTAATGTGGATCTTGCTCTTGTATGATGTCGACTGTTGTTCGAGCGTGTGTATGTCATTTGAATTTCACCGCTGCCTTATATACTGGCTAAGCGGGCGTATCAGAGAGCATAATGGGAAAATTCAGTTATCTCAATTTTGTCAGACAAAAAAGCCAGTTCTGGGTTTCTTTCATAGCAATATTTTGCAATATCTATCATGCAGTGATTCCTAACGATATTCCATAGATTCAGTCCCAGTTCTGCCTTCTTTATGTAAAACTATGATTCCATTCCAAGCAGTCTTCACTTAAATATACGCCTATATATGTGCTAATTCAAGTGTTTTTGCTAGCTATTTACATGGTTCAGATAAGGAATATTTCCATCCAACGGATTTTCCCGAAGAAGGTAAGTGGCATCGGGCAAGCCAACGTAATAAATCAGCAGAGTTTTACACCAGTTTACCACAAATACGATTTGCAAAATAAGAATACACCTACTTGGAATGTGTTCTGACAAATGATTTTGACCTACTAAGATTTAGGATTTAGTTAATACATAGACTAATCCCAGTTTTCATTATTGCCACTCCTCCCCCTTCACTCCTCATGTAAAGCAAAAAATTTATTTTGGCCTAAGCTTAAGAAAAAAAATTGCTATCTTTCTGTTTGTTATTAGTGGTCGTTTGCAAACTAAATTTTTTGTTATGATCATGTACATACATGTACATAAATAAATATGTTATTATAAATGAAAATGAAGGTAAATCTATGTAGGTTACTGATGTGCATAAAGTGTAAGTGCTTTCTTTAAAAAAAAAAAATTATTTATTATGCAAGGTACAATAGAGGCTGACAAAAAAAATGATGTTAAAAATAATGGAAAAAAATAGCTTACCGAGGTTGTCATGTTTTCCAGGTAATTATCTAAAGGGCAAAAAAAAAAAATCCACAGTATCATCTACAGAAATGTTCTAATAATATAATATCAGGTGTTTGTTTTGAAATCCTCAGGAACTTAATTTTTTCACCGAATACTGGGACGTGCAAAAACAGGAAATTTTGAAACACATGAGGGAGCAGTAAAATAACATTTTCTTTACGTAGATTCTACTAAGTGCTTTATTTATGATAGGTTACAGAGCATTATTTTGTGAACAGGTATGGTCTGCCTTAGACACAGTCCTTGTGTTTTTAGCAATCTGATTACATTGTCCTCGCCCCATAATTTCATTCTAGACATCAGACCTGTCACTACTGCCATATGACCCAGTTTAACACTCTGATTGATTGTCTGATCCATCTTCATCATCATTTGTATAACCACTGCTGTCTAAATTAGTTTTTTTTCCATACATAATTTTTTCAAATATTTTTCTCACTTGCTCAGTCTTCAAGGTATGCTGAAGGGGTGAGTGTGACTGCTATAAAAATATTGTGCTCAAAAACTACAAATTAACAAGTAAAGACACCTGCACATTCGATCACTTATCTATAGCGGAGTAAAAGGATGTGTTTTTCATCCACAACGTGTTATGTGGTTGTTAAAACTGCACCACAAAAAATATTTATAGAATGTATGATTCCTATATACACCCATTGGGATTCTCGCCGGTGCTACAGAGTTCATGAACTGTCCTGAGATCCTCCTTGTGTGATCTTAGGGAGGAGATTGAAGCACTGATGTAGTTGTAAATGTGCAGTGGAGATGGTCCTTAAAAACTGAACCAAACTAAAACTACAGAATAGTGCTGTAAAGAAAACAAAACTGGAAAGCCAAGATATTGTTTACTGGACCCAACAGAACTCGTCTTGGAGCCAGTTTAAAATGTACTGGAAGTTAAAGAGTTAATTTTGTGTTTTGTCTTCCCACCCACAGGTCATTTGATGGCACCGGTAATTGCTCATGCGTTCTGCAACCACATGGGATTCCCCTCCTTTGGGGAGGTGATGGGCTACACATCATCCACTAGGGTACTCAAACTTTTGCCTGATAGTCCTCTGTACATTCTTGGATTGGTAACTTGGCTGGTGCTACTTTTTCTTGGATTGGTAACCATTTTTCCAACAACACCCTGGCTGTACTCTAATGATGTCTACAGATTATGATCAACACAGATTGATTAGATGTAGAGGAGAGGGTGGCAACATTGTTAGCAGAATAGAATGTCTTGCCCATAAATTGGCAGAAATTTACATTTCAGATCTTTATTCTAAATTCTGTAACATGTAGAAAATGTGTCTCAGTATTTTATTTACTTAGCAGTAATACTAAAAGTACACTGGACGCTATATAGTTACTGCAGTACTGTTAGAATGTTATTGTTTCAGTTATTTAGAATTGCCTTTTTTCATTCATATATAAACTGTTGATTAGATATTATTTCAGAAGTGCTTTTGTTTTGTTTATTTGGAATTATCAGCATTTTTTTTTTTTTTTTGCTTTGTTAATTTGATGGAATATTTTCCATCCTGAGACTTACAAGGCAATGTAAGCTGATTTTAATGTTTGTTTATTTATTTAAACAATCAAACTTAACATGCATCTTATTGTACATACTAATGAATAACATGTCATTCTTAAAGAATTTCAAACTATGTCTTTAGGAAGATGGTGGAAAATTTAAAAAAAAAAGTAATTGGTAATTCCTGTTTGGTTATTGTGAAATGGTAAACTGATTAAAGAGGTCCACATTTTTTATTTTTTTATTTACCAATCTCTGAACTGAAGCTTTTACTTCAGAAGGTAAGCTTTATTTGTTTTTTTTTTCAATGATCTTGTTTGTACAGAACTTATTAGGCATACTGGTGATTGTCAGACAATGACATTGATGTTTAATGTTATTGCTACTTGTGGCTTGAAACATTTATTTTTTAAAATGTATTTAAAGAGTTCACCATTTACTTACTTACTTAGTTGTTCCTCTTCTACATAGAGGTGTAGAGGTTTGGAAGAGAGAGTGCTATACTATCCTATCGCCTGTCTTCCTCGGCCTGGTTCCATTCTAGTCCTTGGTCCTTCAAAAATTGTCTAATGTGGTCCTCCCAGCGGACTCTGGGTCATCCTGGAGGTCTGGATCCCTGGCTCTTAGTTTCCCGTGCTTGTCGTGGTAGTTCACTATTTTATAAGGAAAATGTCAGCAGATGGCAGTGTGTTAATGGAAAACAGGAAGAGAGTTTGAGAGGCAAACATGCCAGTAAGTAGATTAATATCTTTTTATAGAAATCTAAATCTAGAACATTTATAAATTTAGAAAACAGAGGTTAGCTGAGCCACAATTGGATGAGGTCCAGTGCGGATTCCGAGCAAACCGAAGTACTCAAGACCTAATCTTCACACTCAAACTGCTAAGTGAAAAGGCCCTTGAGTATAAGAGTGAGATCCATCTTTGTTTCATAGATCTGGAAAAGGTGTTTGACAGGGTCCCCTGGAGCAAACTTTGGGACTGTTTGGCAAGGAAGAACATTCCAGCACTTCTGATTCATGCTATACAGAGCTTCTACAAGTCTTGCGGAAATTATGTGAGGACAGCAAACCATAAGTCAGAAGAGTTCAGGACCACTACTGGTGTAGGACAAGGTGATATCCTGGAAGGAAGAGCTGGAGAAGAGAGGGATGGTCATAAGCAGCTCTAAAACAACATCCATGGTGATATCATGAGAAGAAAGAAGACATCAGATTAAGCTGGGAGAACAGGTCCTGGAGCAGGTTGACCACTTTAAATACCTCAGAGCTATTATAGACCGAAAGGGAGGCATCAAAGAAGAGTTGGCCAATCGAAAAGCAGCAGCTGGGAGACTTTTTCAGGCCATAAATTGAGGATTCCTCAGCAAGAGAGAGGTTGGTAAGAACACGAAGATGGCTGTACACCGCTCCACCTATGTCCCAATCTTGACATATGGCTGCGAGTCATGGGCAATGACAACAACCCACAAAAGCCAGATCCAAACCTCAGAAATGAGATATCTGAGGAAGATGGTTGAAGAAACAAGAAGAGACATGGTCCGCAACCAGACGATACGTCAAGGCCTAAAATCCCACCCCCTGCAGACCCAAGTAGAACAGTCCCAACTAAGATGGTTTGGCCATGTCTGCAGAATGGGAGAAGATCGGCTACCATGACAAGCATGGGAAACAAAGAGCCAGGGATCCAGACCCCCAGGACGACCCAGAGTCCGCTGGGAGGACAACATTAGACAATCTTTGAAGGACCGGGGACTAGAATGGAACTAGGCCAGGTGGAAGACAGCCGATACGAGTCTGGCGCTCTCTCTTCCAAACCTCTACACCTCATGGTAGAAGGGGAACGACTAAGTAAGTAAGAAAACAGAGGTAAAAAACTTAATATCAGGCATGCATAAAAACTGCTGTCTTGTATGAAACATCCATCAGAAATGGGTGCATAAATTGAAAGCATCATATCAGTTTTTGAAAGCAATACTTTAAGAGAATGTAATGTGGAACTTGAAAAAGCAGAGTAAGAATAACTAAAACTGATTAACAGCCAAATATAGAGGACATCAACTTGATGTAAAGGAAATGGAGGTAAATTATTCACCTGTTGTCCATGCATGGCAAAGTCAACACAGTCATTGGACTTATGTACCATAGAGGTTTAGAGGGCACAAACAAATGAACAAATGTTATTTTAAAAGGGTTGAGAACTGATCCAGCTGACATTCTGCCCTTGAAAAAAGTGGACAAAGGGGGTACCCGAAGATAACATGTTGAAAGAAAATCCAAAATTAAAGAAAGGCAGTATCGGTAAGAGAAGCCTATGATTCAGTTTTGATATTGACGGAGTACCATTTGGCAACAACCCACTTCTCTCTCGGCCGGCGTGATGCTGACCACATCACTCCTAGTGTGCCGATAGTCAAGAAAAATATGAGCCTAACACCATATTCCCAATACGCCTCAATGTGCATGTAAATGTAGAAGTCTGAGGGTAAAGGAGAAGATTCCATTTGGATAGAGAGAATTTCTCTTCATCTTATGCACTCCTAGGAGGACTTGGCATGTGTTTGTTGAAGGCCTATGCTCCTTTGGGAGTGGAGGGTTATGAATGAATTATGCACTGCTGGTGCTATGACAGGACTGGTGATAATTCAAGTTAAATGAATGAAGAATAAAGCAGTATATAAATAACTCAGTCTTCAACAGTAAATTCACAACCAGAAAAATAAGAAAAGTTAAACAGTGAGACAGGCACCTTCATCGTCCTAGGTGGGCCTGGGGTTATATCTATACATTGTTTCATCATAAACTAATAATTAGGAGAACAACATCAGTAATCAGTGTTATCTTTGTAAATGACCACAATTTTGTATTTGTGAGACTGCGATCTAATTGATTATTTCTCTTTTCATTCTTAGCATTTCTAGGACCTCTTTGTCTTCAGCATTGCTAGGACCTCTTTGTCTTCAGCATTGCTAGGACCTCTTTGTCTTCAGCATTGCTAGGACCTCTTTGTCTTCAACATTTCTAGGACCTCTTTGTTTTCAGATTGTCTAGGACCTCTTTTTCTTCAGCATTTCTAGGACCTTTGTTTCAACACTGCTAGGACCTCTTTGCCTTCAGCATTTCTAGGACCTCTTTGTTTTCAGCATTGCTAGGACCTCTTAATTTTCTTTGTTTTTGATTAGATCCACCCCATTCTTCTGTCCACATCTCAAGGGTGTCAGTTCATCCTTCTTACTGCTTCTTCACTGTCCATGTTTGTACACTATATATATATATATAGAAATGAAGAGTATTTATTACACTTAATTACTGTAATTTGTAACTATTGAGTTATATAGTTAGATGGTGGAATCTTTCTCATATTGATGAATGTAGCTTTCTTACACTCTTCTTAACTTGTTTTACACCTGCCATCCTCTGTTAATATGTGTTGATGATATGAGAAACAATTGACTTGTTCCAGCATATTCCCATGCATTGTTATTTCTGCTAGCTTTTTGTATAATTTTTGCTGATTGTCATAGCAATTATTAAAGAATTAAGAAATTTAAAAAAAAAATCAACCAGGAAAACATGATCAGAAGCAATGTCAGCATTGATAATGAAAGAAAAAAAAAATATCCCGATGTTAACAAACTAATGCATCAGTTTATCAAATGACAACTGATATCTCTACTGGCCTCTCAAACATTTATGGAAAGAGCAGAGAAGTACAATGTTTATTCTGGTTCTTTGATATCAGTGTTTTGTCTTGGTTCTTTGCTGCCAGTGGTTTGCCCTAGTTCTTTGCTATCAGTGTTTAATCTTGGTTCTTTGCTGTCAGTGTTTTGTCCTAGTTCTTTGCTATCAGTGTTTTTTCCTGGTTTTTTGCTGACAATGTTTTGTGCTGGTTATTTGCTGTCAGTGTTTTGTGCTGGTTCTTTGCTGTCGGTGTTTTGTCCTGGTTCTTAAATGTCAGTGTTTTGTCCTGGTTTTTTGCTGTCAGTGTTTTGTCTTGGTTCTTTGCTGTCAGTGTTTTGTTCTGGTTCTTTGCTATCAGTGTAGTGTTCTGTTTCTTTGCTGTCAGTGTTTTGTTCTGGTTCTTTGCTATCAGTGTTAAACATGAGCAGACTACAAAAGTAAGGTCACATCATTTAGCATATAGCACCTAACAGCTGCTAATGTCACCATATGAGGAAGACCTAGAAATGGAGTTAATGGGAGCAACGCTGCATCTACATTCGTTCATTTATAACCCCTCAGCTCCCAAAGGAGCTCATCCCAAAGGAGCATAGGTTATCTCCATAAATTCATCTAAGTCCTGCATGTCCTTTTTATGTGCCATCCCGAACTTTGACCTCCCTCATTAGTTCTCTTTTCATACCTAGATTTTCTAGGACCTCCTAAAAGGAGCATAGGTACTCCACAAATTCATCTAAGTCCTCCTGTCCTGTGCCATCCCCTCAAGGTCTTGTCATGTCTTCTCTGTTCCTTTCATTTATGTCCCCAATTCTTTTCTCCCTATGTTTTTGTTTCCCCTCAGCCTCTCTTACTCTGGAATTCCACGAGAAGATCTGCTTTGTTATGCAATCAGCAGGTTTGAGTTATTTCTTCTTCTTCGTTCGCCCTCAGACTTCTACATTAATGACTCTAATAAAGGCAGTAGCCAGCTCAAGGTTCATGACATCTCCAAACAGTTTTGCAGAGTTATTTGAATTATTTGTTTTGGATTACTTGTTCATATTCATTGAAGTTTTTGTAGCTGGAAATTTCTACATGATGTTGTAGTTGGCCCAACCCTCCTTAGTCACCTTTTATAGCATGCTCATCATCTATGTGGTGAATAGAAAAATGGTATAGTTTGATTACCTCATCAGAAGGCAATCTTGCAGCTATCATAACAGGGTGAAGGTATAACCAAGTATATAAATGAAGCCCTGGAGAACTTGGATTAAAACTAGGCAAGGACATATGTCTGAGAGCAACATAAACTGCATACTTATTGAGACTCGATAATGCACGTGTATGAATAAATTGCAGCCCGGGGGAGGTAGGAGTAGCTCCGAGTTATGGCATTTGCCTCTAATTCTAAAGATACTGGGTTCACTCTCAGTACAGGGAATATAAGTGATGAAAATTTTTCAGAACCAATGGTTTCTAATGATGTCTTATTTCCTCCTGATCTTCTGGATAGTGAGATCAGATGCCTAGCCTCTCATGGATAAGGGTAAAAAATAGGAGGCCCTGTGTGCAAGTTGTTCAACTTAAAAACTCCTTGGCAGTTGGACATCGTACAGAGAAGGTCATACGGGTGCTGCCATGGCAAAAATTTAAAAAACCTACCCACCACAAAAATATTTATAGAATGTGTGATTCCTGTATACACACACTGGGATCCTTGCCACTGCTACGGAGTTCGTGCAATGTGTTGAGATCATCATTGTGTGATCGTAGGGAGAAGATCGGAGCACTTACGGAGTTGTCCTTGTGCAATGAAGACGGTCCTTAAAACCTAACCAAACCAACTAAAAACATTACAAAATGAACACAAATGCAGGGCTTAAATGGGTTTCCAGTTATGCACATTAAAAAGTGGTGTCAAGCTGCAGGTGTAGCCCAGTGCTGTATGGTAATGAACAGGAATGATGGAAGGATAAAAGGGTATCGACTTTGTAAATATTGTCACTTCTTTTGAGCGTTAAAAGGAAAATATTATATTATGAAAAGAGAATGGGTTTTGTACAGTTGTTAGAATTTGCATGATAAATATACGAGTGTATGTATGCATGTTTATTTCTTTGTTTACCTATTTTAAGAGCTTTTGACATACATTGACATTTTCTCCAGCTGTTACTTGTATGATTCTCAACATTAGTGAAATGCAACTGGATTAATTGATGTCTATTAATTGTACACTGTTGCCCACAAGTTTTTAGTGACATATAAACCTGAGCATTTTAACTTTGTGTTTTAGTGCAAGTTTTTATGATTTATTCAAATTAATTTGGGAGATTGTCTCCTCTTCCTCCTTCTCTTCTTTTTCTTCTTTCTCTCTTCCCCCCCAACACCACACACACACTGAAATCTACTGAATTTATGGTTTATAATTTATAGTTCTGTTTTCTTTATTGTTATAATTTTGTGTTTTTAGTGCTAGTTTCTCTGATTTATTTAAATGAATGTTTGAGATTTTCTCAAATCTACCTCTTCTCCAAATCTTTTGAATTTGTGGTTTTTAATTTTTAGTTCTGTGTGCTTGTTTGTTATAAATTTTTTTTTTTTAATGTATAAAGGGATCATAGGTCTGCACGTAAAATACACAGTATGAATATGAGAATTGGTCTCTTGCAAAATAAATATCTTTTTTTTATTTAGTGTGTGAACAAATATGATTTACTGAATACCTTGTGGGTTACTTCTGGACGATTTTGTAAATAAACAAATTAAGGGCCTTAGACCTACACCTGAAATACACAGCACATAACAAACTGCTGGCTTTTTTTTGTTTTTGTTTTTTTTGTTTAGTGTACCAGCCAGAAATATTAAAAAGCTGAATATTTATTGTGTTTATTGTAATCATTTTACATTCTTAGAATAACTATGATTTAATGTATTGCTGTTATAAATGTGTCTTATTGTTTGGTAAATGCAGCAAATTAGTTTAACTATTAGTTTTTTTAAGTAGAATTACTTTTATGATATTTGTTTTTGGCAGAGCCAAGTGAAATGATTAATGTTTTAATGCCTGTAGTTGTTGCTGTATGCTCTGTGAGGAGTGAAAAGGGACATTTAAGAAGTGAAATGAGATAGTGGTACTTTTAAGTTGTTTAGGCTGCTGAATGTTGGCTTATAAACCTGATGCATGTGTTAAGTACTACAGTTTTTGTACAGAACTCAGCCAGTTGAGTACCATCTGTTGTTTTATGTTGTGAAAATGTGTTAATCAACTTTAACAGTGATAAGTATCTTAGCAAGAAAAATGTGGTGGTGAAGGTTATGTTATGATTTGGAAGTATTTTGGACATTAGATTTTAGTGAAATGATAACCAGGGCACGCTCACTGCCAAATAGGGAGGTTTTTGTACATTTTCTCAGGTAGCTAGGTTGCTTTTAATATACGTGTGGGTGCTTCATTTTAAAAGTAAAAATAGAGGCAGTGCCATAACATATACGGCCACGAGAGAGTGAAGGTTAGAATGTTCACCTGTACTAGGTCTCAGCTTTATAAGGTGGGGTAACTAGTTCCTTTACTCACTACCTTTGCCTTCCCCAACTCAAAAGCAGAGCCAGGTAACCATTTACATTTGGTTAGACTGAAGCGTGATGTTACCTTGTTTCAAACCTGGTAACTTTACCACAAGAAGCAAGTGCTCAAACCACTTAACATCTTAACACTGTGCTTCATTATACAGTGGAAGAAATGGAGAAGCTATTCAGGAGAGCGGTCGAGACGGGCATGCAAAAAAAAATATGCACATAAAAATGTTACAGAGATATTAGTTAAGATTATATTAATGTTTTACTATCCTTGCAAGAAGCCAATAATGTTTCTGGCTGTTCCTTATTTATTGTTTCTCTGAAGTGCTTTGCCCATCTTGTTTCCTGTGCTGTGGTGATGAGATGTCCTTGCTTGTCTCTTACTAACATAATATTGTTTGCACCCCGTTTTCCGCTGATGGTTTTAGTTACAGAGATATTAGTTAAGATTATATTATTTTATGGCTATACTTGCAAGAAGCCAATGATCTTTCTGTAATTAATTTGAAAACATCATTTTTCAGAAACATGGTGCCCATATAGGCTAATCATCATCATTTTCCTTATGTGAGTAGTACTTCTTACATTTAGCGTCATAGTTACTGATTTTGGTTTATTAGGGCAGACTAAAATAGAACCATCACATCCGTGAAACCATTAACTCCTTTATGATCAGACATGAGTAGGACTCTCAAAATAAGATATATATAAATTGTTTTATCCAGGTTTACTGTGTTTGTATGTCACTGTTTTATGTTATATAAGCTGATGATACACATGCCAAAAACTAGTCTAAGCTTCAATAACATATTCGTTATTGCTGAAAACACTTGCCTGCATTACGCACATAATAAAAATATCAGAAGTATTTGTACATAACCAGTAGAAATAAGTGTCTGTTGTGTTTTTTGTTGTTGTTGTACATGTTCACTTCTCACAAGAGACATTTTTATTTTTATAATTAAATATTTTGCAGTACTGGTACTTTTATTCTTGTAATTAAGTAAAACTGCTCCTTATCATTCATTTTATGCTATATTTTAACATTGTTATCTATTTTTGTCTCAATCTTATTCTTTGTACCCTCTTTAACACATTAACTACCGAATTGAAAAACACACTGTGGCCGAATAAAATTTGTTTCCCATTTTCATCCTGTAGGTGTTTGCACAAAGTAAGCTGTAGTTTTCGTAATTGTTTACAGATTTTTATGAATTACACGTCATTTTAAAGATAAATGAATGTACTATTTCAATAAGCACTATTTGTAACTCTAATAGAGGTTGTTGCTATTTAACGGCTGCCCGATGGCCGAGGACCTGCAATATTTTCACAATTATAACTGCTTGCGCCCCATCTCTATCAAAATCACTGTTTCAAACAATGTGCACACCATTTTCACTCTTGTCCTCATCGCTAGATCTATCAGTCAATTGTTGAAACAAGTTTCTAGCCTATTCAGCCATTAGACGAGATGTACGTGCATTTTTTGTGGTCCTATCACTAGTTGCCGCGGTAAACAGTTTTACACGATTTGGTAACTAACCCAAAACGCTGAAAAATATGAACATAATATCAATTTTCCAGTGTTCTACAACAACCATGCTTTGGGAATTTGTTTTCCGGTGGCAACTTAAAATCTCGAACCAGATCAGAAAGTGTTTCAGTACATTTTTCATTCGTTTTATTACTAAAATTAGATTGACGCTCTGAGCGGCTCGCAGTCCAAATGATAGGATTTCAAAAGCCGGTCCCACCAGCTTGCGGTAGTTAATGTGTTAAGCAGTGCCCAAGTGCAGAACTTCCCACCTACATTTTCAGATACGCATCACTTCTGCATCTTTTACAATGCATATAACAGTGTTTATGTTTACATGTTATATCACATTGCTCATACTGTCCATGATGTGCTTAAATCAGAAACAAGGTAGAAAGTAATACAAAGAATTCTAAGTAAGAAATGAAAGGGGAAGAACGACTTAATGTCCGTCACAGTTTGATATTAATCATTGCTGAAACCATCATGTATATGGAAACAGAAAATTACGTGGTTTGGCCGTCTCACGAGAATGGAGCCCTTTAAATTACTATGTAGCTACAACAGTAAAAGATCTGGTTTTGGAGCACAGATGGATAGATTTTTGTTGTTGTTTAACTAGAGCTGCTAAGCTTCTCGCTCTTTTGCATCCAGTACCAAGTTGAAGACTCCTTGGTATTATCTACACTGTAGATCTAGGCTTTTCCTGTGGCTTTGTTGCCATTCCAAAATGTGCTGAGTTGAACTCATGAGCTCTAGTTTCTCCAGTTTGGCTTGCATTTAAAGGATCGTAAGTTCTGATCCTAATCTAGGAGTAAGAAGCGTGTGGTATACTGTGCATTCCCCACCATCCAAGGGGCATTCCTACTATGCAGAGCTAAAATACTGTGCTCAAGTTCTGTGCTGCTCCAAGGAATTGTCATGTCTTGCACAGAGCCACTTTTCAGTTCCCCCTGCCTATCACTGGGTCCAAGGTGAGATCCTCCTGCATGCAGGCAACCAGGTTAAAGCCAAAGAATTACATCTAAAGCTTAAGTGACTTCTCCAAGCTTAGTGTACAGTGCTGGGTTCTCAACTAGTTTCACCACAGGTGGAATCTCTGAAAGTGTGTGGGTGACTTCAAGAGTCAATGAGGGTGTAATTAGCTTCACTTCCACATGTGTATATTGTAGCATTATGCATAGCTTGTGGTCATATAAGAATGACTCCAGATATACTTCCATGCATAGGTGAATAGATAACATCACAGACATTTTACAACAACACGGGCTCACCGCGGCGGCCAGTATTACACACTTGGTTCAAGATACAGACTTCAGTTCCCCACAACACCTTGCAGCACAAGTGGAATGAAAAAGTATAAGTAAGAACTGAAACCATTAGGAACATCTTGTGTGTCAGTACTTTCCATTGTTCAAACTCTGCACCTTCAAATATGTTGGGTTCAGTAAGAAAAACAAAACAAATGGACATTCATCCTCTTCATCATTAAAAGAAACAAAACAAATGGACATTCATCATCTTCATCACTAAGAAAACAAAAACAAATGGACATTCATCATCTTCATCACTAAGAAAAACAAAACAAGACAAAACAAATGGACATTCATCATCATCTTCATCATTAAGAAAAACAAAACAAAACAAATGGACATTCATCATCTTCATCATTAAAAGAAACAAAACAAATGGACATTCATCATCTTCATCACTAAGAAAAACAAAACGAGACAAAACAAATGGACATTCATCATATTTATCATTAAGAAAAACAAAATGAGACAAAACAAATGGACATTCATCATCAAACAAGAAAAACAAATGGACATTCATCATCATCAAATTCATCATTAAGAAAAAAATCATCATTAAACAAACTCATCAACATTTTCATCTTCATCATTAAGCTAAAACAAATGGACAAAACAAAACATTCTCATTTCATCAAAAAAAAAATACAAAACAAATGGGAAAACATCCTCATCAACATTTTCCGCTGTGCTCCTGACTGAGCATGGAGCCACCACCGAAGCTGGTCCTCTTGTAGGAAGCCATTCACATGCCTCCAGCAAGTGGTAATTTTTGTGGTTGTTTGTTCTACAGGATGAGGTTGCCAGCCACATACAAAATCTGATATTAGTGACCTTGTGGGCCTGAGTGTGCAGTAGTCCTTTTCTTTCCTTGTCTCTTCAGAGACCCTCAGGAACCACATGGGGTAAAAGAACATTGGGGTGTGCAGTAACCTCAGTGAAGTCACTCTTAGTTTGTTATTACACAGACAATTTTTGTTAACTTGGAGAGAAGGCTAAAACAACCACCTCATGGTGCCTGTCAGATGACCATAATAATAACCCCCCCCCCCTCCTCCGACAACATGTAAAAAATGTGTTTCACTGCCTTCTTAGTCTGGATCACCTTAATTCAGATACAGTGCTCAGAAGGTATGTCCTACATTGATGTCATTGTTGTAGTAGTGTAAGTACATTCACACATAAACTGTCTTGATGTATATTATTGCAGATGTGAGTAGTAAGAAACCAGTGCGCTACAGGAATAGTTAGCATTCATATCCATCAACATTAGATGAGGGGAAACTGAGTATCTGTGGGTTTGCCCAGAGTTCAGTGATGTTGATTCTGATTAACAATAAGTAGTAAGAATAGTTTGTCGCCAGACCTGTCTCGGCTTCACTGCCAGCATTGACAAGACTGGAAATATTTATTCTGAATGCATGTTTTTTTTATGTTGCTACTTGTTTTAGATGTGATGTTGAAAAAAAAAAATCATTTCACTGCTTAGTCAATTTTACTTGAAATATATTTGCTATAACATTATGCCATTTGCTTCACTTCCATTACAGTTTTGTTTGAGGTTATAAGATTTGTTAACAACACATCATCATACATTCTCTCATTTACCATTTTTTTTAGACCTTCATGTGGAGTGTATGTCATTCATTGACCTTAGTATTGGTGGATGGCTATTTAGGAAAGTGGAAAAAAGGTCATTGAAATTAGTGCTATTAAAGTAGTAGACTCTCTTAAATGGTTGCTTCCAGAGAATAGGAAGAGTGACCTAGTACAAGGTTACCAAATGTCTAATCGATGATAAGTACCAGTGGAACAAGAGATGAAAAGAAGATTCTGGCAATTGATTGGGCACATTGAGGGAATCTGTTGATTGCATTACCAGACAGTCCTTGCATTAGAATCCCCAGTTTAAGAGAAGTAGCAGCAGACCAAAGAACACATGGAAAAGAGAACTGGAGATGGAAATGAAAATGATGAGGAAGAGATGGAGAGACCTTGAGCTGATGGCACAGGACAGAAGGACTTGGTATAAGTTTGTTGAAGATGTGTGCCCCTTTGGGAAGCTAAAGTGTACTGACTGATTGATTGATTGATTGATTCAGGGCAACAGTGTAATGATTACTAAAGATGGATGTGGTGACAGAATTGTTAGATGTTGTCAGAACTGATCAGTGATGAAAAGGATATTAAAATTTGAATGCTCTGAAGAGATCTTACAAATTTTCCTATTGGTTGTAAACAGTGTGACAGCAGTGAAAAGTTGTATGCGTGTCTTATCAGGTATGTCTGGAAGGTAAAGAATTGAAAAGTTAGGAAACTAATTGAGTTCTTCTCTGTGTTCTTTTAATGAATTACTCCATTCCAATACAGTTACAATTCATTTCTAAGCATGTTTAATTCTGTCAGTATTAAACAAAAATGTAGGTTTGGCCCAAGTAAAAGTCGCCTCTCTAGTGTGTGTTCATTAATAGTGATCTTTTGCAAATAAATTTTTGTATATGCTCATATACGTAAATATCTTTGTTGTTGTGTAAGAAAAGGAACGTCCTTGTATGTCTGGTCTAAAATCATCCTATGAAGTTTGCCAGAGATGATGAGCACGGTCATTTCAAAGCTTTGAAAATATGCGCTAATTAGCTTAAACTAACAAGTCAAAACATGCATGATTGATGTTTGAATCAAAGGAAGTGCTTTCATCAGAAATAGCACTGTATGTTCTTAAAATTGCAGAACATCGCTAAAAAGAAAACAAAAACCCACAAACCCAAATATCGGTCTGTTGCTGAAGCAGAACAATCATTGTGGAGATGAATAAACATTCACTGATAATAAAAGAGTTAAAAACTCTGCCTTAGTTCATGAAATAACATTTTCTTTACATTACTTCATGTTTACTTTTATTTATCTATTTATTTATTTCCTTTAAATCGAGCATCATGAGAATCAGTTTTAACTCTTGTGTGATGGGTTGCTTTAGTCAGTGTCATAATCATTGTTTTAACATTGTTCTTTCTCTCAGACGCTCTTTTGCATTGCAGCATTATCTTCTGCTGTTGAGGGCTTGGTGCTTGATGTGGCTGCATTCTTACAAGATGCCTATGCCATTTTATTGTTTGTCTCTGTGTGCAACTGATGCATAGTGTTGTTCTTATCACACTACAACATCATAAATGTATTCATAGAGCTTGTAAACAAGGATGCTGCATATGAAAATAGAAACTATCATAATTTGAATGAATATTAGAAATGGATAATGAGCCTGGCCGTGAAGTATCAGGAGATTATGAAAAATTCTGACTAACTGGTTCTTAAATACGTCTTTAGGTGTCTTCTGCCTCCTCAAGAATGGTCGGTGTTGTCTGATGGAATAAATCTGCCTTGTCAGGCAATATATGGTGAACTTTTCAGTTTTCATGTGTATTCTAGTCAGCGACATTGTGTTTATTGTTATTGTGACATTGTGTTTATTGTTATTGTTGAACAGAGTCAACATCATTGCACTGTGGGCAAACCCATAGGTGTTGTGTTTATATAATAGGATAATTACAACTAGTTATTAATTTATTTACCTTTCTTCAGTATGTGGTTGTGACACCATTATGTTAAAAAAAGTACACCATAAATGTATGTTAGGTTATACTCTCTCAACGTTTGACGAATATCTCATAGCTTGTACATGTAACATCATGAAGTCAGTTCTCGACATCTGACTAGACATAGTCAATGGCACCATTTTGTAACGTAATAATATATATGCTATTACATGAATATTACATTTTGTAATATATTATATTATAATAATATTATATTATATTTGGTCATTTTAATCTGGATTCAAATAGCTCTGTTAGCACAGTCAATATAACCTGGTCTAGAGGCATGGAATGTAACACTATATCTTGTATTCGTTTAGACTTTCAAATGACTTCAGGGAATGTTCCGAGCACCAGGTAGGGCTACTGCCATTTCCCAGTGGTTTGCACCAAAAATAATAGTTGATAAGCTAATTATTCTTATTTTGGCTGTCATGCTTTCAGGAAATAAATAACGGGACTACTGTAAAAATGGTGAGGGAAGTCATTTTTAAGTTAATAAAATCAATGATGGTATGGAGGCAGTTTTACACCAGAAACATGGTACGTTTTAGTGGGTTCGTCAGCCACAGTTACAAACAGGCGTCAAAGACAAGAAATATAGAAAGGTCAAAAGAAAAAAGATAATTGACACTATAATACATTTGTAATATTAAACCTGGCTTAGACGTTTGTCTTGGATGGAATCTTCAGGGTAAGATAAATAGAGTGAGATCCAAAAGCACCGAGCACTAGACTGGAGCTAGGCCAGAAAGATGACAGCTGATAGGATAGTATGGCGCTCTCTATTGCAAATCTCTACATCCCAAGATAGAAGAGGAACGACTGAGTAAGGTAGTCTAGTACACTATGTCAGTACAGAATAATATACTAGATTGCAGAGGCGTCCCAGACGTAGTTGGCACCCGGGGCAGATATTACCTTTGGACACCCTCCCCCTATAAAGAAACACAACGGCAAGTATATTTTTAAGTTTTTTTTTTTTTCTATAACCAGCGGCACTCGAGCTTTCCAGCTCTTTCGGCCCAATGACATGTCATTGCGAGGCTCGGGGGTCAGTGGACTTTCCTTCCAACCCGGTCAGGAGCTTCGCTCCTTCCCATCCACACGGGATTTATGTGCAGGAGCCGTTCAGGTTATTCAGTCAAATTTCCGGTCGTAAACATTTCTTCAAACGCCGACGGCCGGGTTTGAACCATGAACACCTGGTCGCCAGTACAACGTTGTAGCGCGGCTCCATTTTTAACAGTAAGTACTATAATAATAGTGCCCGACGGCACTCTTTTCCTGGCTGTCTCCCGGGGTGGACAGCCACCCCTCGCACCCCTTTAGTACGCCACTGCTATATTGTAATATTTTAACAGGTGTCACTTTTTTTTTTTTTTTTTTTTTTTGTAAATATGAAATGCTAGGCTTATTCCTGTTCTTACCCACCCCAAAAATATTTTTAGAATGTCTGATCTCTGTATACACACATTGGAATCCTCACTGGTGCTACAGAGTTCGTGCACTGTGCTGAGATCCTCTTTGTGTGATCTAAGGGAGGATATCGAAGCAGTAATGGAGTTCTCTGTGTGCATTAAAGATGATCCTTAAAACCAGATCAACCAAAACCTGTCGTTAAGTCATTTGTCATTCATTTTCCTTCAACTCTGCAAGTAGCAGATGACTTCAAGAAACGTTAAGCCAAGTCCTCCTGCCACGTGGCAAAAGTTCAAGGTCTTTTAATGACTTTCTTATAATTTATTTTTGTCTCCAGTTCTCGTTTCTTTGTGTATTTTCGTCTGCATCTGTTGCCATGGGGATCCCCGAACAAGGACTGCCCTGTAATGCAAGTTTGTCATCAACAGTATAAATGTACTGAAGGAAACTTCTGTTTTCTGACTGTTTTAAACATGACTGATGCAACATGTGGTAGCGCAGTGGTTAGTGCACTGGCATCCCAGCTCGGCGGTCCTGGATCGATCCCTAGTTGAAGTGGCAGTTTTTAGACCACTAAAGGGCTCCGGGGTCGACCCAGCGTGGTGAATTGGGTACCACGGCAACTGTTGGAAGGTTAACGGTGGCCGGCGTAATGCTAACCGCATCACCCCTAGTGTGCCGATGGTCAAGAAAATATTGGCCTAATACTCCCAGTATGCCAATGCGTAAAAGTGGTGGAACTTGTAATATAAAGAATATAAAAGTGCATGGTAAAAACATATTAAACTTACACAATAGACAAAGTAAGAACACTACATTGTTTTATTTTATCTTGGGCAAGCAACAAGAATGTAATTGTTTGCACTTAGGACATGTGTAAGAGGACTGTATCAATGGAAAGAGTGAGGCAAATCAAAGAGTGAGAGATGATACTCCTCACTTTGAAATGGCTTTAGATGAGGTTAATCATGTTATATTGTTTGTTGATGTAAAGGAATGGTGCTAAATAAACAAAACATTCACACATTTGACAAGAAATAAGTAATTAAATAAAATTAAACAAAAATAACATTCGGAGACAACAGATTACGATAATAAAGGAAAGGAGTACGCTAAGCACGCCCAAGTTATATTCCAGATAACTCACCATCTGTGCAGAGAAATAATAAGTGAGTGTAAAATTGACAACAAAGACAAAATACATGACGTCATCAGATGATTTGGCTGGCAGTAACTCGAATGGCAGGAAGTCATGAAAGGGATCAATGAGAACATTAAGATAAAAATCGTGCAGTGAAATAAAATCGTGAGAAGGCGCACAGCCAATTTAGCACCCCAAAAAAGTGCTTTATTGGTCGAGGTAATTCTCACGTCACCTACACAACTACGGTATATAAGACTCCTTATGGAGCAATAAGCCTCCACTGCAGATGGTTCCCTTGCTGACAATCTGCAGCAAAGCTTTCACGGGCTCTTGCCGCGGTGGTTTGTGCTACAATCTGTTGTATATTATGAGATTGCCAGCCCCCTTACATAACCCCATGTTAGTCACCTTGTACCACATATTTCCAGTCCTATTCTTTCTTAGTCTTTTAAGAGAATTCTGGAAACAACCCGGAACAAGATGAATATGACTTCAGATAATGAAATTACAGACAACGTGAATGTCAAGTGAACAGAGAACAACTATTTAAAATATTGAAAACAACGCTATGAACATTTACATCAATATTGTATGTTCTTCTCCTGGTGCAGGAGAGGATGTCTCTTCACACCTTTCTCTCTCCCGTACTGTTTATCACTGTGACAGTACGGCCAACACTAACGCAAGTTATCATGTTAGTATTAGAAATAAAGTCTAACAGACCGACGTACTTGATCAAGACTAGCAAGTATAAGCACTAGTCAAGATAAGATAACTCTTAAAAATTAATAGTTAGCTCCCCTTAATTAATAGGTGAAGAGCTAGGCATTGTTGACACTTGAGTGAGTGTGTACCGAAAGCTTTGCACGGGCTGAGTACTTTTATAAGAACAGTTGAGAACTAGCTTCTGAGCGAGACACATCGGTCTTGCAGATCGGTGAGTTTTCCTTGTTAGAAGTTGAGAACTATCCCTTTCTGCAAGTGGAACCTTTTCACACGACTAAGTCAAGATATTATGTTGGAAGAATTGTTTACGGTTTGTACCTCTAGTTATGTTGTGTGAACATTTTGATAACATTTATCTATGAAATTACAAAGAATCAGTAGAAGCCACCATTGTTTACACATGACATGGGACAGTATTTCATTGAGGCTGTCGTTTTATACAAGGAACAATGCTCTTTTTGATTGTGAACGTTCTGACCGTCAGTAGTCATGGTATTTAGTTGTGTCAATTATATGAACCTTATAGTCCAGTTGGACTTGTAAATAAAACGGATTGTTTATAAAACCAGAGAGTTATTGGATAAGCACGTTGTAGTGGAAGGTATCAAGGAGAATAGATAACGTGACAGCCTGTGGTGAGTACTAAGAACTTGAATTGCATCATCTTTCCTTCGGGTACTAACAGCTCTGGTGGTAACCAGTTACACTCGAGAGATTTCTCACAACGATCATCAAAACCTAACCACCTGTCGCATAATACAAAATGGTGACATATGATTTATGAATGTTATCTAACGGCCATTTGAGATCAAAACTTCTCTCCCCTGTCACATCACACCTCTTGTTGATTTCATTCCATGCCTTGAATATCCTGTTGCTACAGTATTTTTAGCCTTCCTTCTTCTCATAACATGTCAAAAGAGAGTGGATTTCATCTTTCTAACATAAAGAGTAAGCTTCCTGTGCACGTTGGCCTCCTTCAGTACATTCTAATTGTATGTTTAAAAAAAATGAATGAACATCCCCCCCTCCCCCCCCCCATAGCAGATACTGCGGTAGGGGGTAAAGTGTTAGAGACTTCACCATACTATGTCCAGTATCGAGAGATGAGGTGACCAGTTTCCTTCATCACTGCCTTTTCCTTCTCTAACTCAAAGAGTAAAGTCTCTGAAACGTGTCGATACCGTGGATCGAACCCGGCACACTGCCCTGAGAGACCAGTGCTCTATAAACTCAGTCAGCCGGACGCTCCATTGTTCGTATGTTAGCAAAATGTAATCTGTAAGCAATGAAGCAAATCTTATACATGTCTATAATTTTTTATCCGAACACCGAAATGTTCTGAAAATCGAGAGTTTCTTTTGGCTAATATTTTTTTAATTACAATTTGGGACATTTGTTAAATGTCGATTGGGCATCTTGTCCCCGAGGATTTCAGCTAAAAGGTTACAGACCTGTAACAAAAGACACAAAATGTTATAGAGATGAGAGCTCTAATTATCTTAATTTCATCATAGCTCCTTGTGGATTATAGACCTTCAGCAAGCTCACATCAAGCTTTCCTGTTCCAGTTATTTACATGTATCGTTATATGCATGGAGGCATATCTGGAATCATCCATATATGACTACCAGCTAAGCACAATCCCATAGTTATACAGATGTGAAAGTGAACCTCTGTCTATGAGGTTAATTACTCCCCCATTTACTCTTGAAATCATCCACACACTTCCAGGGATTCCCTCTGTGGTGAAACATGTTGAGAATTCAACACTGCACACTAAGCTTGGAGGAGTCACTTGAGCCTTAAACGTAACTCTGACTTCTACATGGTTGGCTGCATGCAGAAGGATCTCACTGTTGACTCATGAAAGGTTAGCGAGTGGGGCTGACAAGTGGCAGTCTGTAGGGCGTGACAATTCCTTGCAATATGTGGAGAGCTTCCTGGGATGGCGGGGAATGCACAGTATGCCACGCGCGTGCTTCTTCCTCTGAGCTTGGGATCAGATGTGATGATCTTTAAAATGCAACTCAAGCTGGAGAAAATGGAGCTAATGACTTCAACTCAACATATTTCGAATTAGCAGAAAAGCCACACGAAAAGCCTAGATCTACAGTGTAGATAATACCAAGGAGTCTTCAACTTGGTATTGGCTGCAAAAGGGCCAGAAGCTCAGTAGCACTAGTTAAATAACAACAACACGCGCTTCTTTAATCATTTTAAGTCTGTGTCCAATTACCTTCTCCATGTGTATTCTAGTCTCCATTTCCCTTTCTCTGTGGATTTGAGTACAAGAACTGTCAGGTCATGGTATTAGCTGATTTCCTCAATGTGAATGCTGCTAAGGGTGGCCATGCCGTTTTTAGCACAAGAAAGGATATTTTCTGACTTTTTAACGTAAAAATGAGGAACTATTAATTTCAATAATTTCATTAATTAATATAATGACTAGGAGCCGCTTTAGCGCAGTGGTAAGTGAACTAGCTGTTGAGGTGGTATTTTTTTTTAAGACTGCAAACGACTCCAGGGTTGACCCAGCCTCATGAATTGGGTACCAGAGCAACTCTGTCAAGGTTAAAGGCGACCGGCGTAATGCTGACTACATCACCGTTAGTGTGCCGAATGTCAAGAAAACATGGGCCTAACACCATATTCCCAATATGCCTCAATAGGCGTGTAATGGGATCTTTTACCTACCATATTATAATGACTAGTCCGAAGTCCGTTTCTCAGAGAGCAATTTCCATTAAAAAATAAGTGAATTGTGATCAACTCAACGGACACGCCGTTGATAAATTCCAAGCTCTTAAAAAGACTATTAATTCCTATGAGATAACATAGTGTAGCCCTGAAAAGGGTTAGCCCTGACACTAAACTGTATCATTACACACTGAGTATATTGTAACAAATACAAGAAGGGGGCAGTTATAATTCAACATGGTTCAATACTTTCCCCGTTCTATCTGTAATAACAGAGGAAAGTACTGCGAAACAATGAGTGTTTATAAACTGTCAGTAATGATAGCGGTAGGTAGTAATAAAAAAAAAAGAGCAACAAAAGACATAAATGACGTTAGAGAACACTCTGCACAGTATGTCGACAGTTCAAAGCGATGTGATTTAAGGAATTTCATTTCGCTGCTTTCTCAGATAGTTAGTAACAGGCGACTAATGTTAGATTATGTATGGGTGGTACAGGTCTCTTCTATTGTTGAGACAAACAACGCCCTTAGGTAGGGTGTAAACCATAAACATCAACAGATGAATGGCCAAACTAGAAAACTGAAAACATTTGGACCCAAAGACGCAACAATAGAGAATGCAGTCAGCGACCCATAGATTGTCTGCTTGCGTCAGGGTCAGCGAACCAGAGCTGACCAAGACCCTACTCCACCTCCAAGTGGTGGTCCTGGAAACAGGCTGCATTACTGCAGTCTCACTGAGTGAGTAGGGATCGATGAGAGAAGGCTTACCCGGTCCCAAAAAATGCTGTGCGGAAGTCGGATGTGTCGGCCGAAAGGCGCAAATATCGCAGTTTTGCTGTAAACGGGCACAAAGCAACCAACGTCCTTTTCAGGACGAACGAGGAAGAAGAAGAAAACTGAACGAATAGTATAATCCTCAGGCACATGGATATCATTTTTATCGACAATCACTTTATTACACATTGAACAGTTCTCCCTGACTCAACTGATCATTCATCAATTTATCGTGTTGAACATAATCATCTTAATATCATGACTCAATTTCATTGAGCAGACATCCATTCCAAGATCCAGACGGCATTGTAAACATTTATAATCCTTGTACAATTAACATACAGTTTTCCATATAATATTTCAATCATCTAACTGCTCATGGTTCCACAACACAGTCATATATCCAGTAGGACATGATTCAATAATCCAGATACAGCCGTCTTGTAGACACTTTGTAAACACAATGCTCATGTTGCTACTACAAACTTGCTCACGTCATTCGCGCTACCGCGCACACAAATTAATCTCAATCATGTCTTTTTGTGCAGCACGTGATCTACCAATATCACGACTTATGTGGTGCGCACAAAGACCCTTAACAATGGGTCTGGCAACCTCACCATATAAAAACGTTGTTATAGAAACTACAGTTACAAGACGTGAAAATGCTTTGGTGCAGACATCTTGGTAACCAGCTTTTACTGTAATTTTATGCTCCATTTGGAGTGAAAAGGGAAATTATGGTAATGTGTACTTACTGATTTATTCCTCCTTAGTCAAAGTTACTCCCCAGGTAGGTACAGATTACTCATAATAGACACAATAATATAAATAATTACGCGAATTATAACATTCAAACAGGGCCGGCCCTAGGAATTTTGCCGCCCCGTGCAATACCATACCTTACCGCCCCAGCCCAACCTCAAATTAACGTTTGAAATTTTTTAAACCATTATGTTAAACAAGCTTCAACATTAATTGCATGACCATTAGCCTAATTTTAAATAGTACCATTAATAATAATGTATTGATAAATTGATGAAAATACTGTATAGTCATAAAATAAGCCATTGACTTTATTAGAGACAATTATATGAAATAAATGTAGTTACATTACTTACATATAGGGGATGCTCTTCTCATGTGGAACGATGAACTGTTGAGTCACAAACACTTAGCTATAGTATGTACATGTTATAGTTTTTAGCACTATTTTCACATTATTTGAATTTATATTGTTTGAAGTATGTACTGCTTAAAAAGACACTTTTCTTGCTTTCATATTTGCAAAAGCAGAAATAAGGTCTGCGTAGTCTAATTTTTGACCGATTTCATGTTCAATGGAAATCATGGCAAGTCCTTCCAATCTAGTTTCGGCCATTGTTGAGCGTAAATAAGTTTTAATAAGCTTCAGTTTTGAAAAACTACGCTCACCACTTGCTACCGTTACAGGCAAAGTTAGTTATATTCTTAAGGCTATAGCGACATTAGGAGCAATGTTATTTTCATTAATATAACGAAGAACTTCAATTGGCGGTGTATTTTCTGGTACTAATTTGGATACTACTTTCAGTTCATCACATAGCTCAATGGCATCAATGTCTCTATTTTCTTGATGTGTTAAAACACCTTCTAGGTTTTTACATTTGTTTAAGAGCTCATTTGTCGTCTCAGATTTCAATTTAGGGATGTTATACTCGTATAAAAAGGAAAAATGTGAACTGTGATGTTCCAATTGCTCGAACCTTTCTTCAATAGAATTAGTTGCAACATCAATAATAAAAAAAGAAAAATTCAATTTTGAATTTAGTTTTGGGATCCAAAATAGATTCATCTCTTGCTTCACAGTTGTGTTTCTTTTTTCTGCCGACGCACTCTAGTACATTCAAACGTTGGTATCAAATCAGGATCAACTTCAACTTTCTCAGCTAATGTTGTAGCATCAACAAGAAAATTTTGAAATGATTCATCATGTTTGAGATTCTTAAGGCTTTGGAGAACATTTCTCAAAGTTGTTACGGCACTAGTCAATTCCATTGTTGTGCTTTGCAACAGTTTACTAGCAACATTAATTTCGTTTAAAACATAGTGCCATATAACCAGACAACATAAAAATTAAAAATATCTGAGTTTTAGGCCAAGGGTTTTAGCTTCATGTGTCGCCATTTTGTCTACTGACTCGTCATCAGCAATTTCTATCAATGCATCATAAAATTCCTCAATATAATATCTTAAAGGACAAATGGATTCGATTCTAGATTCCCAGCGAGTTGTACTTAGTGGCTTGGGCGTTAGAGTTGTAATATGTTTCTTAAGGATTCCCCAACGCAGTGTTGACGCTGAGAAAAACACATACAATTTCCGAACTGTTTCAAAAAATAAAACTCCTTCTCTAGATGACATCGCGGCATCATTGACCACCAAGGTGAGAGAATGAGAACAGCAAGGGATATAAAAAGCTCTAGGGTTCAAGCCCCTAATACGTTGTTGAACTCCTGAATATTTTCCTTTCATATTTGATACATTGTCATACCCCAGGCCACGCATGTTTTCGATTGGAAAATCTATGTCTGACAATTTTCTTAGAATGCATTCGGTTAACGCTAAGCCTGTAGGGGCTTCTACAGCAATGAAACCAAGAAAATGCTCATGAATGTTTGTCGCGAGAGGCGAGTAATTTTGCATTTAGATTCTTACAACCTATTGCCGATCAGATGCCGACTAATTTTACAAAGCATGAGAAAGCAGTCAATGGTGAAAACCTATTGTCCAAAATAAACAGCGGTCTTCTTAAGTCATGGGAAAGCCACAAATGTTACATGGAATGTTTACCTAACAATGAGACTGTACACCAACAGACCATCGATGGACAATTGGAAGTAGCCGCGACTACGTCTCGGTTGTGTTTACACAACGGCGGTAATACACAAGTATTATTGTGGCTCGTAATAGAATATAATAGACAGACGGAGACAGACCGGCGAAGAAGCGGTACAATGAGTATTGTGGTCAGTCGGACCTCATGGAACAAGCATAGTAATATTGAATTAACGGAGACGCAAAGTCTAAGCGAAGATCAATATGAAAGAAGAAATTATAAAGAGTATAACAACACTGCAGAGACACCCAAAAGACGAACGCAGACGGATTGTCTGGGCGAAGAAAAACACGAATGCGATCATAGCAAAATATTACAGAAACTTTACAGAGTAATGGGGACTGGTTGTCTGTCTGAAGTAAGACGAACGACACTTCACAAGACATTAGAAGAGAACACGGGAATCGCCAGCGGCCATTCAGACACGATATAACCCAGTGAAGTTCGTCTCTAAGTATTGCAAAGAGAAGCATTCCGCCAGACCAACTTGTTTCTATATTTCACGAGTCAGGACATGAAGTTAGTGATTTTTTTATATGGAAACCAATGTTAGTGTACTTTAGTTTGTACATCATTAATAGACATCCATTTTAATTCCAGTTATATATATATATATATATATATATATATATATATATATATATATATATATATATATATATATATATATATATATATATATATATATATATATATATATATATATATATATATATATATATATATATATATATATATATATATATATGTATATATATATGTATATATATATATATATATATATATATATATATATATATATATATATATATATATATATACATATTTTCCATACATATAACACTGTAAATACCAGTCACGTTTTACTATAATATTATATTTTACATTATTAAGTACAGGTTGCAATAAACACCGAGCAGAGAATTATTATATTTATAAGATTGCACAGTTTCCAGTAACTATAACCAGGTAAATATCAGACACTTTTCTATTACTCCTTACATTATCCGTTAACAGTGCAGTAAACACCGCGCAGTCATTCATTATAGTGATAAGATTTCACAGACAAGAACACACTGCATGCGTAGCATGGGTTACGGGGTACTTATAAGGCTTTATCATTTTATCCATCGCAGTGGTAGAGACACGGACCCTTTGAGATAACTCGGCCTTCGTCTTACTACCCTGTTTGGCGCAGATCACGGGATAAGCTAATGAGTTGGGCCAACCAGATATACTGCGACGACACGTATCTCGCAGATATTTAACGGCAACAAACCTACCAACAATCAACGGGGGTTAGAAAGGAACTTGCCAGGCGGCAAGGAATACTTTCTACTAACAACCACCCACACAGAAAAGTAATCAGAAATTACATATAATAATGGATGAATTACAAAGAGCTGTCCACGTGAATTAGTGATCAGAAGTTGCATGAGTATACGGACGATCTTTTGCAACAAGTGCCTACAAAAAGTATTGAGAGCCTAAATTACCCGTGGTAATGGACAGACTCGCCGAGTAACACTGATGCGCCAACCTATACAAATATATAACATATTCATATCATTACCACATGAGAACAATATCATCACCACAAAAGGACATCTGCATACCAGACGAAGTCTCCACCGCTTAACATTGCGTTCAACACAACCTATGAATAAGCCACTGCAGTCGCTCGTGGCATTGTCAACACTCGCATTGTGAAGAACAAAAGAACAGGCCACCGACCCTGACGGAAATTGAGTGGACCGTCCAGTGTTATGGAATGCAGACAAAGACTTGTCCCTTGTTTACAAATACCCAGAGTTTTATTGACAGTCCGTCAGAGACCAAGAAACAAGATATCCGTTTGTTATTGTTAGGGTTAGATTAAATTCATCATTATCATCACATAGTATATACTTAAGATTAGTTTGTGTATTTTTGCCTTAACTATTATCTTCTTTTCCAGGTATAGTTAATGTTAGTTCTTATTGCATTTGTATTATTGTATTGGATGTTGTGTTACCTTTAAGTAATTCAATAAATGTTGTAGTTGTGTTTGCGTTAACAACACACGTTAATTACATATATAGAGAAGGAAAGAAAGTGTGCGAGAGAGACATACAGTTCTTTCTTTCTTCCTCTGCTGTTCACTCAGTGTAATAGCTCACGAGCTTATAAGAGAGAGAGGGGGGATAGAGTGGTAGGAGTGACAGTGTCATGAGATTCAGAATCACCGGGAACTTATAACAAAGTCTTAAATTCACCTTCTCCCACTCCTGCTGCCTACCCAATTAGCCGTTCTATTATGCTCCTCCAGTGACGAACTTCTGAATTTAATAACTTTTGTTGCATTGAATCAATTGTCTGTACTGATTTAAGCCTGGACGATAATTCAATCCACTTTGTATGGGACTCCAAGTGGTTTTTAGATTTTTCGTGTTCATTAAGATACACATACACATGACCCCAATCATTACAGCCATCAGTATTGAGTGAAATTTTATTAGAGGAAAACAACTTACAGCAGAAACAAAATACAGAATCTTTTTTTTTTTTTTTAAATACACAAACCATGATCGATTAATATTTCTCCATTGCTTAGCTCCCTAGTGTAAAAATTTAGTGAAAATGTCCGACCATTAGAGCTGCGCGGAAAAACGAACATATTTTTTGGTCTCTCTGGCCGGCCTTTTTTTACGATTTCCAGTCTTTCGGTATCGATTAAAGAAGGATTCCATCTTGCCGGATCAGTGTACCTCTCAAGTTCATCACTTAAATCTCTGGAATTGGAAACGGTCAAATCAGTCTCATTTTCTACATTGTTAGTAATATCTACGTTACTGGGGTCCGAGTTAGAAGTACTTGCCATGAGCTCAGAATCATTTGTTTCGGTACATTTGCTTATTTACTTCTGTCCTACATCAGCTGTTTCAGTTTTTAGATATTTATGTAAAGACCCGCTATGTTTTTGAATATCGCGTTCTTTTTCCAGTTTCCGTTTCCGATATTCGGCACCCGATAGTTTTTAAAAAACAATCCGATATTATATCTATTTAAATATTAAAACTGTTTTAATAAACCCTACCATAAAATGTATTATTTAGTAATGAATGGAGGCTGAAGCACTGTACTAATTTCCATAAAACGTTTAAAAAACTGATTAATCACTGTAACTCATAGCACACTAACACTGAGCAAAATCAACTTCCTTGAATGCACACTCGAAAACAACTGAAACATTCGAGCCGCCAATATAGAACGGTCGATAAAAAAATAAATTCCCGATTCCCAACCCAAGTTAATTAATTCCCGTCTCTCGTTCAGCCATGCCAGAAGATTTATCGTGGCAGTCTTCGGTTGACCACTGAACACGGAAATATAATCCTATGGGAACCATTGTGGTTTCAACCAAGCGAATAAATTGTACTGACGTCCTGTTGCGAGTGGACTTATGGAAGGGGAAGTAATCTTTAGAATGTTTGGGACAAATTAAATTTCGAGTTGCAACGCTTGATTAAGCGGATACTTGTTTGACTTTAGGATAGAATTATCTTTTCCTATTTTTCGAGTGACAGAGTACAGAAAAGCGTGTGAACGCTGCTTAATCTCAAATGTTGAGATGTATTTATTCTGTACTGTTTTGAGCCATGTGAATAGCTCGCAGCTAGGCTGCATGTATTATATAGAGCGGTGTTCAATACAGCCGAGTCTCGTGACGGGGTTTTTTTGGCGGGACTAGTGTGTGTGATTTGGGAGTTGTGTTTTGGGCGTGAACCGTGTAGGTCGAGTCCCAGTGGTTTTTGGATAGTGTATGCCTACGTACGACTTAAGAAAATGTCGACTTATATATTCCACTGTGTGTTTCGATGAGTATGCCTGTACAGTGCTGAAGATAAAAGGCCATGATTTTGTGTAGGCCATTATTTCCTGAGAGAGGATAATTTTGATATGTGAAGACATGTTGATAAGTGAGATTATTGCAAACTGCCGGGTGTGCAGTATTGTGAGTATTTTGAGAAAAGGATCCATTAACTTATATTGTTATATAATCGCGCTGAGATGAGTGAAGGCGAGATTATTGCAAACTGCCAGGTGTGCAGTCTTGTGAGAAATTGCTAGTAGGATTCATTTATAAATAGCGCTGATATGAGGAGTATCTTGAGGATGCCATTTATGTTGTTAGCACGGCGATGATGTCCGTTTGCTAAAAGGATCCATTATAATATTATTATAGCGCTAATGTGAGGAGTATCTTTGAGGAGGCCATATTTACATTGTAGCACGGTGATGGTAACCGTTTGCTGAAAGCGCTGATATGAGGTATATTATAGCGCTAATGTGAGGAGTATCTTTAAGGAGGCCATTGATATTGTAGTATCTTAATGATTCTGAGAAGTGGAGTACGTTATTATTGTGAACTGTAATTTGACTATGTATATTCGATGTTAACGTGTTGTGATGTAATAAACCGTCATTAACTGTCACCTGTAGTTTCAGTCGTTCCATACCCGATGACTCCCGTGGGCGCACCTGTTGTGTGAACGACTTTGCCAGTACACAATCACACTCACTTTACCTATACCAAACACGATTATTATCACGTCCCTAAAAAATACCGGTTCTTGTGTCTTTGTTCACCCATTCTGAAATTCAATGACCACACCGGCTTCCATACACTTGCCTGCGCGGGGTTAGTCTATTTTTGCAATTAGCAGGTAGGGGTGGCAGGAAGAGCGCGGGGTTAGTCTATTATGGATTTTGCAGGTAGGGGTGGCAGCATGGCACACGAATGTATTAAGCATAAAGGAAATACCAGACCTAAGGGTCTTTTATATTTGGACATGCGCACAAATATAACCGACTAGGTTGAACGGGACGCGCCTCGCCAAAACGAGGCAAAACTTTAAAAAAAAAATGTATGTCCTGTAAAAAAAATCCTGTTACACTCCAATTGAGGCACATTGGGAATATGGTGTTATGGAGAGGTCAACTGCAGACAGAAGGGAAAGAGATGTGAAAGAAATGTAAAGAGCGGTACAGGTGGACTTTGCATGCATATTTGAAGGTCTATGCTCCTTTGCGATCTGTAGGGCAGTGATGATAAAGATATACGACCTCTTTTCATGTCTCTTTTTGAATACTTTCAACGATTTTACAAGGGGACGTTTGGTTCTCGAAATTGTCTTGTTAAGATGATTGTCAATTAAATTATTTTTTTTTGAGGGGGGGGGGGAAGAGACAACAAGACTATTCATCATCCCTCCCTACGTTTTTAGTGCTATAAAAACAAAAGACAGAAACCGTTTGCAAGCATGGCCGGATTAAGCTAGTACGGGGCCTGTAGCATTTGTCAAGAAAGGGGCCCTATATTAAAAAAGAAACAATAAAACAACACAAATATATTTGAACACATACATTTTTAATTTCCATAGTAATTATCATTATCAAAAGTAACAACACAGTCAACATTATTGTTTAAATATTAATGTTTCTACATTTAGCATGAGCAAATTTGTTGATGATATAGGATGTATCAATTTCACGCAGAAGTTTATGTTCAATGCTCATTAGTGTGAGATAGTTCAATCTCTTTTGACCCATGGTGCTCCTTAGTTCATTTTTAATAAGTTTCAGTTTTTAAAATGATCGTTCTCCACTGCAGTTGGTTACCATTCGTGACACATAGATGCGCAAGCCGATTTCTACATTTGGAAAACAAGACTCCTAAGAATTGTCAATGATCCAACGGTGAAACTGTAACTCTACAAGGTCTAGAGTAGTGCCAATATGAGAAGCAAGATCAGTTTTCAACAGTTCTGTAAACTGCATGAGTTCTTCACAAAGACTTTCTTCCAGATCTTCCGGATATGATTTAATAAGATTCGATGATCTCGTTCCAACCTCTTCAGGTGTAAACGACTGTAACTGACGAAGGAATCCAAATACATCATTCAACTTTTGATAAGCTTTCTGGCGTTTTGACAAGGTAGAGAGCAAGCTATCAATAAGGACAAGAAATGTTCGGCTTTTAAACTGCTGAGGAGGCGTTCGAGATTAATCAAGTGTGCTGGAACCACTGAAATCATCATACTCTCGATTTCGTTTGTGTTTTCTTCGAGTTTGTTCTTGATAATGTTCACACTCAGTCACATCCTTGGCCCTTTGCTCTATGTCTGCAAAAAGTAGACCGCATAGATTGAATATACCCCCGCAGGGATTCATAGAGTGCACAAGCTGTATTCAAATCTTGGTCAGAAGATTGCAAAGAAGCACTGGTCATTTGAAAACGCTGTAGGTGCAGATATCACAGCTTAGGCGCAAACAGACACAACGCAACCACCGTCCTTTTCAGGACGAACGAAGAAGAAGAAGAAAACGTTGTAATACTTGATCCCACAGCATGATCATTATTCCTGTTTCTAATTTCATCATGGTTTAAAGTAGACCACGAGACTGTTGACGACACTCTGCCTTCTGATCATTGTTATCTGAAATATCATCCAAGACTTGTTTTTTGCAGAAAAGCTGTGTAAAAGTGCTTTTGTTGCATCTGCCCGAGCGGACCACCTGGTATCTGACAGTCTTTTCACAAAGAGCAAATGGGACTTATTATGAGTACCACCAGCACATAATGCAGTAGAAAGGAGACCCCACCGGTAGGTAGAAGCAGAAAAGAAGGTGTACTGGCTTTCAACAAATCCAAAGAAAATGACTGCTTTCGTCCGCAGTTAAGATAAAAATAGTGAAGAGTCACACTAAGTCACCCTCTTATGCTATTTCTCGCACAATTTCGTGACACCAAATGAAAAGGCGCTAAACATGGCACAAATCACAATATCATTGGTTTAATGCTCGTATTAGAAGATGACCAAAAAATTATGTAATATTTATTGGCGCGGGGCCCCAAAAAGCGCGGGTCTCGTAGCATATGCTGCTTTTGCTACTACGTTAATCCGGCTCTGATTGTGTCAATATTTGACAAGGATCAGTGCGTAGCGAGGGGACCCCCCTCCCCACCCAGCCCTCTCCACCCAGCGACGAAAACAAATAATGGATTTCTTGTCAGGGTATAGTTTTGTTGGTTTTGTGGGCCCTAAACAGGACCGTGGTGCAGTTTTGTGGGTACTAAACAGGACCTTGGTGCAGTGTTGCGGGTTTTGTGGGCCCTGAAAAGGACCGTGGTGGGTGTAGTTTTGTGGGTTTTCTGGGCCCTAAAAAGGACCATGATGCAGTTTTGTGAGTTTTCTGGGCCCAACAAAGACACAATACCCAGCACAGTTTCTCCAGAGGTCGTCCAATGCAGGGAAACGGATTTGGCACGCGTTAGGAGGGATCTCTAACCATGTCCGAAGCAGGGGTAGCAACAACAAAAGCTCCAACCAAAGGTCCCACATACACCATGAAAAGCGAGGAAAACTGAATGAACTCCACACAATAACAAAAGAACCACCATTAGTTCACAATAATAGCACTCAAAATGAAGTCACCATACATCCCGACCCAAGTTCCTGTCTAATCACCATTGAGAACAGGAATTACAGAGCATCTGTAAGCCTCAAAAGGAAACAACTTTATAAGCAAATAAAGAAATACGCACAGTTCCAGCATTCCAGAACATATATGGCCTCTGTAACTGGGGGAAAATTGAAATCCTTAGGCATTTCCCATGTCACATTTAAGATTGGCAGAAAGACAATCACATATGCTTTCGTTATCACTAGAGGCATGAGTAGAAATTTTATACTAGGAAGAGATTTTCTGTCAAAACACCAAGCCCGGATATATTTTGATCTACGGAAAATAAGAATAAATGAAGAATATGTAGAACTCCAAGATGACATCCATATTGCATCATTGATTCGTTTAACAGCCCCGGTTACCCTCTTACCAAATTCATTAGTCATAGCCAAGGGTAGGATCAAAGCGTCACAATATATAAAACCTGGACAAACTATTCACGTGGAACCCATACCGGGAGAAGATATCAATGAAGACCCAATGCTATTTATTACGGAAGGAATAGCAAAAGTCACAACAAACAGAGACTTCCCGGTTATGATAGTCAACACATCTGGTAAAACGACAACCATTGCTAGAGGTGCTATCACAGTTCAAGTACAATCATCCTCCATACGAGACACCTACAAAACTAAACAAGGTAACACTGACCGACATAATGCAGGCGAGAGTCATACCCATCAATCCCCGCTCACGCATCAGACCACACAATACACCCCCCGCCACCCCATTGACTCTGCTGCATGGCACGTTAGGTCTAGAGTGCAGAGGTAAGACTGATCGAGATAGGAGGTTTCATAAACAAAACATCACTTCGCAGAACCATACCCATCAGTCCCCGCGTCAGACAACACAATACACCCCCGCCGCCCCCAATGTTCAGTGCAAGTGCTTCGACACACCATAATACCCCGATGGAGAAAGACGGAGAGTTCAAAACAAGCTAAACATTTGCCCGGAGGATACCTGGAAGCACCGAAAAGAGAAATGGTATACACGGATGGCACAGAATATTATCAGAACACCCGCAAATATCGAACACGAAGACAACCAGAAATCGAATATCAGTTTAAATACCCAGATATGGTTGATCAAGAGATCATTATAGAAGCCTATCGGAATACAGTCTCCTAAGGAAAAATGTAGCCCCACGAGGAACATTGTAAACCTAGTTATACAAGATCAACCCAGGTTACAAAGATGTAGAGTAAGCAACCTTCGCAAAATCCCATACACTTCGAATCGATGTAGATCACAGAACGATCGAGCTGTTTCATTCCCTACACAGGACCATATAAATTACATTGCTACAAATCGACGTCACTTCAATCCACAGAAGAGAGACTCTTACCACCACCATCACCCTACCAGACGAATAATCCCTTTGATGTCCTGCCACACAACCGGATGGATAAATTGCCGTAGTGAAAATGAGAGCGCACAAGTACATTGCCATGGAGAAAGAGAGAGCGCACAAGTACATTGCGGTAGTGAAAGAGAGTGCGCACCAGTTATTTTGCTAGTAGCCAAGACGACATTTTTAACGATCTTGGTGAACTGTGAGAGAGATTTGCCTCGCGAAGAAACAGTGTTACATTTTTCGCACGAATTTAAGAAAAAAAATTAAGACAAAGTACGGTGCTCCGTTTGGCTTCTAAATTTCAACAATTTTAATCTGTGGGTGAATAAAGACACAAGTACCGAAATACCTTTTAGTGCCTTTGTAGGAGAAGATAGCATTAGGATCGTATGGCAGAACTATTAGTGAAGACTTGAAAAACAGCTAAAGAACAGACCGCATGTGCAAATATTTCGTAGAGAATAATAATAATAATACATTCTTTAAGCACCAAACACGGCGCATAAGGCAGAAACCAGTGCTCTCCAGGTTGTTCGTTGTGACGCCACTCCTCTTAGCTCTTGCACATTATTTAGGCCCAACGTTCTTCCTTCTCTTATTATTGTTCTTCTGAGTGTTTCTTTTGGTCTTCATTTTTTCCTCTTAACCTCAGGAACCCAAGTGAGCGCCTGTAGTGGTATTCTGTTGTTTTGCATTCGTAGGACATGACCGATATATGACCATCGTCTTTTCCTTATATAGTCGGAGACATATTTCTGCCTAGAGTCTTCTCTTATTTGTCGATTAGTCTTGAATTCTTTCCAACTGATGTTCATGAGTTTTCTAAGACATTTGTTCTCGAATGTATTCAGCTTTTTCTCCAATGATTTTGTTATTTTCCAACTCTCACAACCGTATGTTAACACTGAGATAACATTTGAATTAAACAGACGAAGCTTGGTATGTATATTCAATGATCGTAATTTCCAAATGTTAGATAATCTATTGAAGGCGCTAGAGAAAACACACAAAATGTGAAGGAATAGAAAAGTAAGGAATTTTAAAATAATCTAGACGAAACCTTCGAACACTCCGTGACACCATCCACAGAGGGTTTATTTCAGGAGCCGTTCAGGTTATTCAGTCAAAATTCCGGTCGATGACACTCCTACAAATGCCCGCGCCGGGCTTGAACCTTGAACACCTGATCGCTAGCGCAGTGTGGTAACCATTGCACCAGCGCGGCTCCCAGGCTGAATATTTTGGCGGGATTTTAAAAATAGGTAAAAAGATTTTTTGCCGCCCCCAAAAGCTTGCCGCCCAGTGCAAATGCATGTGTTGCACCGTCGGTAGAGCCGGCCCTGCATTCAAATACTGAAGATTAGAAAACGACATCAGTGTAGCTCTGTACCATTACAACTTAAAGGTATTCAAAGTGTGACACATAGTTTATTCAGACCCGCACAGCGGCAGAAAGAAAGTCATCTCCAGTGTCATCACATTTCTTTATTTTCCTATAGCTCACAGACCTTTAACAAATTAGCATCAATCCTTTCTGCTGTCGTGGAACATTCTAAATCCACATAAATAAATCATAATTAAATGTAAAGCCAAACGGATAGATAATTACATAGGAAGAAGACTGGTATAGGACTGTGCTTTCCTAAGGCGTACACTGCATTGCATTGAGACATGAATGTCGAAACGCGTTCTGCATATTAATTTGCTACGCTATGGCTTGAAATCAAACTGACAGTCTAGGCTAAAAATAAACTATGCATTTCTTGGAACACACGAACGAATGCGTATGACCGGCCAGATTTTTTTAATAAACAGTGGAAAAGTTAAATATTAACATGAGTTTAGGTTGAAATCATGTCTCTCCACTGACAGAGTAGACCATTTAAACTTACATAGTTAGATGCAGTAGAATTTGCTGATAACGAATATAGTAAGTGTTGCACCATTAGTTAAAGAATAAACAACTTATAGCCAAAATAAAGTAGTGGTGTCGTATTGACAACACTTGGTCATGGTTGCTCCATTTGGCATGGTAGATAAGACTTTTAAAATGAATGGAGGCCACACTGTTAGAATCGATTTGATTGGTTACCATTTTATGAAAGACTAACTACGATTAGTCGAGAAAAAGTACTAGTGGGTTGCTAATAGAGACACGATAGGAAAGCTGCTTTTAATTTCAAATACTTTGTAAACATAGGGCCTTATTGGTTAGAACTCCCGATATTGGCAAAAAGAGCGTCAGTTCACTGCCACATTCAAATATTTCTTCATTGGAGAAACTTATGCGTTGAAAGCCAGTGCAATTATTCTTTGAAAGCCTGGAACGACAGCAGATCGAGAGTGTGCCATATTGGTCTTGCTATTCAACGTAATTTGTTCTCAGATTTCTTAATTGTGGGACAGTGGTCCTCAAACTGTTAGAGCAGCACCTGGTCAGATTATCGTACAATCCGGAGGCAGAGAATATATGCCTGGGACAAGAGAACGACCAGAGTGATGAAATCCAGAGTATGCTGACCTTACGAGCATAGGAGTCTGTTCCTGTCAGCCATCTCAAAGTTAAGAGGTGTAAACAGTGACGCTCAGTCTTATGACCCCTCTTAGAATTGAAAATCAAAGAACATAAAGCCAGAGAGACACGACAGTGTTTCCTTGATAGGAAAGTGAAAGTGTAGACCTTATTTCCATCAAAGACAGACTAGAAATGTGATGAGGAGCAACAACCACATAGCTTGAACATCCAGTATTTCCGCAAAGACTACAACACACACAGCGATTACATGACACAGTTGTTAATTTTAACATACCCTTTGTATAATGTGTAAATATTTCATATAATTATAGTGATTGGGATTCCTGATTCCTTTGACATTGGATCAGGATATCTTTTTATAAATACATAATACATAAATTTGAAAAGTTAACACTCGACTTACTTAAGGTCCCTCTTAAAGTTGTTGAGGTTTGTGAGAGGTTTGGTGTTATAAGTGTTGTGGGTCTTACCATAGGTGTTTAGCTGGCTGTTAATTATTGTGTACTCTCATTACATCACTATCATACCTAGACATAACACGCAGTCATTATACAAATCCAGAATAAGTCTGACTGAGGTTGACATATGTGGTAGCAAAGAAGGCTATGTAATAAATCACAATATTAAATAGATACATAGACCTTCACAGCTGATCTCAGTCAGTACACTAAGTCCCCTATAAAGATATATATTATCCCCATTCACCACATATATTGGGTTAGCTCGTTCCGGGATATTTAAGACTTCTCCCATTACATAAATTGGGTAGGCTAGTCCTGGGATATCTAGAACTTCCATTAACATATAATTGGGGTAATTCACTTCAGGAAATATAAAGAATTTAAAAGGTATCCTCGGGTGAAAATAAATAAGACTGAGCTCTCACTGCCTGTGGTCCTTAGATAATTAGTATATTGAAGTTTGTTTGCTTAGACATTGTATAAATTTACCTATTATAGGAATGGCAGACTTGGCAAAATTTCGATCTGCTGCTGTGCAGACGGCCAAAGAAATGAACATGGAGGGGCAAGTTCTGATTGATTATGTCACATCAGAGTGTGATAAGTTCATTGCCAGGGAAGAAAATAGGGTGGCTGAGGAAAGGAAAATGAAAGTAGAAGAGGCTAGAGAGATTAAGAAACTTCAGTTACAGATTGAGGCTGAAAAAGAAATTAAGAGGTTACAGATGGAGGCTGAGGCTAAAAAGCTACAGATTGAGGCTGACCAGCAAGCTAGGGCATTAGAGGCTGAAAGTAAGAGATTACAATTGGCTGCAGAAAAGGAAGCAGAAGAAAGAAGATTGGCAGCAGAGGAAAGAAAACTGGCTGCCGAAAGAGAAGAAAAAAGATTGGCAGCAGAGGAAAGAAAACTGGCTGCCGAAAGAGAAGAAAAAAGATTGGCTGCAGAAGCAGAAAAGGAAGAAAGAAGATTGGCTGCGGAAGCAGAGGATAGGAGATTGCAGCGGGAGCATGAGCTACGACTCAGGGAGTTGGAAATTCAAGACCATGCTCCTGAAAATGGTGCCAGTCCCTTTGCCTCTGATGCTCCGGCTAGTCAGGGGGCCTCAACCTCAGCTATGAACTTCCATCTAGATCACTTTGTTGAAAAAGAAGATGACATTGAGAGTTATATAAGTAGGTACGAATTGTTAGCTACCTCATATGGGTTGGAGAGAGAAAGGTGGAGTTTAAAGTTATCACAAGGGCTCCGTGGTACGGCTTATGAAGTTTTTGCCAAAATGAGCAGGGATGACCAAGAAAATTATGACATGCTGAAGCAGGCTCTGTTGTTAAGATACGAAAAGAATGGTGAGTTTTATAGGAAAAAATTTAGGAATGCTAAGTTACTGTCAGGTGAAACTTATCACCAGTTCTCTGCACGGTTAGAGACATACTTGGAGAAATGGACTTCTCTGGGGAAAACCCAAGATCTTAAGGAAATGATCCTTATAGAGCAATTAAGAGAGTCCATGGCTCCTGACCTGAGAAAGTTTCTCATGGAACAAGGTGCAGAAAGACTGGGTGAGTTACTGAGTGTAGCTGAAAGGTATCAAGCAGCTCAGGCTGAGGTAACAAGTAACAAAAAGAAACAGGTAGACTATTTTAAGGCACCACAAAACTCTGATACGTTTGATCCTAGAGATCAGAACAAAGGTGAGCAACAGTTTGATAGACCACGAAATGACTATAAAAATAAAAACCCACAATTTGATGAAAGAAAATCTTTCAACCCAAAAAGGAGATGGTGTAAAAATTGTCGTATGGACAATCATGATACTGACTATTGCAGAAGGAAACCTGTGTATATGGCAACCCTGCAGGTCAGATCCAACTCTAGACAGGAGGAGGATAGTCTAATAAATACCACGCCAGAAGAGGTGAAAAGGAGCTTACCTGTGAGAAAGCAGGAGGGACCACCAAATATGGGGTCTCGTAAACAGTGGAGAAAGGCACAGGCTGGAGATAGATCACTGAAGCCGTGTTTTGACAAACTCCAAAAACTACATACCCCTCCTAGGAAGGGAGAATTCTATTTAGATGATGGAATGCTTTACCGGACGGTTAAAGCAGGATCATTCGTGGGTGCACAGTTGGTAGTGCCCTCGAAATATAGGGAACCAATTTTGAAACAAACACATGTTCTAGACGGTGGACATCTGAGAATGGGTCACAACTGTTCAAGGACATCTATATCTTATTACTGGCCAGGAGTGGTTGATGACATAAGAAAATTTGTCGATGACTGTGACCAGTGCAATAAAGAAAATTCCACAGGATGGAAAAATAATAACCAAATGCAAGAGAAGCATTATGGCAAACCTGAGCCAGAAAATACAGAGGGAACACCCACTCGTGGGAAGAAGAATCAGGACCTAGACTCGCTACGGGGCAAACTTAGGCCTGACAACAGAAAGAATAATAAAGTGGACCAAGTGGAATGGGACCCACCCTTTCACGGACAATCATCAATTGAATGTTTTAATATGGCCACTATGAGGAGAGTGCAAAGAGATATCTTACCCCAGGATAAGCCGAAAATCCCTCAATCGGACTTATGTGAACTGGAGGAAGAAGATGGAGAGAGGAAATCTCCCATCAAGAATTTTAAGTGGGGAGAAAGCCCCAAGAAAAGAATTGGTAGCGGTAGATTTGTGCATGATGATTCTAGGAAGAAAAGTCATCACAACAGTGCTTCTAGTGCAAAGGACCTGACAGGTGCCTGGGAAAACAGGTCAACCAAATTACAGGCCCATATGTAACATTGTTAAAGAAGTGGATCTGAGAAAAAGCTACCATCAGATTCCACATAAGCTGAGATCAGAAAATTGTTGGACAGAAACATTTCGGAGGAACATAATGAATCCATGAGTTGCCTCTTTGGTTGAGGATATTCCGAATGTTTATATAGGCTGATCATGAGATTATTGGATCCCATACGGAAACTCTGCTATCACCATATATAGATTATCTCCTCATAACGTACAATTTGAGGAACATCTAATGTTCTCTGGACATGTCATTGAGCAGACTCAGAGAAGAGAAATGGTGAATACTGGTTGCTAAGCAGCATTAAGACAAGCAGTAACACTTGCAGCTGTTCAGTAACATAATTGAAATAGCTTCTTGGTTGTAGAGGTCTGGGGCAGATTTCTTGAGTCGTGCCTACTTTGAATAGACCCAACTGCATAAAACCAGGATAACAAAGGCAGAGTAAAGGCATAGATAGTAATTTATCTATGTGTATATAGAATTATAGACTGACATATAATGTCTGTTTTAAGTGGGGAGATTTTGTCGTGGAACATTCTAAATCCACATAAATAAATCATAATTAAATGTAAAGCCAAACGGATAGATAATTACATAGGAAGAAGACTGGTATAGGACTGTGCTTTCCTAAGGCGTACACTGCATTGCATTGAGACATGAATGTCGAAACGCGTTCTGCATATTAATTTGCTACGCTATGGCTTGAAATCAAACTGACAGTCTAGGCTAAAAATAAACTATGCATTTCTTGGAACACACGAACGAATGCGTATGACCGGCCAGATTTTTTTAATAAACAGTGGAAAAGTTAAATATTAACATGAGTTTAGGTTGAAATCATGTCTCTCCACTGACAGAGTAGACCATTTAAACTTACATAGTTAGATGCAGTAGAATTTGCTGATAACGAATATAGTAAGTGTTGCACCATTAGTTAAAGAATAAACAACTTATAGCCAAAATAAAGTAGTGGTGTCGTATTGACAACACTTGGTCATGGTTGCTCCATTTGGCATGGTAGATAAGACTTTTAAAATGAATGGAGGCCACACTGTTAGAATCGATTTGATTGGTTACCATTTTATGAAAGACTAACTACGATTAGTCGAGAAAAAGTACTAGTGGGTTGCTAATAGAGACACGATAGGAAAGCTGCTTTTAATTTCAAATACTTTGTAAACATAGGGCCTTATTGGTTAGAACTCCCGATATTGGCAAAAAGAGCGTCAGTTCACTGCCTCATTCAAATATTTCTTCATTGGAGAAACTTATGCGTTGAAAGCCAGTGCAATTATTCTTTGAAAGCCTGGAACGACAGCAGATCGAGAGTGTGCCATATTGGTCTTGCTATTCAACGTAATTTGTTCTCAGATTTCTTAATTGTGGGACAGTGGTCCTCAAACTGTTAGAGCAGCACCTGGTCAGATTATCGTACAATCCGGAGGCAGAGAATATATGCCTGGGACAAGAGAACGACCAGAGTGATGAAATCCAGAGTATGCTGACCTTACGAGCATAGGAGTCTGTTCCTGTCAGCCATCTCAAAGTTAAGAGGTGTAAACAGTGACGCTCAGTCTTATGACCCCTCTTAGAATTGAAAATCAAAGAACATAAAGCCAGAGAGACACGACAGTGTTTCCTTGATAGGAAAGTGAAAGTGTAGACCTTATTTCCATCAAAGACAGACTAGAAATGTGATGAGGAGCAACAACCACATAGCTTGAACATCCAGTATTTCCGCAAAGACTACAACACACACAGCGATTACATGACACAGTTGTTAATTTTAACATACCCTTTGTATAATGTGTAAATATTTCATATAATTATAGTGATTGGGATTCCTGATTCCTTTGACATTGGATCAGGATATCTTTTTATAAATACATAATACATAAATTTGAAAAGTTAACACTCGACTTACTTAAGGTCCCTCTTAAAGTTGTTGAGGTTTGTGAGAGGTTTGGTGTTATAAGTGTTGTGGGTCTTACCATAGGTGTTTAGCTGGCTGTTAATTATTGTGTACTCTCATTACATCACTATCATACCCTAGACATAACACGCAGTCATTATACAAATCCAGAATAAGTCTGACTGAGGTTGACATATGTGGTAGCAAAGAAGGCTATGTAATAAATCACAATATTAAATAGATACATAGACCTTCACAGCTGATCTCAGTCAGTACACTAAGTCCCCTATAAAGATATATATTATCCCCATTCACCACATATATTGGGTTAGCTCGTTCCGGGATATTTAAGACTTCTCCCATTACATAAATTGGGTAGGCTAGTCCTGGGATATCTAGAACTTCCATTAACATATAATTGGGGTAATTCACTTCAGGAAATATAAAGAATTTAAAAGGTATCCTCGGGTGAAAATAAATAAGACTGAGCTCTCACTGCCTGTGGTCCTTAGATAATTAGTATATTGAAGTTTGTTTGCTTAGACATTGTATAAATTTACCTATTATAGGAATGGCAGACTTGGCAAAATTTCGATCTGCTGCTGTGCAGACGGCCAAAGAAATGAACATGGAGGGGCAAGTTCTGATTGATTATGTCACATCAGAGTGTGATAAGTTCATTGCCAGGGAAGAAAATAGGGTGGCTGAGGAAAGGAAAATGAAAGTAGAAGAGGCTAGAGAGATTAAGAAACTTCAGTTACAGATTGAGGCAGAAAAGATTGAGGCTGAAAAAGAAATTAAGAGGTTACAGATGGAGGCTGAGGCTAAAAAGCTACAGATTGAGGCTGACCAGCAAGCTAGGGCATTAGAGGCTGAAAGTAAGAGATTACAATTGGCTGCAGAAAAGGAAGCAGAAGAAAGAAGATTGGCAGCAGAGGAAAGAAAACTGGCTGCCGAAAGAGAAGAAAAAAGATTGGCAGCAGAGGAAAGAAAACTGGCTGCCGAAAGAGAAGAAAAAAGATTGGCTGCAGAAGCAGAAAAGGAAGAAAGAAGATTGGCTGCGGAAGCAGAGGATAGGAGATTGCAGCGGGAGCATGAGCTACGACTCAGGGAGTTGGAAATTCAAGGCCATGCTCCTGAAAATGGTGCCAGTCCCTTTGCCTCTGATGCTCCGGCTAGTCAGGGGGCCTCAACCTCAGCTATGAACTTCCATCTAGATCACTTTGTTGAAAAAGAAGATGACATTGAGAGTTATATAAGTAGGTACGAATTGTTAGCTACCTCATATGGGTTGGAGAGAGAAAGGTGGAGTTTAAAGTTATCACAAGGGCTCCGTGGTACGGCTTATGAAGTTTTTGCCAAAATGAGCAGGGATGACCAAGAAAATTATGACATGCTGAAGCAGGCTCTGTTGTTAAGATACGAAAAGAATGGTGAGTTTTATAGGAAAAAATTTAGGAATGCTAAGTTACTGTCAGGTGAAACTTATCACCAGTTCTCTGCACGGTTAGAGACATACTTGGAGAAATGGACTTCTCTGGGGAAAACCCAAGATCTTAAGGAAATGATCCTTATAGAGCAATTAAGAGAGTCCATGGCTCCTGACCTGAGAAAGTTTCTCATGGAACAAGGTGCAGAAAGACTGGGTGAGTTACTGAGTGTAGCTGAAAGGTATCAAGCAGCTCAGGCTGAGGTAACAAGTAACAAAAAGAAACAGGTAGACTATTTTAAGGCACCACAAAACTCTGATACGTTTGATCCTAGAGATCAGAACAAAGGTAAGCAACAGTTTGATAGACCACGAAATGACTATAAAAATAAAAACCCACAATTTGATGAAAGAAAATCTTTCAACCCAAAAAGGAGATGGTGTAAAAATTGTCGTATGGACAATCATGATACTGACTATTGCAGAAGGAAACCTGTGTATATGGCAACCCTGCAGGTCAGATCCAACTCTAGACAGGAGGAGGATAGTCTAATAAATACCACGCCAGAAGAGGTGAAAAGGAGCTTACCTGTGAGAAAGCAGGAGGGACCACCAAATATGGGGTCTCGTAAACAGTGGAGAAAGGCACAGGCTGGAGATAGATCACTGAAGCCGTGTTTTGACAAACTCCAAAAACTACATACCCCTCCTAGGAAGGGAGAATTCTATTTAGATGATGGAATGCTTTACCGGACGGTTAAAGCAGGATCATTCGTGGGTGCACAGTTGGTAGTGCCCTCGAAATATAGGGAACCAATTTTGAAACAAACACATGTTCTAGACGGTGGACATCTGAGAATGGGTCACAACTGTTCAAGGACATCTATATCTTATTACTGGCCAGGAGTGGTTGATGACATAAGAAAATTTGTCGATGACTGTGACCAGTGCAATAAAGAAAATTCCACAGGATGGAAAAATAATAACCAAATGCAAGAGAAGCATTATGGCAAACCTGAGCCAGAAAATACAGAGGGAACACCCACTCGTGGGAAGAAGAATCAGGACCTAGACTCGCTACGGGGCAAACTTAGGCCTGACAACAGAAAGAATAATAAAGTGGACCAAGTGGAATGGGACCCACCCTTTCACGGACAATCATCAATTGAATGTTTTAATATGGCCACTATGAGGAGAGTGCAAAGAGATATCTTACCCCAGGATAAGCGGAAAATCCCTCAATCGGACTTATGTGAACTGGAGGAAGAAGATGGAGAGAGGAAATCTCCCATCAAGAATTTTAAGTGGGGAGAAAGCCCCAAGAAAAGAATTGGTAGCGGTAGATTTGTGCATGATGATTCTAGGAAGAAAAGTCATCACAACAGTGCTTCTAGTGCAAAGGACCTGACAGGTGCCTGGGAAAACAGGTCAACCAAATTACAGGCCCATATGTAACATTGTTAAAGAAGTGGATCTGAGAAAAAGCTACCATCAGATTCCACATAAGCTGAGATCAGAAAATTGTTGGACAGAAACATTTCGGAGGAACATAATGAATCCATGAGTTGCCTCTTTGGTTGAGGATATTCCGAATGTTTATATAGGCTGATCATGAGATTATTGGATCCCATACGGAAACTCTGCTATCACCATATATAGATTATCTCCTCATAACGTACAATTTGAGGAACATCTAATGTTCTCTGGACATGTCATTGAGCAGACTCAGAGAAGAGAAATGGTGAATACTGGTTGCTAAGCAGCATTAAGACAAGCAGTAACACTTGCAGCTGTTCAGTAACATAATTGAAATAGCTTCTTGGTTGTAGAGGTCTGGGGCAGATTTCTTGAGTCGTGCCTACTTTGAATAGACCCAACTGCATAAAACCAGGATAACAAAGGCAGAGTAAAGGCATAGATAGTAATTTATCTATGTGTATATAGAATTATAGACTGACATATAATGTCTGTTTTAAGTGGGGAGATTTTGTCGTGGAACATTCTAAATCCACATAAATAAATCATAATTAAATGTAAAGCCAAACGGATAGATAATTACATAGGAAGAAGACTGGTATAGGACTGTGCTTTCCTAAGGCGTACACTGCATTGCATTGAGACATGAATGTCGAAACGCGTTCTGCATATTAATTTGCTACGCTATGGCTTGAAATCAAACTGACAGTCTAGGCTAAAAATAAACTATGCATTTCTTGGAACACACGAACGAATGCGTATGACCGGCCAGATTTTTTTAATAAACAGTGGAAAAGTTAAATATTAACATGAGTTTAGGTTGAAATCATGTCTCTCCACTGACAGAGTAGACCATTTAAACTTACATAGTTAGATGCAGTAGAATTTGCTGATAACGAATATAGTAAGTGTTGCACCATTAGTTAAAGAATAAACAACTTATAGCCAAAATAAAGTAGTGGTGTCGTATTGACAACACTTGGTCATGGTTGCTCCATTTGGCATGGTAGATAAGACTTTTAAAATGAATGGAGGCCACACTGTTAGAATCGATTTGATTGGTTACCATTTTATGAAAGACTAACTACGATTAGTCGAGAAAAAGTACTAGTGGGTTGCTAATAGAGACACGATAGGAAAGCTGCTTTTAATTTCAAATACTTTGTAAACATAGGGCCTTATTGGTTAGAACTCCCGATATTGGCAAAAAGAGCGTCAGTTCACTGCCACATTCAAATATTTCTTCATTGGAGAAACTTATGCGTTGAAAGCCAGTGCAATTATTCTTTGAAAGCCTGGAACGACAGCAGATCGAGAGTGTGCCATATTGGTCTTGCTATTCAACGTAATTTGTTCTCAGATTTCTTAATTGTGGGACAGTGGTCCTCAAACTGTTAGAGCAGCACCTGGTCAGATTATCGTACAATCCGGAGGCAGAGAATATATGCCTGGGACAAGAGAACGACCAGAGTGATGAAATCCAGAGTATGCTGACCTTACGAGCATAGGAGTCTGTTCCTGTCAGCCATCTCAAAGTTAAGAGGTGTAAACAGTGACGCTCAGTCTTATGACCCCTCTTAGAATTGAAAATCAAAGAACATAAAGCCAGAGAGACACGACAGTGTTTCCTTGATAGGAAAGTGAAAGTGTAGACCTTATTTCCATCAAAGACAGACTAGAAATGTGATGAGGAGCAACAACCACATAGCTTGAACATCCAGTATTTCCGCAAAGACTACAACACACACAGCGATTACATGACACAGTTGTTAATTTTAACATACCCTTTGTATAATGTGTAAATATTTCATATAATTATAGTGATTGGGATTCCTGATTCCTTTGACATTGGATCAGGATATCTTTTTATAAATACATAATACATAAATTTGAAAAGTTAACACTCGACTTACTTAAGGTCCCTCTTAAAGTTGTTGAGGTTTGTGAGAGGTTTGGTGTTATAAGTGTTGTGGGTCTTACCATAGGTGTTTAGCTGGCTGTTAATTATTGTGTACTCTCATTACATCACTATCATACCCTAGACATAATACGCAGTCATTATACAAATCCAGAATAAGTCTGACTGAGGTTGACATATGTGGTAGCAAAGAAGGCTATGTAATAAATCACAATATTAAATAGATACATAGACCTTCACAGCTGATCTCAGTCAGTACACTAAGTCCCCTATAAAGATATATATTATCCCCATTCACCACATATATTGGGTTAGCTCGTTCCGGGATATTTAAGACTTCTCCCATTACATAAATTGGGTAGGCTAGTCCTGGGATAACTAGAACTTCCATTAACATATAATTGGGGTAATTCACTTCAGGAAATATAAAGAATTTAAAAGGTATCCTCGGGTGAAAATAAATAAGACTGAGCTCTCACTGCCTGTGGTCCTTAGATAATTAGTATATTGAAGTTTGTTTGCTTAGACATTGTATAAATTTACCTATTATAGGAATGGCAGACTTGGCAAAATTTCGATCTGCTGCTGTGCAGACGGCCAAAGAAATGAACATGGAGGGGCAAGTTCTGATTGATTATGTCACATCAGAGTGTGATAAGTTCATTGCCAGGGAAGAAAATAGGGTGGCTGAGGAAAGGAAAATGAAAGTAGAAGAGGCTAGAGAGATTAAGAAACTTCAGTTACAGATTGAGGCTGAAAAAGAAATTAAGAGCTTACAGATGGAGGCTGAGGCTAAAAAGCTACAGATTGAGGCTGACCAGCAAGCTAGGGCATTAGAGGCTGAAAGTAAGAGATTACAATTGGCTGCAGAAAAGGAAGCAGAAGAAAGAAGATTGGCAGCAGAGGAAAGAAAACTGGCTGCCGAAAGAGAAATAATTATTTAACTTGTAATTTTGTTACCAGCTATTTATGTTTTTATAACTAAGTGGTTTGAAAAATCCCGTGTTTCATTATTATTTACCAAATGTTTAAAATTATTATTTTCCATTATCATTGCGATATTTTGTCTCTGTGTGTTTATTAATATTTGTCATGTTTGTCGCAAATTCGTCATTGGGAAGTTTATTATTATTTGATTGTTCTCATATGTTTTCGCCGCTCATCTTTTTCCCCCCACTTGTTTTTACTCTCGTTTATACTTTCAATCTACCAGTTAAGTTATTTCATACATCCACAGGTGGAATTTCTTTTATTCTTTTCCGTCATGGTTTTGCCTTTTTGTGTCGAGGCACGTACTTTCAACTTAGACCGAAGTCCGTTGGTTATATCAAAACGTAATTAACATTCAAAAATAAAGAAACTCTGTCAACTGAAGTAAAGTGTTCATAAAAACAAAGCCCCTTAAAGGACTTCTTGCATCCATTAGCTAAAATAATGAAGCCACGAAAAGAACCTATAGATCTTGCAGCGTTGATCAATAAAGGACTTTTAGTATCTATCTGCCAGCATGATGGTGCCCTAAAATGGACTAGTCTTGAAAACGGACTTGTCCTGAAAAGGGATAGTCTTGAAAAAGACTGCTAGCTCTAGCAGCGCTGATAAATAAATGACTAATAGTATCTACCTGCCGGCATAATGAAACCCTAAAATGGACTAGTCCTGAAAAGGACTGATAACTATAGCAACGTAGCCTTGACTTTCTGTCGTTTCTGTAAAAACTATCTATGTGAAAAGTGTTACTATTTCACTATTTCATTTCATCCTTCTTCCCCCATATTAACTCAGTAAGTATACGTGATTTCGGTTACGAGTTTTTAATTGCTAATGACAACATCGCTTATTATCTACGACTGGAAACTTAATAAACAAGAAACGTATCAATTATTCAGATAACCAGCTGTTGAAAGTTGGCAGACAATGATTAAAATGTCACTTTTATTGATTTGTGACATAAGATAGTTTGTGACAAGATGGGAAAGCCAACGAATATTTGAAGTTCTACTGCCAGCCAATAATGTCATTATTAACAACTGCATCCACCTATTTTCCACATGCAATCTATATTTTTCACTATTGTGTTGTTACATTTGAAGCTGTATGGTTAAGAAAAATGGACTCCATTACCTTTTTAATAAATATGTTGTCAGTGTAAATGAAACTTATGCATATGTTTACAGATATGAGAGATTTATAACTTTGTATGTGGAAATTACTTAGTACATTGGACAAAGCAGTGTCTCTAATGAAACAAGTACCAATAATGCTAAAATAATTACTTTAAAAAGTTAACAAATTATTGAACTGAGGGCTAATGCATCTGATACCTTGTCACAGCTTTTTAATCAGTAGTGTGCATATTGTACTTAAGTAACTATACACAACTGCTGTACATAATACTTTTTCTTATGTTAGATATACTCATTAAAAAAATCTAGAACAAAGTTACATCAAGATATAACTTTACTGGCTACAGTATATTTCAGTTATAAATGTGTATTCTTTTAGAGAATTCCAGCAGAGTAACATATCACTCAAACTATATTATTGTCTTTCACACCATCTAACGGACCTAGAATGAAATAGATTACGTACAGCATGGTTAGATTTATTTTTATAATGTAAAAAAAGTGCGCGATTAACCTGTAGCGCATAAATATGTCGCCTAATGTAGTCCCCCAATGTCTCTGATAAAAACAGAATGTATAGGGCGCCTGTTTTCATAAGCATGTCGAATTAGGCAACTAATATGAGGTAGGGACTGGGACTGGCAACCTCATCATATTTAACAAAGTTCTACAGAATCCACGAATGTAATAACTTGTAAATGTTTGGTTCAGTCTTCCTGTAAGGGATTCAGCTAAAGTGACGTTTTCGTACTCCGTAAGAAGCGAACATAAAAATGGTTTTAGTATGTCGGTATGTAACATTAAAAAACAATATATGTTCATTGTAAGGCTATGTTTTTAAAGTTCATACATGTTTTAAGCTTCATGCAGTTGAAAACATCGTTATACAATGAAAGAAACAGGAAGTTTCTCAAATTTGACAGACTTTAATTTATCCACGCTCACAACAGGTGTTCAATCAGGTGGGTTAATAAGTGAAAAAGTAGTACTAATTTGTCAGTGGATTATATACACGGTTGCGTGTAACATGATCGACGTTTTCGGCATCGGAACTAACGTTATAAACATCGTATGTTTCGTCAAGCAAGGATTTAAGGACCCAGTCAACGTTACGCTACTTGGTAAAACACTTTTACATTTGATTAGTACAGCAATCCCCCGCTTAGCGCTGTTAATTCGCTTTTGAAAAACCAAGCGCCAACAGAAAAAAGCGCTAAATGAAAATTGATTACCCATAAGAATTAATAGATAACAAATGAATTCGTTTCCAAGACACAGAAAGTTGTATACAAATTAAGTAAAAAGTGATAAAAAACTAACACCAAATAGTTGATTTTTTGTTTTTAAATAGAGTTTTGCCTTGTTTTGGCGAGGCGCGTCCCATTGAACTTAGTCGGTTATATTAGGGCGCATCTGCAAATATAAAAGACCTTCAGGTCTGAGATAGTTATTTTAAACAACCTTTTCTAGCTACATATAGTTATCAAACATACTGAACACAAACAAAATATGATGTATGTACAGTACTTAAAAAAAAAAAAAAAAAGATAACTTGGCGGAGAATGGGGGGTGGGGGGATTGGGGGGTGGGGGGATTGGGGGGGGCCTGAGATGCAAAGCATGAACCAGAGATGGGGCTCGGCACGAAGGATGGCCACCGACTGAGCAAAATGGGGACATTGATGCTGCCCTACAAGACGCCACTAGGTGTGATGGCCACTGATTGCTTTGTCAGTCAGGGGCTATGGATCCAAGCAGAAACAGAAGTACTTCAAAAAAAATGTACTATAGTTCCTGTTCTTTAATGGCTACTACTTCCGTCGCTTATGGCTACAGCTGTCATTGCGGAGCTGTCTTTGAAATCAGACGACTGTTTAAGCAGACGGTTTTGTAGGTATTGAAAGCGTTTTTCATGCTCCAGATGTAGACAGCACTGCTTCTTGGTCAATTGGGACAGAAGATATTGGAGGAGACTTAAAATAAAAAAAAAATGAAAAAAAAACGAGTCGAGCTTACTTTGCCACCTTTTTTCGCTTTAAGAAGCACCATGTAGCAATTACCATCGTATTCTATATTATGGCTTACCATAGAGTTGCATTTAATTTGGGGTCATGCTTCATTTTACTATCACTGACAATACTTGTGGGCCATCCCACCACGGGCTCTCCCACCACCCTGAACGAGCTTGAAAGGTGTCTCCCACGTCGTATTTGCGCCAGCGAAAGATCGAATTTTTAAAGCGTATAACGAACAAATAGCATAAAACCGAAACAGTTTTATATCGAAAAAGCGCTAATTGAACAGCGTCAGAACGGGGGATTGGTGTAATTCCTGTTAGTTTATCATTAAATTTTCTTTGTACGCATTTGTTAGTTAATTTTAAATATATGTTTCTGCTTCTCTCGTCCTTACATATTTATTAATGCTGATACACGTTACAAAATCCTGGAAGACGTGCCTTTCATATGCATCTGAACAAGGCACTTCATGATGTTGATTTAGTTTAAGAAAATTCGCCACAAGTACGGTATACGAAGTGATAATCCAGTCAGGTACCGTACCGGATTTAACAGTACCTTAATCACTATGATTTGTAGTCTTTCTCTTGGAGAGTCTTGTTTATTTCAAGTCTGTTACACTCAAATGTATGGTTTGCACCAGGGTTTTTTTCCCCCTGACTTTTTCCAGTCTTATGTACCAAACATTGGCACAAACAATGAATAATAGTAATAACAATCATAGTGACTTACTAACGATGTGATACCAAAACTAAAGACGGACACAGGTTAAATCCAAAGGAATAAAAGTAGTCTGTGCAATGAGACAACTCAAGGAAATGAAAAACAAGTGAGAATTGGGCAAAACTAAGATTACGCCGTGTACTATAGGCAGCGATTAAAATGGAATAACAAAAAAAGTGCTCAATTTGTGAACACTAAATTTAATTACATGAAGAAAGTATAAGCGCCGAAATTTGGTTACGGTGCTTTTTCTCTCGAGTAAAGACACCGGGTTCGAAACCAGGTCTAATCAAGCTGCCGTCTACCCAGCTGTTAAATGGATATCTAACACAGGAAGGTAATTAGAGAAGGCGAAGGCAGCAAGGAAGAGAACTTGTCGCCAAACCTTATAAAGCTGAAACCATACATAGCATTTACTACTAGTAGGATGGCAGAAAGAGTTTGAGTAGGTATAAGAACAAATTATCTTAATGAAGAAGTTGATGAGAAATGCACTACAAATTTCTACTTTTAATATTTGAACAAAATTGGTCACATCTCCCCTAACCTTGATAAATGCAAAGTGTTCACATAATTGGAAAAAAATTGCATAATCAGTCTCAGAAATTATATGTCAAGCTTATTTCCGAGGTCACTTCACTTACTTAATTTGTTATGGTTACTGCAATTTAAAAAAAAAAAAATATTATTATAGAGATTAAGAGTAAACATAAGTTTTAAACAGCAGTTAGAACTGGTTGTCCAGATTGTTCAGTCTAGCACCCCACATTTAGCAAATACTAAACAAAACGTTTCTTAAAAGCAAAGAAGATGTATAACAACAATGAGGGCCTTTAAACAAATTTTTTTTTCTTCTGTGTCAGCTAACAGTCCTTAACTTGTTTGTTTTTTGTTGTATTTATTGTTTTAAAATAAAATGTTGCCTTGTTTTGGCGAAGCGCGTCCCGTTCAACCAAGCCGGTTATATTAGGGCGCACGTCCTAATATAAAAGACATTTAGGCACGTCTTAATATAAAAAACCTTTAGGTATGGAGAATTATTTACTTTTTTTTTTTAATACCCTTTCTGGGGCTCAAAGTGAGATCTATTGACTTTATTGTGTAAAATATGTGTGATCTCGGCCCTGGCTAAGACACTTTGATCTTAGCCTAAAGGCCGACAAAAGATATTGCAGCATGTTTCAGTTACACAAGAATGAGAATATGACATTTTTTTTTTTAAAGTTTTGTCTCGTTTTGGCGAGGCGCGTCACGTTCAACTCAGTCGGTTATATTAGGGCGCATGACGAACGGAATAATTTGTCTTCTCTTTGTTACTTTCACAATTGCCTCCACGGCTGGCGGAGTTGTGGATTTTAAAGTTGCTACCATAAGTGAAATGCGTTCATTTTCGATACAAGCAACGACCTAGGCGACGAGTTTAAAGACTTAAAAAACAACTTATCCCAGTTTGCAGATGACGCTGCGATATGGAGAACGGGAAGAAATCTCCCATGCCTCTATAAAACAGTACAAAGGCAAATGGATAAAGTATCTGACTGGATGAACAAGTGGGGCTTTAATCTAAACGTTAAAAAAACCATAGGAATGATCTTCAGTAGAGGGCGTGTAATTAAAAACAATATAATTGACATAAGCATTAATGAGCAAAAAGTATGCACAGCAAAATCAACTAGATTTCTTGGTATGGTATTAGACCAGCAACTAAACTGGAACAAACACATAGACCTATTAGTGCAAAGCAGTAGGGGACTTATTAACATGCTAAGATATATGAAAGGAAGTGGTTGGGACGCCTGCAATAAGACCATGTTAACCTTCTATAAATCATTTATTAGGGGCAAACTTGACTATGCCAGTGTTGTCTATGCATCAGCCGCCCCAAGCAATAAGAAAAAACTAGACACAGTCCAAAACCAGGCACTGTCAATAATAGCAGGTGCCTCAAAGGGAACATCAGCAGAGGCACTAGAAGTAGCGCTAGGCATTATACCCCTAGAGCTAAGGAGAAAAGAACTGAGATTCAGCTACTGGGCAAGAGTGGCAAAAGATCCAACTCACCCAGCACATAAAACCTTTGATAGGGGTAACCAGTACATAGGCCACATTCCATTAAACCATAATAGATACCCGTCAGGGTGGAAAACAATGGATGAAGTGGATCAATACCCAGACCTATTTAATGCGATAAACAGTAGTGCTCTGTATAAAGCAAAGATCCCACCATGGGAATTAAAAGTGCCAGAAACTGACTCTCACTTAACAAAGATCATAAATAAATCTAACGACATAATCTCAGCAAAAAGTAAAACACTAGAGTACATAGAACGGTATATAAATATTAGCCTAACTATATATACAGATGGGTCAAAAGATGAAGAAGGACAATTAGGAGCAGGAATAGCAATACCAAAATTAAAAATTTATAAAAGATACAAAATAACAGGAAATACATCCATCTTTACAGCAGAATTAGTGGCAATCCTAAAAGCTTTAGAAATAGCTGCAGAAAATCCACCAAAAAAAGTAACCATTCTCACAGATTCCCTATCATCAGTATTAGCTATCAGAAACAGAAATGAATGTAGCAGGCCAGATATTATAGAGGAAATACTACAGGTTAATACATATCTACAAACTATAGGATGCAGTGCAACACTAACATGGATACCATCACATGTGGGGATAGCAGGAAATGAGCTTGCAGACAAAGAAGCCAAAGGGGGGAGAGCTAGCCATAACAAAATTGAAGTAGGCTTAGGGAAGTTTGAAATTAAGAGCTTAATTGCTCAAGCAATAACTAAAGAGTGGATAACAGCATGGGACCAAAGTAAAAAAGCAAGACACTCATATAAAATCCTTAAAAAAACCAAGCAAAAAATGTCAAATAAAAGATGAACTAAAAATACCAATTAATAAAAAATTGCTGAGGCTCAAACTTGGAACTGGATATTTCATGATTGAGGAACCCACATGTGAAGAGTGTCAAGAACCAAACACAATTAGACACTTTCTGGTGGACTGCAAGAAATATGACCAACAGAGGCAAAACATTAAGACATGCTGTAGTAACCACAATGTAGAAATGAGGGTAGAAAATCTCATAGGCACAAAGACCCCTTCAGAAATGCAAAAGTTAATAAAACACTATATTACAAAAACTAAAGCTAACATATAAAAAACAAATAAGGATTTGAGTCAGTAGTGCAAACTCGTGAAAGACTCGCCCCAGATACATACAGACTAACCAAAGAAACCATCCAGTGAAAATTAAAAACATACTAACTTAGAAAATAGCATATTTTGGAATTTCTTTTAAAAACCATGTTGAACTATAACCACAAAAGGAAAAATACCGACTAGAGATAATATAGTATAAAATAAATACAAACAAAAACATATTACAATAAAGGAAACACGTCCTGATATAACCAACAACTCCATGTACATGGTAGATGGTTGAAAGGGGCGTGCTACAAAGAAAAGTAGCAAACACATTAATTAAAAAAAAAAAAAAAGACAACAGGAGGCTGAGACGCTTGGGAGTCATGACCCAAGTGGGCCCGCCCCTCTTAGAGTGTAAAGGAGTATATCAGGCCGAAACACTTGTCGGACGGGGGGACACTTCTGATGATCAGATTGCTGCCTGTTGTATCGTTCTGTAAAGAGTTTCCTATCATAAAAGACCCATAGGTCCGAGATTTATATATATTGTGTGCGTGCGTGTGTGTGTGTATGTGTGTGTGTGCTTCAGTATCGTTTATTCTGCTCATCCTATGGTCAAACTCTGTCACTGTAACAAATAACATATAATTCAAACAATCAATCAATACCCTTTAGCTCCCTAAGGAGCATAGGCCTTCCACGAACACATGCTATGTCCTCCTGTTGCATACCATCAGTTCTTCTTCTTCTTTGTTCGCCCTGAAAAGGACGTTGCTTGCGTTGTGTCCGTTTACAGCGAATCTGCGATATTTGCTCCCTTCGGCCGACACATCCGACTTCAGCACGGCATTTTTTGGGACCGGGTTAGCCATCCCACTTCGATCCCTACTCACTCAGTCAGACTGCAGTGATGCAGCTTGTTTCCAGGACTACCACTTGGAGGTGGAGTAGGGTCTAGATCAGCTCTGGTGACCATCAGTTCAAGGTCTTTCCTTGTCATCCTCACCATTTTCATTTCCTTGAACACCTGACCGCTAACGCAGTGTGGTAACCATTACACCAGCGCGGCTCCCTATGCTTCACTTAAAACTGGTACCACTGTTGCGGTCTTTCTTAGTCCGTAACAGGCATTAACAGACTTAGGCAGTCTTAGGTCCTGCCTCTGTTAAAAGATTACGCGCCAACTTATATGATGGTAATATAATTTGTGAGTTTTATTTATCGCGCACGTGTGTGCACTATTTGGAGTATGGGTTATTTCTTGCGAGAGTGTTGCCAAACATTAGTCGACGTCAGAGCTTTGTGTTGGAAGCTTGGAAGCCAGACCCTAGCGAGACTTTTGGTCTGTAGTATTATTCTGTCCCATGTATCAGGGATTATATTTGGAAGTTGTAGACATGACTGCTTGTCAGCAGACATGGTCATCGTATAGTAACGTAAGTCTTGTTCACGTACTGTGAGAAGGAATTATTATTCATAAGATTTTCGTGACGTTTCACTCACGTTGGAATCTAGCTGGAATCTGTATTCTACGGTTCTATGAATGGATCAACATCAACTGGGCTGAGCGATTCACTGAAGAAACGTATTCGTATTCTAAAGTATGGATTGATTATAAAAATGTATTCAATAATATGTATATGTTGGATCGCCGTTGTACCTATCCCGGCAACACAGAGAGGTCAGTTAAAGTAGAGTACCTAATCAATATTATTTGCTGAAAGAATATTTGGACTAACTTTATTCAACTGTCCTAGTATGTTATTGGAGAAGTCAATTAAAGAGGACAGAGTTTTATTTATGTATCACCAAGGAATATGATAGATGACCACGATGGCATCTGTCCTTGGACCAAGGTCAACCGTCAACGTAGTAGTGACGATCTGAACTGATTGTTCATTGTTTGAACACTCTTGTAATGAATTATAACATCTGACCTTATACTATGCAAGGATGTTAATGTGGAACTATTTTTAAATGCTTAATTGAAATGAAACTGAAATTCATGCATCTTGTTACGTCAACCGTCAAAACCATGTTGGATGTCTTGTTCCGTGTCAAGTATGTTGAGAAATTAAACCAATATCAAGTTTCGGCATTGAGTTCTCCAATGATCATCATGGCACTCAATGACGTGCCCAGTTCAAGTTCTGATTGTTGATTCTATTTCATGATTTACTCTGATCTTGATTCATTCGCGTTATAATAATGGACAACTCCGACAACAGCAACAGAGCAGTTACTACCAATATCAGATCAGTTACAATAATGGCGAGAACTGCTATAACCTCTCTTCAGAATGCACTTTAGAAGCACACCTCAATGCAATAGTACAATTAAAACCAAAAAATAGTTAAACCTTCCTAAAACGATTCACACTAAACCCGACTTGCACTACGGTATTATTTTATTTCGTTTCAGATACCAACAGACGACAATTTTCCGCCTGAGAACTGGTCACTGCAGATTACTTGGACATCTCTATCGCCTCAGGATATCCCACACGAATGAATGCCCATGTGGAACTGGAATCCAGACCCCAGAACACATTCTCCAGAACTGTCCAATCCATGATGAATCGCTACGTGCGACCTGGCCAAAGGGTGATGAGCTCCAGCAGAAGCTATGGGGCTGCCGCGCCGACCTGGTAAAGACTGTGGAGATCGTCCTGGCGATAGGCCTGCAGATTTAGCATGACTACAAACTGAACGCAGAAGAAGAATTTCGTGACAGATTCATTCTAATTTATGTAAGGCAGTTACGCCGTCAAAAAATGTTTCGTGTTCCACTACAGAGTGGAACACAACTTTACGCTGCAAGTCTGTTTATAATTCATAGAAAATTGCAAAACGTCATGCACTGATGTAAAACACCATAATAACTTTTAAATCTTATAGTAATTAAATTATTTAGATAAATATATAAAGAAAATCTTGACAATTATTTATGTTTATTAAACTTTACTAACCAATATAGAATTTACGTTTTTACAGTTCATTAATTGTATTTTTGGTTTATTTCAATGTAGTTTAGTAAATTAAATTACTTAAACTGTTTTAAAAAGGGGTGTAATCCTGTCATTCAAAGTGGAATAATCAATTGTATTTATTAAAGGGATATAATTCAAATTGTGTTTTTGTTCTATATCCCTTCGACTGTTATTTAAAAGGATACATTGTATATGGCACTCATTGTGTTTCAGCGCTTACATGTAATGTATGTTCACAACATTTGACTTAAAATGGTTTTGTTATCAGGCACGGCTGATATTCTTCGCATACTGTAATATAGATATGTTGTATTTACAATCGAATTACGTGTAGAATATTTATGAATAATGGTGTGAATACACACAAACACATCAGCAGGACTTAGTCTGGCAATGGATAGGACACATATTTCGGAAACCTGTTCATAGCATTACAAGGTAGTCCTTGTTCTGGAACACCTAAAGCAAGAAGGTCAGGGGTATACCAAAAACACATGGAGAAAGATTTATTGTTTTACTTGCGATTCTAAATCTATTGTGCAAAAGCTTACTGCAGGAAAGTTAATTTGTTTGTTAAAATTCTTTAAGAATTATTAGTATTTTTGTCGTTCATAGCAATATTGAATAATTAAGATTGGTTAACTTACTTACTTACTTAGTCGTTCCCCTTCTACCGTGAGGTGTAGAGGTTTGGAAGAGAGAGCGCCAGACCATTCTATCAGCTGTCTTCTTCCTGGCCTGGTTCCATTCTAGTCCTCGGTCCTTCAAAGATTGTCTAATGTTGTCCTCCCAGCGGACTCTGGGTCGTCCTGGAGGTCTGGATCCCTGGCTCTTTGTTTCCCATGCTTGTCGTGGTAGCCGATCTTCTCCCATTCTGCAGACATGGCCAAACCATCTTAGGTGGGACTGTTCTATTTGGGTCTGCAGCGGGTGGGATTTTAGGCCTTGACGGATCGTCTGGTTGCGGACCATGTCTCTTCTTGTTACTTCAACCACCTTCCTCAGATACCTCATTTCTGAGGTTTGGATCTGGCTTTTGTGGAGATTGGTTAACACTAAGTTTAAATTTATACTTACTTTTGCATCCGCGACTTTTCATGTTTTGAAAGTCAAAGGCGCAATTTTTGAATTTGAAATTTTCGTTACTTACAAAACTACTAAATATTGTACTGTATATTTAAAGTTAAATAAGGACAATTATTCTAAAAGACATGCCGGCTCTTACAAGATTGAAAACAGGTAGTATCTCCAGAAAATCATGAGCTGAAATAGTACAAGCTGACTCACAGAATGATGATCAAGGGGAAATCAGGAATACAAATAGAGAAAAGGAAGGACAGAAGATACAAGCTTCAAAGGAAACAATTAAGAAAAAAGGAAGATTTCAGAGTAAAATGATAGAGAAAACCAATAATCTGAACATTGATTTAATGAATAAGGATGTTGAGAACCTTATGAAAGACCAACAAATCAATAGGCCTACTCATAAAGTTGAACAAAACCTCCAAAGGTTAAGGATTTTTCAAATCAGTGGCAATGTGATAAGTATCAGAGCATTACCAGACAGTAAGATCATCAATGTACTAGAAACAGTTATAGATAAAGGATCAATAACACACATAAAAAGAACAAATTTTGGCATAATACTCACAATGAACATGACTGACAAGTCAAAAACTTTAATAAAACAAATTGAAGTAAGTCCTGTTCAAGTAGAATTGGTACACATCATTAAAGCTAGGCTAGAATTAGTCAAAGAAACCAGGAAATGTGTAATTAAAGGAATACCTGTAACAGTTCCAGAGCAAGAAATAAGAACTAAACTACAAACAGAAAATCCAAAATATAGGATTCTTAAACTGGAAAGGATATCGCAATAATTAGGAACTTCAACTGTAATAAGAGTTACATTAGAAGGGCGAGAAATCCCATCACATTTCTACAGTGGCAGTAGTAAAATCAAAACAGAAGCTTACATACCACCAGTCATTCAATGCTCAAACTGCCAGAAATTTGGCCACACCAAAAAAACATGTAGAAGTAAGCCTAGATGTCGATATTGTTCAGGGGACCACAAATATGATCACTGCAAATTAGTAGAAGATGATAAAGATTACAGAACAAGAAATATAAAATGTGCAAATTGTCTAGGAAACCACAGTGCACGTTTCCTTGGGTGTCCACATTACCAACAAACAAAACTAGCTCTAATAAGATCAGTCAATTCTAACACACCATTCAAAGTAGCACTACAACAACATCAATCATCAGTCGCTACATCTACAACTCGGTCACCAAGAGAAATCAAAGTCAGAACCAGAAATGCTGAAATAACCCAAAAGAAAAATAAAGTCCAAAAAATACTGACAAAAGATAGCAATCTACCAGAAGAAAGTGAAATAATCAAATCATCGATAACAGAAGATACAGTGAGAAAGGCACAAGAAATCTTGAAAACCATGAGAAACATACAGCATGAAGTAGCTAAAGATGTGGCTAAATTAGCAGAACTCAAAGAAGAGAATGAAGATTTACTGAAAAGGATTGAGTCAGAAAGACAACACATAATGAGTGAGCAAAAGCGAACAGATAAAAAACAACTAGAAGAAATGTGGAATGAAAAAATGACAGATTGTCATAAACTTATTCATTCTGTATCAAATAGTGTGAAAGCCTTTATGCTGAATCTTCAAAGTGAACTACAAACTCACTTTAACAGAGAAATCAAAAATCTAGGAGACTTTGTTGTTAACAAATAAATAAATCACCCGTGTGTTACCGGGGCCCGAAAGGGGAGCAAAGAATAGTAACACTGTCCCCTGCCAAGCATGTCGTAGAAGGCGACTAAGGAGGGTTGGGCATGGGGCCGGTTACCCCATCCTGTAAAAAAAATTTAAACCACAAAAAAACTTCAACAAATATGGACAAGTCAAATAAAGAAAATAAAACACAGCCATCCAAGACAGGGGAAGGTCCTCTCGCGGGGAGGCGTATGATGCAACACAGAGAAAGCCGAAAGGAGTCTGTGTTGCTGACTAACCTTCTTTCTTCTAGGAGAACTTCCAGATTTGGCACCTGGAATGTTCGGACATTGAACGAACAAGGGAAAGTGGCACAAGTAGCAGCAGAAATGAGGGAATACAAAATCGAGGTTCTGGGAATGTGTGAAACAAAGTGGAAGGGGGTAGACAGGAAGAAACTCATCACAGGTGAATTGGTGCTGTCCTCAGGACACGAAGACGAAAGTTCACACCACAGTGAAGGGGTAGCTCTTATGTTATCTAAAGAAGCACAGAAAGCACTCATTGAATGGGAAGCTGTGGGACCCAGAATAATAACAGCTATTTTCAAAACAGCTAAAAAGAAAATTCATGTCAATGTCATCCAATGTTATGCACCAACTAATGACAAAGAAGAGTCTGTGAAAGAAGCATTTTATACTAAACTACAGGAAATTATGGATAAAGTAAAAAGAAGAGACACCACAATTTTGATGGGTGACATGAATGCAAAGATAGGTACAGTCAATACCGGATTTGAAGAAGTCATGGGAAAACATGGGCTAGGAGTAATGAATGAAAATGGAGAACTATTCGCAAACTTCTGTGCTTCAAATCAACTGGCTATAGGAGGAAGCATGTTTCCACATAAGAGAATACACAAGGCAACATGGATATCACCAGACCATAGAACAGAAAATCAGATCGATCATATATGCATAAAGAAGAAGTTTAGATCATCATTGCAGGATGTAAAGGTATATAGAGGAGCAGATGTGGCATCAGATCACCATCTTCTGATAGCCAAAGTAAAAATGAAACTCAAGAGATATGCAACAATGCAAAATTATAGACAACAGTTTAATGTAGGACAGCTAAGAAATCAAGAAACAAGAGACAAATTTGCGGTCACAGTATCCAACAAATTCCAAGTGCTCCAACAGTTGGAAGATGTAGAGAATACAGAAGACTATTGGCAGCAGGTCAAAACGGTATGGAAGGAGACATGTGAAGAAATACTGGGGAAAAGGGAAAGACAACAAAAAGCATGGATAACAACAGAAACCATCAATAAGATAAAAGATAGAAAAAACAAGAAAGCAGAGTTAAACACAAGCAAAACCAGAAGTTCCAAAGCCAAGGCTCAAGAAGTGTACACAGAAGCAAACAAAAAAGTAAAAAGAAGTATCAAAAGAGACAAGAGGAAGTATATAGAGGAGTTGGCAAGAGAGGCAGAAGATGCTGCAGCCAAAGGAAATATGAGAGAACTGTATAGCAGCACAAAGAAGCTAACAGGGAAATACAAGCAAACAAGTTGCCTCATAAAAGATAAGAATAGGAAACTGCTCAGCAATATACAAGAGCAAATGAAGAGGTGGACAGAATATTTTGGGGACCTTCTCAATAGACCAGCTCCAAAAAACCCGCCGGACATCCAGCCAGCAGAAGAAGAGCTACAAATTAACGGTGAAAGACCAACGAAGGAAGAAATAAAGAAAGCCATAAAGCTTCTAAGAGATGGAAAAGCGTCTGGACCTGATGGCATTCCAGCAGAGGCCATCAAAGCAGATATCGACACGGCTACAGAGATGTTATATAAATTACTTGGTAAAGTCTGGGAAAAAGAAGAGATACCAGCAGAATGGAAGGAAGGATATCTGGTTAAGTTGCCTAAGAAGGGAAATCTACAAGAGTGCACAAATTATAGAGGAATAATGTTACTATCAGTGCCAGGAAAGGTATTGAACAGGATTATCCTTGAGAGATTAAAGGAGTCCATAGACAAGAAATTGAGAGATGAACAAGCAGGTTTTCGACAAAACAGATCATGTACAGACCAGATAGCCACTTTGAGAATAATAGTTGAACAAAGTCTGGAATGGAATTCACCACTATACATCGGATTTGTGGACTACGAAAAAGCATTTGACAGTGTGGACAGAGAATCACTTTGGAAATTGATGAGGCATTATGGAGTTCCCCTGAAGATCATTAATTTAATAAAGAAAACCTATGAAGACATGACGTGCAGAGTTCTTCATGAAGGACAGCTTACAGAACCATTTGGGATAAGAACAGGAGTGCAACAGGGATGCCTCTTGTCTCCATTTCTTTTCTTGCTGGCAATAGATTGGGTTATGAGATCATCGACAACACACAACAGAAATGGAATCCAGTGGACTCTGACTAAGCAGTTGGATGATCTGGATTTTGCTGATGATTTGGCTCTCCTGTCCCATAACCGTAATCAGATGCAGGACAAATTGAAAACACTCGATGAGAGGTCATAGCAATTGGGTCTGAAAATACACAGGGAAAAGACAAAAATAATGCGAATAAATGCAGGTAATGAAAACAGGGTTGAACTTGAAGAAACGCCAATACAAGATGTAGAATCATACACATATCTTGGCAGTAATATAGATAAAGTTGGAGGGACAGACAGCGATATCAAAATAAGAATACAAAAAGCAAGAGGAGCTTTCATTGCATTGGGAAATATATGGAGATCAAGAGAAATAGGATCCAACACGAAAATAAGAATCTTCAACTCAAATGTGAAGTCAGTCCTATTGTATGGCTCGGAGACATGGAGAACAACAAAGACAACAACCAAAAAGCTACAGACTTTCATAAATGGGTGCTTGCGTAGAATAGAGGGATTAAAATGGTATGACAAGGTTACCAATGTGGAACTGATGACAAGAACTGGACAAGTGCCAGTGGAACAAGAGATGAGAAGAAGACGATGGCGATGGATAGGACACACACTGAGGAAACCTGTTGATAGCATTACAAGGCAGTCCTTGTTCTGGAACCCCCAGGGCAAGAGAGGCAGAGGAAGACCAAGAAGTACATGGAGAAGAGAGTTGGAAACAGAGGTGAAAATGATGAGGAGAACATGGAAAGAACTTGAGATGATGGCACGTGACAGGAGGACTTGGCATGTGTTTGTTGAAGGCCTATGCTCCTTTGGGAGTGGAGGGTTATGAAATAAATAAATATATTATACACTTCGCAGAGTAAAAGAGTACAACACTATTTATAACAAACTTAACAATTAAATAATGGACGTAAAGAACATTAGAATGATACAGTGGAATTGCAGAAGTGCCAAAAAAAATATACCAGCATTAATAGGCATGTATAAACAATCTAAAGTAATATTTGCCATTCAAGAGACTAATCTTAATACGAGTCAACGTTTTACCATCCCTGAATATAAAGTCTTTCGAAATGATAGGACAGAAACTCAAAAAGGAGGAGGTGTGGCATTTCTAGTTAATAAAACATATGTAATAACTGACTGGGAATCATTTAGAACAGAAAATTTTGAAGGAATAACTATAACAGTGTCTACTGAGTTAGAAGAAATAAAAATAGTTAACCTTTACTGTTCAAGTGGAAACATAAACGAAAGAGATATTTAAGACATAAATAAAAGAATAAACAACAGAACTATCATAGTGGGAGATGTCAATGCTCATCATACAGCTTGGGGAGGCAATGTAATAGACAAATCAGGAAAACTACTGTTGGACTTCATTGAAAACAATGAACTAATAATACTGAATGATGGATCAGTAACAAGAATTAACCCTTGTGCAAATCAATATAAGCATTGTAACACCAAATCTTGCTAATGCAAAATGGCAAGTTCTTGGGGATACAAATACAGATCATTTATCCATTGAAATAACACTAAAAGATAATTACAAACCTAACAAACTGGTAGAAAAACCAAAATTTTACTATAATAAAGCTAATTGGGTAGCTTTTCAGGTAGAAATGGAAGAGATAAAAAAGAATAATATAGAAAATGAAAATATAGATGTATTTGCAGATAATCTCACAAAAGAAATATTACTAATAGCTGTTAAACATATACCAAATGCATATATGCCAGAACACATAATTCCACACCACATTAAGGAAACAAAAAAGAATGAACATTGGAACAAAAACCCAGTACCATGGTGGACAGTTAGATGTACAGACATTAAAAAACAAAGAAAACAAGCTCTACAAGAATACAGAAAGCATAGATCTGAAGATAATTTAGATATTTATAAGAACATAAGAAATGAATGAAACAGAATAATACTTAAGGCAAAAGAAAATCATTGGAGAAATTTCTGCCAAACACTGAACCCTACAACAAACTCTACAACAGATGTGTGGAATAAGTTAAAAGCCATTAAAGGCAGAACTAAACATGTGATAATACCTAATATAAAAAGACCTGAAAGAGACTGACTGGCAGAAAGCAGAGGTGCTGGCCAGGTACTACCATAGAGTTAGTTCTAAGGAAAATCTAGGACAGGCTGAAGTCAACAGAAGAGCAACACTTCTTAAAAAACTCATTAAAGAAGTACCTTATAATACTGAAAATTTATCATATTTAAATGCAGATATTACAATGGAAGAAGTTGAAAATACAATAAAGGACAAAACAAATACATCAGCAGGGCATGACATCTTGAGCTATGAAATCTTGAAACACATACCAAAAAGTACCATAGAAATTATAACATCCCTTTTTAACAAAATTTGGAATACAGGAAAAATTCCCAAAACATGGAAAACAGCAGTAATTATTCCAATACTAAAACCAGAAAAAGATGCCCATGATGCCAGTTCATACAGGCCAAATTCTTTAACTTCCCATCTAGGTAAAATATTAGAAACATTAGTAAATAAAAGATTAAAGTTTTATTTGGAAAAGAATAATTTATATAATCAAACTCAGTCAGGATTTAGGAAGAACAGATGCACTATGGATCAGATAATTAAATTGGAACATGAAGTAAAATCAGGATTTCAAAAGAAGGAAAAAACTGTGGCAGTATTTTTAGATATAGCTAGGGCTTATGATGAATGCTGGAGAGAGGGTGCTCTCTTTAAAATGAAGAAGATACGAGTAACTGGTAAAATATATAATTATTTAGAGAATTTTCTGCAAGATAGATATTTCACTGTTCAGGTAAACAATGATAGATCAGAACTGTATGAACAACAAAATGGAATACCTCAAGGAACAGTAATGTCTCCTTCAATTTTTACAATAATGATAAATGATTTAGGTGAGGAATTTAATGATATAACAAATAAATTGTCACAGTTTGCAGATGATGTTGCTATATGGAGGACTGGGAGACATCTGCCAAAATTGTATAAGGATCTACAGAAGCAAATAAATAACATTTGTAAATGGATGACAAAATGGGGTTTTCAGCTGAATACAAATAAAACATTGGGAATGATCTTCAGTAAAGGTAGGGTTGTAAAAAATAAAATTATAGACATAAATATCCAAGGGCAAAATATTTATACAGTGCAAACCTCTCGATATCTAGGAATGATATTGGACCAACAGCTGAACTGGAATAAACACATAAATAAACTAGTGGAGTCTTGCAGAGGATTGACTACTTTATTAAGATATTTGAAAGGTAATGGATGGGGTGCAAGCACTAAGACAATGCTCACTTTTTATAAATCTTTTATTAGAGGAAAAATAGATTATGGAAGTATAATATATGACTCTGCTGCACACAGTAACAAGATTAAATTAGACAGAATTCAGCATCAAGCTTTATGTACAATAGCAGGTGCAATCAGATCAACATGAATGGGAGCTATAGATGTGGCTTTAGGAATTATACCCTTAGAATTATGGAGAAAGGAGTTAAGACTAAATTACATGAACAGAGTTATGTTAGATAAGTCTCACCCAGCACATACAGCTTTTATCAGATGCCAACTAACAACTCAGGCCAAGCCAATGAATACCACTAGATACCCTACAGGATGGAAGTGTATGGAGTAAATTGTCCATCTGGGTACATTAATTACATCAATTAATAACAGTTGTGAATACAAGCCAGTGATTCTACACAGGGAGATCCAGAAACCAGACACACCAGACACGGACTATCACCTAGGAGAAATACTTAAGAAAACAAATAATATAGAAAATATTAAAAAGACCGCCAATAAATATATACAACAGATATCAAAAGACAGCATTACTGTGTACACAGTTGGATTCAAGGGAGAGGATGGCAAATTGGGGATAGGAATATATATTCCAATATGGAAAATGGCAAAAGAATATAGCATCACGGAAAATACATCCATTTTCCCTGCAGAGATGGCGGCAATACTAAAAGTACTAGAAATATACTCTAATAACCCTACCAAAAAATTAACAGTTTTAACTGACTCTCTTTCAACAATTAAAGCACTTAGAAACTTAAGAGAATGTAGTAGACCTGATACAGTAGAGGAGATATTTCTGGCTACTACATACTTATATTCTAGAGGATGTTCAGTCTTAATTGCTTGGATACCTTCACATGTTGGCATAGAAGGAAATGAAAAGGCAGATAAAGAAGCCAAGAAAGGTAGATCTGATCAAAATCTAATTAATGTAGGGATGAGTAAATCAGAGATTAAGAGCTTAATTAAAGGGGAGTGAAGTGTTAGAGACTTCACCATACTAGGTCCAGCATGTAGAGGTGGGGTGACCAGTTCCCATCCTCACTGCCTTTTCCTTCCCTAACTTAAAGTCAGGTATCCATTTACAGCTAGGTAGACTGGATTGTTTTGCTACTGTGATTCAAACCTGGCCGTGAGAGACCAGTGCTCTAACCACTCTGTCAATCGGACACTCGTCTACTGTTGTAGACAGGCGTATTGTGGTAACTGACCAGGCTCCATTCTCGTAAGAACCAAGCCACATTTATTTAATGGCACTCTGTGTATTTGATGTAGGATATAGGTCCTTAAATTTTACTAATGTCATCATTTCTCATTTTGTATCTCCTGGTAACATTAATGGCTCTTCTTAAGTATTTTATCTTGCACAATGTGATTTTCCTCTCCACTGCTCTGGCCAGGGACCATGTTAAACACTATTAGCAAAGACTTGGTAAGAATTAACTACGAGTTTATCAGTTGCCATTTAGTTTCCATAATGATATTGGATGCTTGATTGGTGGTTCAGCTTTATTTTTTTTTTCTGTTCAAATCTTGCTTAAAATGCAAAAGCTTTGAAGAAAATTGCAGGTATCAATTTGTAAAACAAGCACTTTTTTACTTCTTATACATTACATACAACTTTGTAAAAATTGGCCATCTTTCTGTGTTTGTTCTCTAGATAAATGAAACAGTTAAACTGTGGTAGGGAATGCATAGGAAACTGGTTTTTAGTGCAAATCACTTTTAACCCTTTGATAACAATTTTAAAATGGCTGTTGCACTTTCTAAGCTTTTGATTTCATTTATTTCACTGTATGCAAGCAGTCTCAGATTGCATTTGATGTTGTCTCAAGCATTGTACATACTTTACACAATTATTAGTATAGCCTGTTGCATGTGTTTTTTCAGTATATGTAACATCAGAAATCAGTGTTACATTTACTTCTACCCTGGTGTGTAGAGTTTTGCCAGAGAGAATGCCATGCTATCCTATCGGCTGTCGTCCTGCTGGCCTGGTTCCAATCTAGTCCTCAGTCCTTCAGAGATTGTCTAGTGTTGTCCTCCCAGCGAACTCTAGGTCGTCCTGGTGGTCTGGATCCCTGGTTCTTGGTTTCCCATATTTGTCATGGTAGCTGATCTTCTTCCATTCTGCAGACATGGCCATACCATTGTGATTGAGACTGTTCTACTTGGGACAGCGTAACTAAGGTATTATTGAGCGGCAAATCTTGCATTTTTGGCACAAATTTGCAAATCATAGCTTGGGGTTAGTACGGAAAATATGCTTTTTGACACATCATATGCATTTTTTATGTCATAAAACCTTGCTCAATTGATTCCTCTGATTATTTAATAAAATAAGCTCAAAAAGTAAAAAATCTATATTTTGTACCTGAAACTAGATTTTCACTGCCGTGCATGCCCTTAAATTTACTGCAGTGTATTATTATTCTAAGCTTTTATGATTATGCACATCAACAGCTTGCATGAACAAATAGTGCATGCCCTTAAATTTACTGCAGTGTATTATTATTCTAAGCTTTTATGATTATGCACATCAACAGCTTGCATGAACAATGCAACAAAATATGTCATTGTGGACATGGCCAGCACAGTCTTTGCTGTCTTAGCAGTGTGTACATGCTTTGAAGACCAGCACTGACAACACCTAGACATTTGAAATACACAAGTACATTGCAGTCAGAAGTTAATTGATGAGATTCACAGTTAAAGTTTAAAAATAGGTGACACATTTTACCCCTTATTTGAAGCACATTTTGGAATAAAGGTGCCTAGGTCTTATGCACACTAAATCTGGCCCTGACCATAACACAGTCAAGGAATCAAGCAAGAGTTTAGTAAACTGAAATAAAGTGTTGTTTTTTTATTGCATTGCTATTTAAGTGCATTAGATAGAAAACTTCTCTGAACATTTTTCTTGTATAGATTTATGCTTTATTTTGTAACATTTATTTTGTTTCTTTTAATTTCCCCAGTGTTCCAGCTTTCATATACCACAGTGTTCGGTGCGTATTCAGCCTTTCTGTTTTTAAGAACAGGTCAGTCTATGCAGTGTTTTACATCATTTTGCTGTTTTCTTTGTTCCATATGTAGCATTTTCTTGAATACCATTAACGAAGCCCCTCTGAATTAAACATTAGACATTCAGGAACAAATTCACAAAAGTCTGCAGAAATATACTCTGTGATATTTCTTCACCAGTGGTATACACTGGACCATAAAACATTTGCATGATCAAAGCGGATAGACGCTGGAATTGGATTGGCTACATTCTCAGAAGAGACCCTGACACCATCACTAGAACTGCCATACTATGGACTCCAGAAGGAAAGCGAAAGCAAGGACAGCCAACAGCCACTTGGTGGAGAACAGTGGAGGCGGAGATGCTAAGCATGAGCCAGAGCTAGGGCACAGCACGAAGGATGACCCTGACCAAGCACAATGGGGACAGTTGTATGTTGTGGTCTTAAAGTTCTGGTGAATTTTATTCCTTGCAAGAATATTCATTATCGTCATCGTCAATTTTTTCTTCTCTCCCAACGGAGCATGGAACCACCACTGCAGATAGCCTCGTTACAGGAAGTCTGGTGTCTATAGCAGCTTGTTTGACACGATCAAGTTGTCAGCCCCATGCACAACCTCATATTTGTCGCCTTGTGTCACATGTCTGATGGAGCAGTAGGCTCATTCTTTGTCTCATAACAGACACCCCCCACCGGCGAGCAAGAATATTCAGCAGTGTATAATTTAATATTTTTTTTAAAATAAAAAGACTTCTCAGGAACAAACAGTATGTCATTTATCCTAGCTCCAGATCAGCTGTTTGATAATTGACCATTTCCTATAAATTAATATTCAGCTGTAGTAAGATACGCTGGCTCGACCATATTCGCTGCATAAAAGATGGTCGCATCTTGAAAGATATCTTCTACGGACAACCGGCAGATGACAAAAGAACAGTTCGATGACCGCAGCTGAGGTTCAGAGATGTGTGCAAGAGGGACATGAGGGCACTGGACATAAATCCATATTCCTGGGAGGATGAAGCTGTCGATCGCACCAAGTGGCGATGCTCTCTACAGCGCTATCTCAGGGGCGCATTCCCATAGTCAGTTATGACTGAAGGGGCTATTAATTATTAAAATTAATTGTAGTATGATATCCTATGTTCATTCAGGAAATTAATATAAATGTGATTTTCATACATGACCCACTTTAAAGATTGTCCATTAAAAATGAAATTGTATTTTATTAAATGGACAATTAACAAGGGCTTGTAAAATGTTAAAATATTAATAAAACCATGAAAATAGAAAACTGGTCATAAATTCTGTCTTAAAAATGTCACCTTAATTTATCACCATCATTCTTCAGTCTTCCCTGTTTCCTTACACATGTGATACAGTTGATGCAGATTTCTGTGTTTTGATTATATCGACTTATTTTAAAACTAACTCAGCACCAATATTTTTTATTATTATTTTGGCGCAGAAAAGTAAAGCACAAGCTGTTGACATTGCATTGTTCTTAAGGGGAAGACCTACAGTGAAATGATATTTTCATAAATATACTACTGGACAAAAGTTAAGGGCCGTCATTCAGTTTAGACAAGGTTTATATAATTCTACTAAGATGGTTTGGCCATGTCTGCAGAATGGGAGAAGATCGGCTACCACGACAAGCATGGGAAACAAAGAGCCAGGGATCCAGACCTCCAGGACGACCCAGAGTCCGCTGGGAGGGCAACATTAGACAATCTTTGAAGGACCGAGGACTAGAATGGAACCAGGCCAGGAAGAAGACAGCTGATAGAATGGTCTGGCGCTCTCTCTTCAAAACCTCTACACCTCACGGTAGAAGGGGAACGACTAAGTAAGTAAGTAAGTTATATAATTCTTCGTGAGCAGGGTCAATTTTCTAAATGTCCGGTAGCTTGAAATCTCTCAAGAAGTCTCTGAATGGTAGAGTGGGACACTGCTAAATGTCTTGCAACATGACAAACAGATTGACCATCCTGAATCCATGCCATGGCTCGACCACGGTCTACAGTGCTGAGACTTCTCCTTGGTGGCATGGCTAATGCAGTGATCATTTCGACCACTTGTCATACTGATTTATTGCATACCAACGGTGAACACTCTTTACCGATGATCATTTTCCACGTGCATTCAAATTCAACTCACTTTTTCACCTTGGGGCGTGTTGCAAAAACCACGAGTTTTTGCAGCAATAATAGCAATTTTCACGTCCGGGTTAAAGTGTCCCAGTTTTTGGACATTTAAAAAAAATTAACCTAGTGCACACAGAAATGTATACACATTTCTCTGAGCTCAGTTTTAATGACATTTTCACTTGTCTTTACAGTTTGCCAATCAATTATATAAACCTTGTCTAAACTGAATGGTGGCCCTTAACTTTTGTCCAGTAGTATAGCTACAGCACTTTGATACAGACTGCAGGATTAACTTACAACATTATAGATATGCATACCAAAGTATTTGATGGTATAATGCTATAGGTTGCCATGAAAATGGTGGCCATGATGCATTTTAATCCTGTGTTTAAATTCTCTAAGGCTGTTTTAACTCTCTTCAATTCAACCCTTAGAAATCGTACGTCTATGCCTACTAATTTCTAAGTCGCTGAAAGTACCTTAAAAACATGTTTTTCAAATTAATTTCGTTATTTTATAATAAAATAAAAAAAAAAGGTAAAGGAACCCGTTACACGCCCATTGAGGCATATTGGGAATATGGTGTTAGGCCCATATTATCTTGACCGTCGGCACACTAGGGGTGATGTGGTCGGCATCACGCCGGCCGCCTTAACCTTCCCAGAGTTGCTCTGATACCCATTTGGGGGCTGGGTCGACCCAGGAGCCATTTGTGGCCTAAAAAATTTCCACCTCATCTGTGGATCGAACCATAGACCACTGCGCTAGGAAGCCAGTGCACTAACCACTATGCTACCGCGTCTCCCTTATAATAAAATACTATATAAAATTTATTTAAAATGTAAAAGTTTTCTTTTAAAACAAATTTTATAAGAAAATAATCAATGTTGAAGTTATGACTGAACACCGAAAACACTGTCCGCCATTTTGATTTTTTTCGGTGAAGTGAGATTTCACTGTCGCGGAAAAAATTAAAATAATGAACTTCAGCGATGATTTCAGTGATGAATTCATCACTGATTCTGTGGATGATGATGTCTGGGAAACTGAAACATTGGATTTAGACATGGATATTGACCATAATGTCCCTGCTGACCCAATTTGTGAAGCAGACACGACAAGGCACCTTGCGATAACGTAAGTCTAACCCTCGCGCTAGGGATTTTAATAGAATGTCGTAGCATAGTGACCAAATTTTTTTTTAAAACTACCATTTAAATAGTTACTATACCCTATTTTCTGTTAAAATCGGTAATGATTTTAACATTTATAGTAAACAAGAATTTCTTTACTTCATTTTTTAAAGCTTACCCGTCCATAGCAACGGTTGCTAAGGACATTTATATTTACAAAACCAAACAGATACATATTGAAAAAAATAAAACAGACCAAAAAGTGGTGGACGTTAAATATTTTTTTGGATAGATAATGTTTAAAAATATTTAAAGTTTGTAATCTTTAATTTAATTTTTTTTTAATTTTAAAGATTAAATTATAGTATAGAATGTGTGAATGTGTGAATTAAACAACCAATCACCCTTAGTTTCTCAAACTGTAACTACAGTAACTACAATTCTTTCATTACAGATCCAAAGGCTAAAATGATTTGAATGGTGCAGCCCCATATCAGTTCTGAAGTGTCTACCCTGTTGAGAGCCTAGGGTTCATCTAAAGGAGGAAAGTATGCTTTCTGTTTGATTTCTTTCATAGGACATGCCATAAACTTTATCAGCCTCGACAACATTTTTGCACAAATAACGGATGGTTAGTAATAAAGGCAGGTGTCCATTTAGGCAGTGTATTAGAGATAAATCAGCTTCATGAGAAACGAAATTATGGATCCTTGTTGAGGCTGACACCGGATATACTGTACATATGATTTTATAGTTAATTTGGTAAGGATACCCAGGCTTCCCAATTTGGTTTGGCTTATGATGTAGATGTGAGACTAATACAGTCTCATATTAATCAATGTTATCGCCTATTTTGTTAATGATTTTTACACTAGTGTACAACTTTTACAATATCTTTTAAAGACAGGTGTTTGTGCATGGAAGAGGACATGCACACCATCATAGCTAGCAGACGCTGGAGCTGGGTTGGTCATGTCCTCAGAAGAGACCCCGATGCCATCACAAGAACAGCTATGCTTTGGACCCCTGAAGGAAAACGAAATAGAGGCTGACCAAAAACAACCTGGCGGAGGACTGTGGAGGCTGAGATGCAAAGAATGAACCAGAGTTGGGGCACTGTACGAAGGATGGCCACCGACCGAGCAAAGTGGAATCAATTTGTTGTTGCCCTACAAGACGCCACTAGGCGTGATGGTCACTGACTGCTTTGACGGTCGGCGGCTAAGGATCAAAGAAAGAAGAAGAAGTTTGTGCATGGATACTATTACAAACAAAAAGAAGAGGTTTTCCTAAGTCTTTAAAAGAAATAAAATCATTTGAAAACAAAATCAGCTCATGGTGACATGTGTTACATCAGGGAGAGGGAGATGTTAACAATACTGTGTAGGGATAATAAAACAGTTTTTATCATGTCCAATTTTATGACAGATAGATGATATTCAGAAGTTACTAAAAGAAAAAAAGTTACTGGGAAATTTAGAGAGTTAAAAGTTAAGCAGTCTAAAGTAGCGAAACAATATAACACTCATATGTGTGGGGTTGATAAACTTGACTAATTAATAAATAAATATAATGTTCTTAAGAAAAAAAAATTATTGGTAGAGCTTATTCTTCCATTTTCTTGACATTGCTAGGGTTAACAGCTATATAATGTTTCAAAAGTGGAGAAAGGATCATCCTGATGTTGAAGAACAAGAAAGATCTAACCGTTACCTTCAAACAGATTTTACAGAAGAACTAATTAATGAACTCGGTGGACTTGAAAAGAATCAGAATATTCCTTCTTCACACAGTGCCATAAAAAATAAAATCAGCACCACACACTCAATTATACCAGAATATACCACTACAAGGCAAAGTTATAAACATTGTTGGGCAAATCTAGGTACAGTTTATGTACATTTTTATGACAATTCTGCAATTATTTTGACCTTGGATAATTAAATTGTAATAAATTACTGCTACAAATACCACAGACACAGTTTATTCATCTTCTAACATACTGATGTATAATATGCATTGGTTTCATGCATTTTTATAGCTTTTAGAGGTTATTTTGTAGTGACATCATAATCACGTACAAATGCCCAATTATTACCCCTTTCTACCTAATTAATAAATACATTTTTTAATTAATCAATTTATGATCAGAATCGTCTAATTTTCTCAAATCATATACAAAATTGGACATACTTTTAAATAAGAGCCACTGTTTTGTACATTTTGCATTAGCTAGTTTTTCCTTCTTTGAATATTTCAGTGTATGTAAATGTTTGTAATTTTTTTCTGCATTGAATTAGGTAATTAACTTGTTACCACTCAACCAAGGTAAAACAAATCCTAAAGTAACTACTACTGTACTAAAGCCCATTTAATTTGAAAGACATTGATATATAATACTGATAGGTTTAATATATTTAAAGATATTTTACGTGCTTTTAACAAATATTACCTAAAAACCACACAAAAAACCTTAAAAATTCAAGAATTGAATAGAGTTAATTGTTGAGTTATGAGCACTAAAGTTGAAAATGAATTTTTGTATTTGAAAACTTTTGTCAGATTAGATATTTGATAGCTTTAGTTAATTTTGAGTTATAGAACTTTAAAGTTGGTGTCTAAAAATAGTAACACATGTTTTCACAATTTTACAACATTATTGGCATAAAATAAAAAAAAATATGAGAAATCACATCTGAAAAAAATTTCATTTTCCAATGGAAAGTATCTGTACCAAACCTCATGTTGATTTATTAAGAAATAAGCAAGATGTAAGAAAATTAGTAACATAAGACAAGGTTGTGAGAAGCTCATGGTTTTCATACTAGGAAAAGCACAGATGGATATTTGTTGATAATAGTATCAAGAAGTTGCTTGATGTAGATAAAGAACAGTTTTCCCAGACTCGGGAAAGAGAAGTAGTGAACTATAGGTACTGATGGCACTTAACTCATGAATAGGCTGCTGGTCCTCAAAGACACAATGTTGAGGCAGGATATCAGTGATGGTCCACTGATTCTCGAGTTATGCTCACAGTTTGTGGTGAATATGGCTCCTGGTCTAAAGACGCAATGCTAGGGCCAGGTAGCAATGGTGGTTTACGGATTTGATTAGGTTACACCCCTAGTCATAAGACACAATGCTGAGCCCAGGTGCTTCACGTGGTACACTCACAGATAGAAACCTGCAGTTTGACAACCATGGCGCTGACTAGAACAGTTTTAGAAGTTGCATGCACTCAGTGGAAGAATTCTTCTTTTCAATACTTGTAGAGGCTTTGATGCTAATGTGGATCTTGCTCTTGTATGATGTCGACTGTTGTTCGAGCATGTGTATGTCATTTGAATTTCACCGCTGCCTTATATACTGGCTAAGCGGGCGTATCAGAGAGCATAATGGGAAAATTCAGTTATCTCAATTTTGTCAGACAAAAAAGCCAGTTCTGGGTTTCTTTCATAGCAATATTTTGCAATATCTATCATGCAGTGATTCCTAATGATATTCCATAGATTCAGTCCCAGTTCTGCCTTCTTTATGTAAAACTATGATTCCATTCCAAGCAGTCTTCACTTAAATAAACGCCTATGTATGTGCTAATTCAAGTGTTTTTGCTAGCTATTTACATGATTCAGATAAGGAATATTTCCATCCAACGGATTTCCCCGAAGAAGGTAAGTGGCATCGGGCAAGCCAACGTAATAAATCAGCAGAGTTTTACACCAGTTTACCACAAATACGATTTGCAAAATAAGAATACACCTACTTGGAATGTGTTCTGACAAATGATTTTGACCTACTAAGATTTAGGATTTAGTTAATACATAGACTAATCCCAGTTTTCATTATTGCCACTCCTCCCCCTTCACTCCTCATGTAAAGCAAAAAATTTATTTTGGCCTAAGCTTAAGAAAAAAAATTGCTATCTTTCTGTTTGTTATTAGTGGTCGTTTGCAAACTAAATTTTTTGTTATGATCATGTACATAAATAAATATGTTATTATAAATGAAAATGAAGGTAAATCTATGTAGGTTACTGATGTGCATAAAGTGTAAGTGCTTTCTTTAAAAAAAAAAAATTATTTATTATGCAAGGTACAATAGAGGCTGACAAAAAAAATGATGTTAAAAATAATGGAAAAAAATAGCTTACCGAGGTTGTCATGTTTTCCAGGTAATTATCTAAAGGGCAAAAAAAAAAAAATCCACAGTATCATCTACAGAAATGTTCTAATAATATAATATCAGGTGTTTGTTTTGAAATCCTCAGGAACTTAATTTTTTCACCGAATACTGGGACGTGCAAAAACAGGAAATTTTGAAACACATGAGGGAGCAGTAAAATAACATTTTCTTTACGTAGATTCTACTAAGTGCTTTATTTATGATAGGTTACAGAGCATTATTTTGTGAACAGGTATGGTCTGCCTTAGACACAGTCCTTGTGTTTTTAGCAATCTGATTACATTGTCCTCGCCCCATAATTTCATTCTAGACATCAGACCTGTCACTACTGCCATATGACCCAGTTTAACACTCTGATTGATTGTCTGATCCATCTTCATCATCATTTGTATAACCACTGCTGTCTAAATTAGTTTTTTTTCCATACATAATTTTTTCAAATATTTTTCTCACTTGCTCAGTCTTCAAGGTATGCTGAAGGGGTGAGTGTGACTGCTATAAAAATATTGTGCTCAAAAACTACAAATTAACAAGTAAAGACACCTGCACATTCGATCACTTATCTATAGCGGAGTAAAAGGATGTGTTTTTCATCCACAACGTGTTATGTGGTTGTTAAAACTGCACCACAAAAAATATTTATAGAATGTATGATTCCTATATACACCCATTGGGATTCTCGCCGGTGCTACAGAGTTCATGAACTGTCCTGAGATCCTCCTTGTGTGATCTTAGGGAGGAGATTGAAGCACTGATGTAGCTGTAAATGTGCAGTGGAGATGGTCCTTAAAAACCGAACAAATTAAAACTACAGAATAGTGCTGTAAAGAAAACAAAACTGAAAAGCCAAGATATTGTTTACTGGACCCAACAGAACTCATCTTGGAGCCAGTTTAAAACATACTAGAAGTTAAAGAGTTAATTTTGTGTTTTGTCTTCCCACCCACAGGTCATTTGATGGCACCGGTAATTGCTCATGCGTTCTGCAACCACATGGGATTCCCCTCCTTTGGGGAGGTGATGGGCTACACATCATCCACTAGGCTCAAACTTATAGTCCTCTTTATTCTTGGATTGGTAACTTGGCTGGTGCTACTTTTTCCATTAACAACACCCTGGCTGTACTCTAATGATGTCTACAGATTATGATCAACACAGATTGATTAGATGTAGAGGAGAGGGTGGCAACATTGTTAGCAGAATAAAATGTCTTGCCCATAAATTGGCAGAAATTTACATTTCAGATCTTTATTCTAAATTCTGTAACATGTAGAAAATGTGTCTCAGTATTTTATTTACTTAGCAGTAATACTAAAAGTACACTGGACGCTATATAGTTACTGCAGTACTGTTAGAATGTTATTGTTTCAGTTATTTAGAATTGCCTTTTTTCATTCATATATAAACTGTTGATTAGATATTATTTCAGAAGTGCTTTTGTTTTGTTTATTTGGAATTATCAGCATTTTTTTTTGCTTTGTTAATTTGATGGAATATTTTCCATCCTGAAACTTACAAGACAATGTAAGCTGATTTTAATGTTTGTTTATTTATTTAAACAATCAAACTTAACGTGCATCTTATTGTACATACTAATGAATAACATGTCATTCTTAAAGAATTTCAAACTATGTCTTTAGGAAGATGGTGGAAAATTTAAAAAAAAAGTAATTGGTAATTCCTGTTTGGTTATGGTGAAATTGTAAACTGATTATAGAGGTCCAAATTTTTTAATTTTTTATATACCAATCTCTGAACTGAAGCTTTTACTTCAGAAGGTAAGCTTTATTTGTTTTTTTTTTTTTCCCAATGATCTTCTTGTTTGTACAGAACTTATTAGGCATACTGATGATTGTCAGACAATGACATTGATGTTTAATGTTATTGCTACTTGTGGCTTGAAACATTTATTTTTTAAAATGTATTTAAAGAGTTCACTATTTATTTACTTACTTACTTAGTCGTTCCTCTTCTACCGTGAGGTGTAGAGGTTTGGAAGAGAGAGTGCCATACTATCCTATCGCCTGTCTTCCTCGGCCTGGTTCCATTCTAGTCCTTGGTCCTTCAAAGATTGTCTAATGTGGTCCTCCCAGCAGACTCTGGGTCGTCTTGGAGGTCTGGATCCTGGCTGTTAGTTTGTCGTGGTAGTTCACTATTTTATAAGCAAAATGTCAGCAGAGGCAGTGTGTTAATGGAAAACAGGAAGAGAGTTTGAGAGGCAAATATGCCAGTAAGTAGATTAATATCTTTTTATAGAAATCTAAATCTAGAACATTTATAAATTTAGAAAACAGAGGTTAGCTGAGCCACAATTGGATGAGGTCCAGTGCGGATTCCGAGCAAACTGAAGTACTCAAGACCTAATCTTCACACTCAGACAGCTAAGTGAAAAGGCCCTTGAGTATAAGAGTGAGATCCATCTTTGTTTCATAGATCTGGAAAAGGCGTTTGACAGGGTCCCCTGGAGCAAACTTTGGGATTGTTTGGCAAGGAAGAACATTCCAGCACCTCTGATTCATGCTATACAGAGCTTCTACAAGTCTTGCAGAAATTATGTGAGGACAGAAAACCATAAGTCAGAAGAGTTCAGGACCACCACTGGTGTAAGACAAGGTGATATCCTGTCACCTTATCTTTTCGTACTCCTCATGGATGATGTTATCAAAGCATGTAAGGAGAGAACAAGAAAGTATTCAGTGGGGTACTGGAAGATGAGACAGGTCTGTATTTCAGAGCTGGCATTTGCTGTTGATGTTGCCCTGATTGCTAAATCAGAGGCACATCTCCAATCCAACCTGCAAGTCTGGAAGGAAGAGCTGGAGAAGAGAGGAATGGTCATAAGCAGCTCTAAAACAAAATCCATGGTGATATCATGAGAAGAAAGAAGACATCAGATTAAGCTATGAGAACAGGTCCTGGAGCAGGTCGACCACTTTAAATACCTCGGAGCTATTATAGACCGAAAGGGAGGCATCAAAGAAGAGTTGGCCAATCAAAAAGCAGCAGCTGGGAGACTTTTTCACACCATAAATCGAGGATTCCTCAGCAAGAGAGAGGTTGGTAAGAACACGAAGATGGCTGTACACCGCTCCACCTATGTCCCAGTCTTGATATATGGATGCGAGTCATGGGCAATGACAACAACCCACAAAAGCCAGATCCAAACATCAGAAATGAGGTATCTGAGGAAGGTGGTTGAAGTAACAAGAAGAGACATGGTCCGCAACCAGACGATATGTCAAGGCCTAAAATCCCACCCCCTGCAGATCCAAGTAGAACAGTCCCAACTAAGATGGTTTGGCCATGTCTGCAGAATGGGAGAAGATCGGCTACCACAACAAGCATGGGAAACAAAGAGCCAAGGATCCAGACCCCCAGGATGACCCAGAGTCCGCTGGGAGGAATACATTAGACAGTCTTTGAAGGACCGGGGACTAGAATGGAACTAGGCCAGGTGGAAGACAGCCGATATGAGTCTGGCACTCTCTGTTCCAAACCTCTACACCTCATGGTAGAAGGGGAACGACTAAGTAAGTAAGAAAACAGAGGTAAAAAATTTAATATCAGGCATGGATAAAAACTGCTGTCTTGTATGAAACATCCATCAGAAATGAGTGCATAAATTGAAAGTATTATATCAGTTTTTGAAAGCAATGCTTTAAGAGAATGTAATGTGGAACTTGAAAAAGCAGAGTAAGAATAACAAACTGATTAACAGCCAAATATAGAGGACATCAACTTGATGTAAGGTAAAGCAAATGGAGGTAAATTATTCACCTGTTGTCCATGCATGGCAAACTCAACACAATCATTGGACCTATGTACCATAGAGGTTTAGAGGGCACAAACAAACAAACAAATGTTATTTTAAAAAGGTTGAGAACTGATCCAGCTGACATTCTGCCCTTGAAAAAAGTGGACAAAGGGGTTACCCGAAGATAACATGTTGAAAGAAAATCCAAAATTAAAGAAAGGCAGTATCGGTAAGAGAAGCCTATGATTCAGTTTTGATATTGACAGAGTAGCATATGGCAATAACCCACTTCTCTCTCGGCCGGTGTGATGCTGACCACATCACTCCTAGTGTGCCGATAGTCAAGAAAAATATGAGCCTAACTCCATATTCCCATTACGCCTCAATGTGCATGTAAATGCAGAAGTCTGAGGGCAAAGAAGAATATTCCATTTGGATAGAGAGAATTTGTCTTTATCTTATGCACTCCTAGGAGGACTTGGCATGTGTTTGTTGAAGGCCTATGCTCCTTTGGGAGTGGAGGGTTATGAATGAATTATGCACTGCTGGTGATATGACAAGACTGGTGATAATTCAAGTTAAATGAATGAAGAATAAAGCAGTATATAAATAACTAAGTCTTCAACATTAAATTCACAACCAGAAAAATAAGAAAAGTTAAACGGTGAGACAGGCACCTTCATCGTCCTAGGTGGGCCTGGGGATATGTCTATACATTGTAAGTTTCATCATAAACTAATAATTAGGAGAACAACATATCAGTGCTATCTTTTTAAATGACCACAATATTGTATTTGTGAGACTGCGATCTAATTGATTGTTTCTCTTTTCATTCTTAGCATTTCTAGGACCTCTTTGTCTTCAGCATTGCTAGGACCTCTTTGTTTTTAGCATTGCTAGGACCTCTTTATTTTCTTTGTTTTTGATTAGATCCACCCCATTCTTCTGTCCACATCTCAAGGGTGTCAGTTCATCCTTCTTATATATATATATATAGAAATGAAGAGTATTTATTGCACTTAATTACTGTAATTTGTAACTATTGAGTTATATAGTTAGATGGTGGAATCTTTCTCATATTGATGAATGTAGCTTTCTTACACTCTTCTTAACTTGTTTCACACCTGCCATCCTCTGTTAATATGTGTTGACGATATGAGAAACAATTGACTTGTTCCAGCATATTCCCATGCATTGTTATTTCTGCTAGCTTTTTGTATAATTTTTGCTGATTGTCATAGCAATTATTAAAAAATTAAGAAATTTTTTTTTAAATCAACCAGGAAAACATGATCACAAGCAATGTCAGCATTGATAATGAAAGAGAAAAAAATATCACGATGTTAACAAACTAATGCATCAGTTTATCAAATGACAACTGATATCTCTACTGGCCTCTCAAACATTTATGGAAAGAGCAGAGAAGTACAGTGTTTATTCTGGTTCTTTGATATCAGTGTTTTGTCTTGGTTCTTTGCTGTCAGTGCTTTGTGCTAGTTATTTGCTGTCAGTGTTTTGTTCTGGTTCTTTGCTATCAGTGTTTTGTCCTGGTTCTTTGCTATCAGTGTTGTGTTCTGGTTCTTTGCTGTGAGTGTTTTGACCTGGTTCTTTGCTACCAGTGTTTTGTTCTGGTTCTTTGCTATCAGTGTTGTGTCCTGGTTCTTTGCTGTCAGTGTTAAACACGAGCAGACTACAAAAGTAAGGTCACATCATTTAGCATACAGCACCTAATTGCTGCTAATGTCACCATATGAGGAAGACCTAGAAATGGAGTTAATGGGAGCAACACTGCATCTACATTCGTTCATTTATAACCCCTCAGCTCCCGAAGGAGCATAGGTACTCCATAAATTCATCTAAGTCCTCCTGTCCTGTGTCATCCCCTCAAGGTCTTGTCATGTCTTCTCTGTTCCTTTCATTTATGTCCCCAATTCTCTTCTCCCTATGTTTTTGTTTCCCCTCAGCCTCTCTTACTCTGGAATTCCATGGGAAGATCTGCTTTGTTATGCAATCAGCAGGTTTGAGTTATTTCTTCTTCGTTCACCTTCAGACTTCTACATTAATGACTCTAATAAAGGCAGTAGCCAGCTCAAGGTTCATGACATCTCCAAACAGTTTTGCAGAGTTATTTGAATTATTTGTTTTGGATTACTTGTTCATATCCATTGAAGTTTTTGTGGCTGGAAATTTCTACATGATGTTGTAGTTGGCCCAACTCTCCTTAGTCACCTTTTATACCATACTCATCATCTATGTAAAGGTAAAAAAAAAGGTAAAGGAACCCGTTACACGCCCATTGAGGCATATTGGGAATATGGTGTTAGGCCGATATTATCTTGACCGTCGGCACACTAGGGGTGATGTGGTCGGCATCATGCCAGCCGCCTTAACCTTCCCAGAGTTGCTCTGGTACCCATTTGGGGCCGGGTCAACCCAGGAACCATTTGTGGCCTAAAAAATTCCCATCTCATCTGGGGATCGAACCATAGACCACTGCGCTACGAAGCCAGTGCACTAACCACTGTGCTACCGCGGCTCCTATCATCTATGTGGTGAATAGAAAAATGTTATAGTTTGATTACCTCATCAGAAGGCAATCTTGCAGCTATCATAACAGGGTGAAGGTATAACCAAGTATATAAATGAAGCCCTGGACAACTTGGACTAAAACTAGGCAAGGACATATGTCTGAGAGCAACATAAACTACATACTTATTGAGACTCGATAATGCACACGTATGAAGAAATTGCGCGCGGGGGGGGGGGGGGGGAGGGGGGGGGGGGGGGGGGGGGGGGGGGGGGGGGGGGGCGGGGGGGGAGGGGGGTGTGGGGGGGGGTGCGGGCTGGGGGGAAGAAGTAGATGTGAGTTATGGCATTTGCCTCTAATTCTAAAGGTACTGGGTTCACTCCCAGTACAGGGAATATAATTGATGGAAATTTTTCAGAACCAGTGGTTTCTAATGATGTCTTATTTCCTCCTGATCTTCTGGATAGTGAGATCAGATGCCTAGCCTCTCATGGATAAGGGCAAAAAATAGGAGGCCCTGTGTGCAAGTTGTTCAACTTAAAAACTCCTTGGCAGTTGGACATCGTACAGAGAAGGCCATATGGGTGCTGCCATGGCAAAAATTTAAAAACCTACCCACCACAAAAATATTTATAGAATGTGTGATTCCTGTATACACACACTGGGATCCTTGCCAGTGCTACGGAGTTCGTGCAATGTGTTGAGATCATCATTGTGTGATCTTAGGGAGAAGATCGGAGCACTTATGGAGTTGTCCTTGTGCAATGAAGACAGTCCTTAAAACCTAACCAAACCAACTAAAAACATTACAAAATGAACACATATGCATGGCTTAAATGGGTTTCCAGTTATGCACATTAAAAAGTGATGTCAAGCTGCAGGTGTAGCCCAGTGCTGTATGGTAATGAACAGGAATGATGGAAGGATAAAAGGGTATCGACTTTGTAAATATTGTCACTTCTTTTGAGCGTTAAAAGGAAAATATTATATCATTATGAAAAGAGAATGGGTTTTGTACAGTTGTTAGAATTTGCATGATAAATATACGAGTGTATGTATGCATGTTTATTTCTTTGTTTACCTATTTTAAGAGCTTTTGACATACATTGACATTTTCTCCAGCTGTTACTTGTATGATTCTCAACATTAGTGAAATGCAACTGGATTAATTGATGTCTATTAATTGTACACTGTTGACCACAAGTTTTTAGTGATATATATTATCATATAAACCTGAGCATTTTAACTTTGTGTTTTAGTGCAAGTTTTTATGATTTATTCAAATTAATTTGGGAGATTGTCTCCTCTTCCTCCTCCTCTTCTTCTTCTTCTTTCTGTCTCTTTCTCCCACTCCCCACCACACTCACACACACTGAAATCTACTGAAATTATGGTTTAAAATTTATAGTTCTGTTTTCTTTTTTGTTATAATTTTGTGTTTTTAGTGCTAGTTTCTCTGATTTATTTAAATGAATGTTTGAGATTTTCTCAAATCTACCTCTTCTCCAAATCTTTTGAATTTGTGGTTTTTAATTTTTAGTTCTGTGTGCTTGTTTGTTATAAATTTTTTTTTTAAATGTATAAAGGGATCATAGGTCTGCACGTAAAATACACAGTATGAATATGAGAATTGGTCTCTTGCAAAATAAATATCTTTTTTTTTCTTTTTTATTTAGTGTGTGAACAAATATGATTTACTGAATACCTTGTGGGTTACTTCTGGACGATTTTGTAAATAAACAAATTAAGGGCCTTAGACCTACACCTAAATACACAGCACATAACAAACTGCTGGCTTTTTTTGTGTTTTTGTTTTGTTTAGTGTACCACCCAGAAATATTAAAAAGCTGAATATTTATTGTGTTTATTGTAATCATTTTACATTCTTAGAATAACTATGATTTAATGTATTGCTGTTATAAATGTGTCTTATTGTTTGGTAAATGCAGCAAATTAGTTTAACTATTAGTTTTTTTAAGTAGAATTACTTTTATGATATTTGTTTTTGGCAGAGCCAAGTGAAATGATTAATGTTTTAATGCCTGTAGTTGTTGCTGTATGCTCTGTAAGGAGTGAAAAGGGACATTTAAGAAGTGAAATGAGATAGTGGTACTTTTAAGTTGTTTAGGCTGCTGAATGTTGGCTTATAAACCTGATGCATGTGTTAAGTACTACAGTTTTTGTACAGAACTCAGCCAGTTGAGTACCATCTGTTGTTTTATGTTGTGAAAATGTGTTAATCAACTTTAACAGTGATAAGTATCTTAGCAAGAAAAATATGGTGGTGAAGGTTATGTTATGATTTGGGCGTATTTTGGACATTAGATTTTAGTGAAAAGATAATCAGGGCACACTCACTGCCAAAAAGGGAGGTTTTTGTGCATTTTCTCAGGTAGCTAGGCTGCTTTTAACATACGTGTGGATGCTTCATTTTAAAAGTAAAAATAGAGGCAGTGCCATAACATATACAGCCACGAAAGAGTGAAGTGTTAGAATCTTCACCTGTACTAGGTCTCAGCTTTATAAGGTGGGGTAACTAGTTCCTTTACTCACTACCTTTGCCTTCCCCAACTCAAAAGCAGAGACAGGTAACCATTTACATTTGGTTAGACTGAAGCATGATGTTAACTTGTTTCAAACCTGGTAACTTTACCACAAGAAGCAAGTGCTCAAACCACTTAACATCTTAACACTGTGCTTCATTATACAGTGGAAGAAATGGAGAAGCTATTCAGGAGAGCGGTCGAGACGAGCATGCAAAAAAAAATATGCACATAAAAATGTTACAGAAATAGTTAAGATTATATTAATTTTTTACTATACTTGCAAGAAGCCAATAATGTTTCTGGCTGTTCCTTATTTATTGTTTCTCTGAAGTGCTTTGCCGATCTTGTTTCCTGCCCCTGGGCTGTGGTGATGAGATTTCCTTGCTTGTCTCTTACTAACATAATATTGTTTGCACCCCGTTTTCCGCTGATGGTTTTAGTTACAGAGATATTAGTTAAGATTATATTATTTTATGGCTATACTCGCAAGAAGCCAATGATCTTTCTGTAATTATTTTTAAAACATCATTTTTCAGAAACATGGTGCCCATATAGACTAATCATCATCATTTTCCTTATGGGTGTAGTACTTCTTACATTTAGCGTCATGGTTACTGATTTTGGTTTATTAGGGCAGACTAAAATAGAACCATCACATCCGTGACACCATTAACTCCCTTTATGATCAGACATGAGTAGGACTCTCAAAATAAGATATATGTAAATTGTTTTATCCAGGTTTACTGTGTTTGTATGTCACTGTTTTATGTTATATGAGCTGATGATACACATGCCAAAAACTAGTCTAAGCTTCAATAACATATTCGTTATTGCTGAAAACACTTGCCTGCATTACGCACATAATAAAGTATAATAAAAAATATCAGAAGTATTTGTACATAACCGGTAGAAACAAGTGTCTGTTGTGTTTTTGTTGTTGTTGTACATGTTCACTTCTCACAAGAGACATTTTTATTTTTATAATTAAATATTTTGCAGTATTGGTACTTTTATTCTTGTAATTAAGTAAAACTGCTCCTTATCATTCATTTTATGGTATATTTTAACATTGTCATCTATTTTTGTCTCAATCTTATTCTTTATCTCCTCTTTAACACATTAACTACAGAATTGAAAAACACACTGTGGCCGAATAAAATATTTTTCCCATTTTCATCCTGTAGGTGTTTACACAAAGTAAGCTGTAGTTTTCGTAATTGTTTACACATTTTTATGAATTACACGTCATTTTAAAGATAAATAATAATAATAATAATAAATTCTTTAAGCACGAAACATGGCGCATAAGGCAGAAACCAGTGCTCTCCAGGTTGTTCGTTGTGACGCCACTCCTCTTAGCTCTTGCACATTATTTAGGCCCAACGTTCTTCCTTCTCTTATTATTGTTCTTCTGAGTGTTTCTTTTGGTCTTCCTTTTTTTCCGCTTACCCTCAGGAACCCAAGTGAGCGCCTGTAGTGGTATTCTGTTGTTTTGCATTCGTAGGACATGACCGATATATGACCATCGTCTTTTCCTTATATAGTCGGAGACATATTTCTGCCTAGAGTCTTCTCTTATTTGTTGATTAGTCTTGAATTCTTTCCAACTGATGTTCATGAGTTTTCTAAGACATTTGTTCTCGAATGTATTCAGCTTGTTCTCCAATGATTTTGTTATTTTCCAACTCTCACAGCCGTATGTTAACACTGAGATAACATTTGAATTAAACAGACGAAGCTTGGTATGTATATTCAATGATCGTAATTTCCAAATGTTAGATAATCTATTGAAGGCGCTAAAGATAAATGAATGTACTATTTCAATAAGCACCATTTGTAACTCTAATAGAGGTTGTTGCTATTTGACGGCTGTCCGATGGCCGAGGACTTGCAATATTTTTACAATTATAACTGCTTGCGCCCCATCTCTATCAAAATCACTATTTCAAACAATGTTTTTTTTTTCTTGTCCTTGTCGCTTAGATCTATCAGTCAATTGTTGAAACAAGTTTCTAGCCTATTCAGCCGATAGACGAGATGTACGTGCAATTTTTTGTGGTTCCTATCACTAGTTGCTTTGGTAAACAAGCTACAACAGTAAAAGATCTGGTTTTGGAGCACAGATGGATAGATTTTTGTTGTTATTTAACTAGAGCTGCTAAGCTTCTCGCTCTTTTGCATCCAGTACCAAGTTGAAGACTCCTTGGTATTATCTACACTGTAGATCTGTGGCTTTGTTGCCATTCCAAAATGTGCTGAGTTGAACTCATGAGCTCTAGTTTCTCCAGTTTGGCTTGCATTTAAAAGATCGTAAGTTCTGATCCTAATCTAGGAGTAAGAAGCGTGTGGTATACTGTGCATTCCCCACCATCCAAGTGACATTCCTACTTTGCAGAGCTAAAATACTGTGCTCAAGTTCTGTACTGCCCCAAGGAATTGTCATGTCTTGCACAGAGCCACTTTTCAGTTCCCCCTGCCTATCACTGGGTCCAAAGTGAGATCCTCCTGCATGCAGGCAACCAGGTTAAAGCCAAAGAATTACATCTGAAGCTTAAGTGACTTCTCCAAGCTTAGTGTACACTGCTGGGTTCTCAACTAGTTTCACCACAGGTGGAATCTCTGAAAGTGTGTGGGTGACTTCAAGAGTCAATGAGGGTGTAATTAGCTTCACTTCCACATGTGTATATTGTAGCATTATGCATAGCTTGTGGTCATATAAGAATGACTCCAGATATACTTCCATGCATAGATGAATAGATAACATCACAGACATTTTACAACAACACGGGCTCACCGCGGCGGCCAGTATTACACACTTGACTCAAGATACAGACTTCAGTTCCCCACAACACCTAGCAGCACAAGTGGAATGAAAAAGTATAAGTAAGAACTGAAACCATGAAATCTGTATTTTTGTTTAACTGTAGGAACATCTTGTGTGTCAGTACTTTCCATTGTTCAAACTCTGCACCTTCAAATATGTTGGGTTCAGTAAGAAAAACAAAACAAATGGACATTCATCCTCTTCATCATTAAAAGAAACAAAACAAATGGACATTCATCATCTTCATCACTAAGAAAAACAAAACGAGACAAAACAAATGGACATTCATCATATTTATCATTAAGAAAAACAAAACGAGACAAAACAAATGGACATTCATCATCTTTATCATTAAGAAAAACAAAATGAGACAAAACAAATGGACATTCATCATCATCTTCATCACTGAGAAAAACAAAATGAGACAAAACAAATGGACATTCATCATCTTTATCATTAAGAAAAACAAAACGAGACAAAACAAATGGACATTCATCATCTTTATCATTAAGAAAAACAAAATGAGACAAAACAAATGGACATTCATCATCATCTTCATCACTGAGAAAAACAAAATGACAAAACAAATGGACATTCATCATCTTTATCATTAAGAAAAACAAGATGAGATGAAACAAATGGACCTTCATCATCATCTTCATCATTAAGAAAAACAAATGGACATTCATCATCATCTTCATCATTAAGAAAAACAAATGGACATTCATCATCATCTTCATCATTAAGAAAAACAAAATGAAACAAAACAAATGGGACATTCATCATCTTCATCACTAAGAAAAACAAAACATCTTTATCAACATTTTCCGCTGTGTTCCTGACTGAGCATGGAGCCACCACCGAAGCTGGTCCTCATGTAGGAAGCCATTGACATGCCTCCAGCAAGTGGTAACTTCTAGGGTTGTTTGTTCTACAAGATGAGGTTGCCAGCCACATACAAAATCTGATATTAGTGACCTTGTGGGCCTGAGTGTGGTTACCTTGTGGGCCTGAGTGTGCAGTAGTCCTTTTCTTTCCTTGTCTCTTCAGAGACCCTCAGGAACCACATGGGGTAAAAGAACATTGGGGTGTGCAGTAACCTCAGTGAAGTCATATTGCAGATGTGAGTAGTAAGAAAACCAGTGCGCTACAGGAATAGTTAGCATTCATATCCATCAACATTAGATGAGGGGAAACTGAGTATCTGTGGGTTTGCCCAGAGTTCAGTGATGTCGATTCTGATTAACAATAAGTAGTAAGAATAGTTTGTCGCCAGACCTGTCTTGGCTTCACTGCCAGCATTGACAAGCCTGGAAATATTTATTCTGATTCCAGAGAATAGGAAGAGTGACCTAGTACAAGGTTACCAAATGTCTAATCGATGATAAGTACCAGTGGAACAAGAGATGAAAAGAAGATTCTGGCAATTGATTGGGCACATTGAGGGAATCTGTTGATTGCATTACCAGACAGTCCTTGCATTAGAATCCCCAGTTTAAGAGAAGTAGCAGCAGACCAAAGAACACATGGAAAAGAGAACTGGAGATGGAAATGAAAATGATGAGGAAGAGATGGAGAGACCTTGAGCTGATGGCACAGGACAGAAGAACTTGGTATAAGTTTGTTGAAGATGTGTGTCCCTTTGGGAAGCTAAAGTGTACTGATTGATTGATTGATTGATTGAAACAGGGCAACAGTGTAATGATTACTAAGGATGGATGTGGTGATAGAATTGTTAGATGTTGTCAGAACTGATCAGTGATGAAAAGGATATTAAAATTTGACTGCTCTGAAGAGATCTTACAAATTTTCCTATTGGTTGTAAACAGTGTGACAGCAGTGAAAAGTTGTATGCGTGTCTTATCAGGTATGTCTGGAAGGTAAAGAATTGAAAAGTTAGGAAACTAATTGAGTTCTTCTCTGTGTTCTTTTAATGAATTACTCCATTCCAATACAGTTACAATTCATTTCTAAGCGTGTTTAATTCTATCAGTATTTAAAAAAATGTAGGTTTGGCCCAAGTAAAAGTCGCCTCTCTAGTGTGTGTTCATTAATAGTGATCTTTTGCAAATAAATTTGTGTATATGCTCATATACGTAAATATCTTTGTTGTTGTGTAAGAAAAGGAACGTCCTTGTATGTCTGGTCTAAAATCATCCTATGAAGTTTGCCAGAGATGATGAGCACGGTCATTTCAAAGCTTTGAAAATATGCGCTAATTAGCTTAAACTAACAAGTCAAAACATGCATGATTGATGTTTGAATCAAAGGAAGTGCTTTCATCAGAAATAGCACTGTATGTTCTTAAAATTGCAGAACATCGCTAAAAAGAAAACAAAAACCCACAAACCCAAATATCGGTCTGTTGCTGAAGCAGAACAATCATTGTGGAGACGAATAAACATTCACTGATAATAAAAGAGTTAAAAACTCTGCCTCAGTTCATGAAATAACATTTTCTTTACATTACTTCATGTTTACTTTTATTTATCTATTTATTTATTTCTTTTAAATCGAGCATCATGGAGAGAATCAGTTTTCACTCTTGTGGGATGGGTTGCTTTAATATTAGAAATGGATAATGAGCCTGGCCGTGGAGGATCAGGAGATTATGAAACATTCTGACTAATTGGTTCTTAAATACGTCTTTAGGTGTCTTCTGCCCCCTCAAGAATGGTTGGTGTTGTCTGTCTGATAAAGTGATGGAATAAATCTGCCTTGTTAGGCAATATGGTGAACTTTTCAGTAGTCGTGTATCGTGCCACAACCATTATGTTTTCTTGGTTCCTATTGCCAGAGTCAGCGACATTGTGTTTATTGTTATTGTTGAACAGAATCAACATCTTTGTACTGTGGGCAAACCCATAAGTGTTGTGTTTATATAATAGGGTAATTACAACTAGTTATTAATTTATTGACCTTTCTTCAGTATGTGGTTGTGGCACCATTATGTTAAAAAAAGTACACCATAAATGTATGTAAGGTTATACTCTCTCAACGTTTGACGAATATCTCATAGTTTGTACGTGTAACATCATGAAGTCAGTTCTCGACATCTGACTAGACATACAGTCAATGACACCATTTTGTAACATAATATATGCTATTACATGAATATTACATTTTGTAATATATTATATTATAATAATATTATATTATATTTGGCCATTTTAATCTGGATTCAAATAGCTCTGTTAGCACAGTCAATATAACCTGGTCTGGAGGCATGGAATGTAACACTATATCTTGTATTCGTTTAGACCAGTGTTTCTCAACCCTGATAGTAGCAACGTCCCCTTTTGATAACAAATATTTTAAAAAGCCCCCCACCCTTTTAGCACCCCCTTGCTCTTTATCGTGAATACACAAACCCACACACACATATATAAAATATATTCCACCATACTTTTAAAAAAGCAATGCAGTTAATGAGTTATCTTTTCTTATAATATAAAGAAAAAAAGAAAGCACATTTATAAAAGCATAGTTATATTAAATATGTGTTTAAGTAAGGAATTATATACACCACAAGTTCATTATACTTGAATTACAAATAGGCGAAGAAAATGATATAAAATTAGTTCTTACAACTCCATAACTATCATAATCATATCATTTTAATAGCGCCTAAATAACTGCATATATATCTTCAAATCTGAATATTTAACCCTCTCCTTATGTAACTACTTTAAACATGAAAAAATTGGAAAAATTATTTGTTGGTAATTAATGATAGTATTATTTAAAAATTAACTTACTAATGAAGCTTAATGAGATCCTTGCGCTTGGTGTGACTCGGCCAGTTTTGTAATATTTTGTTCTAAGTTTGTTAAAAGAAGTCTCAAATCTCCTCTGTTACAAATCTGCAGTTGGTTTCGTTGCTTTTGTAGTAGCAGCACTACTGCACTGAACCCCTTCTCCGCAAAATATGACGTTGTGAATGCTGTAATTAGCAATTTAGTTTCACGCCAAAGAACGGAATGCGCAAGCCTCTGCTGGATCCAGAATGTTTCATAATGTGTGTGACTGAATCGTGCTTTTGCCTCGAAGTCATTTTGTAGCTCAATTAATTCTTTTTGTAAATGTTGACTAACTTGTTCTACGTCTGATTCAAACGGATTAATCACCCAATCCGGTATTATTAGTTCTTGGAAGTCTTTATATCTTATGCTCATATCATTTTTAATAGCGTCCAAATGACTGCAATAAACCTCTAAATCTGAATGTTAAGCCTGTCCCCACCTAACTGCAGTAAACATGGAAAATGAGAAAGTTCTCGGCGACTAAGATTATTTTTATATAATGTCGTCAATTTGTTGATGAACCCCATGATAATTCCTTTCACTTTAATCAGACTGATCTCATTTCCTTGTAGTTTAAGAAGAATCTCATTTAACTTTTCAAATATATCTGAAAAATAAGCCACATCGTTTCGCAATACTTCTCTTTCGATGCTAAATGTAAAAATGTACACAACGCCCATCTGAATAGAAGTAGCGACCCCCAATCGTTGCGACCCATCAGAACGCCCCCAGACATCTTGAAAACGCCCCCCAGGGGGGCGGTACCGCCCCCGTTGAGAAACACTGGTTTAGACTTTCAAATGACTGCTGCCATTTCCCAGTGGTTTGCACCAAAAATAATAGTTGATAAGCTAATAGTTCTTAGCTTAGAATGTTTTGGCTGTCAAACTTTCAGGAAATAAATAACGGGACTGCTGTAAAAATGGTAAGGGAAGTCATTTTTAAGTTAATTTAAAAAATGATGGTATGGAGGCAGTTTTACACCAGAAACATGGTAGGGCCTACGTTTTAGTGGGTTCACCAGCCACAGTTACAAACAGGCGTCAAAGACAAGAAATATAGAAAGGTCAAAAAAAAAAAGATAATGGACACTATAATACATTTGTAATATTAAACCTGGTTTAGACGTTTGTCTTGGATGGAATCTTCAGGGTAAGATAAATAGAGTGAGATCCAAAAGCACCGAGCACTAGACTGGAGCTAGGCCAGGAAGATGACAGCTGATATGATAGTATGGCGCTCACTATTGCAAACCTCTACATCCCAAGATAGAAGAGGAACGACTGAGTAAGTAAGGTAGTCTAGTACACTATGTCAGTACAGAATAATATACTAGATTGCAGAGGCGTCCCAAAAGTAGTTGGACACACTGCTCCTTGTATAAAGAAACGCACCTGCAAGTATATTTTTAATAGTAAGTACTATAATAATAGTGCCCGACGGCACTCTTTTCCTGGCTGTCTCCCGAGGTGGACAGCCTCCCCTTCGCACCCCCTTAGTAAGCCACTGCTAGATTGTAATATTTTAACAGGTGTCACCTTTGTTTCTATTTTTTTGGTAAAAATGAAATGCTAGGCTTATTCCTGTTCTTACCCACCACAAAAATATTTATACTTGTAGAATGTCTAATCTCTGTATACACACATTGGAATCCTCACTGGTGCTACAGAGTTTGTGGACTGTGCTGAGTTCCTCTTTGTATGATCTAAGGGAGGATATCGGAGCAGTAATGGAGTTCTCTGTGTGCATTAAAGATGATCCTTAAAACGAGATCAGCCAAAACCTGTTGTTAAGTCATTTGTCATTCATTTTTCTTCAACTCTGCAAGTAGCAGATGACTTCAAGAAACGTTAAGCCAAGTCCTCCTGCCACGTGGCAAAAGTTCAGGGTCTTATAATGTCTTTTAGTGCACTGGCTTCCCAGCTCGGCGGTCCTGGATCGATCCCCAGTTGAAGTGGCAGTTTTTAGACCACTAAACGGCTCCGGGGTCGACCCAGCGTCATGAATTGGGTACTACAACAACTCTTGGAAGGTTAACGGTGGCCGGCGTAATGCTGACCGCATCACCCCTAGTGTGCCGATGGTCAAGAAAATATTGGCCTAATACTCCCAGTATGCAAATGCGTAAAAGTGGTGGAACTTGTAATATAAAGAATATAAAACTGCATGGTAAAAACATATTAAACTTAAACAATAGACAAAGTAAGAACACTGCATTGTTTTATTTGATCTTGGGCAAGCAACAAGAATGTAATTGTTTGCACTTAGGACATGTGTAAGAGGACTGTATCAATGGAAAGAGTGAGGCAAATCAAAGAGTGAGAGATGTTACTCCTCACTTTGAAATGGCTTTATATGAGGTTAAACATGTTATATTGTTTGTTGTTGTAGAGGAACGGTGCTAAATAAACAAAACATTCACACATTTGACAAGAAATAAGTAATTAAATAAAATTAAACAAAAATAACATTCGGAGACAACAGATTACGATAATAAAGGAAAGGAGTACGCTAAGTACGCCGCAGTTATATTCCAGATAACTCACCATCTGTGCAGAGAAATAATAAGTGAGTGTAAAATTGACAACAAAGACCAAATACAAGACGTCACTCTTTTATTATCTCTGTATTTCCTTTTTCCTGTATATTTTTCATCCATTCGTTTTGCGAATATTATTTTCATATAATTCGCAAACTTTACCTGTTTTCCTTTCTCTAAAACTGAGAATCGCACCTGGGTGGTATTGCGTACATGTCAGTCGCGCTGGTCGGACGATAGGCGTGAATTTACAGCATTCGCTAGACATTCGTCTGAGGGTCTCTGGCCTGGGGCGTGAAAATTCACCCGAGGGACATGGAAAGTAGACAGAGAGTCTGCATTTCAGTAAACGCATGAGGTTTTTCGTCAGGAAAAACCCGGCTTAGCGTGAAAATCCACTCCGCACTGCAGACGGTGGTCTGAGATTTGCAACTCATGCAAGCCCTCGGCCACTGATGGCTGTTACGTCACGCGATAAGCGGACGAAGGTGTTATACGGACAGGGGAGACTATTTCGCTTGGCGAAATAAGATTAGGATCCTGTGTCCGATTTTAAAGATATTGGCCAAGTTTGAAACTTTAATTTCATTCTCGCTCATAGACTCACAGTAGATAGGTTGCTCGTAAACAGAATAGCTGTTAGCGAAGTATCTCAGTTTGTTTCGGCAATTTGTCGAACTTCTAGACTTCCAGAAATATTTTCAGCATTTTTATTCTTAAGTTGTGCGACTACCTGTAATTCTGTGGTTGAGGTAATTAATATGATAGATATATAGATTTTGTGAGTGTTAAAGTGTTTAATCGCTTAATTCATTTTAATCTATTTCTTTAGCGCAGAAGAGAAATAAAGTGGTAGGCTATTATATTTTCTAGGGAAGCATTCAGTGGAAAGCAGAATAAAATTAAAATTTCTAGCTTATAACGGCAATTGTAGCTATTTATGAATTTAATTTAACCGCTAATACTCAGTCGAGTGTATTTTTCTAAACTAACGTATAAACTCTAGAATCGAGCCTCATGAATGGTGACGGAATACGCACGTGTTCCTAATTCATGAGGATTGCTGATTTTTAAATATAACTTACGTCACGGGAAGTTTAAATGATAAGCAAAGCTCTCTGCTTGCAAGTTTAAATGTAAGTTATAACCAGTACAGATTCTGTTTATTATATTATATGTGTTATTTTTCCTCCACACAGTGAAAGTTTTGGGGTGACCCTAACTTTACCAGCACCTAGTAGTAGTTTCCATACTTGTGAAGAAATAGACAGTCCTTATTTTGAACCACGTGGGTTTCTTAAGTACCACTGGTCTAACAGTGCATATGCAACCCGAGTTAGCCAGAAATACTATATCCCAATAACGGGTTTTCAAAGACTGTAATGATAAATACTGGACCTTGGAGCCAGATCTTAATTTCTTCTAGAAAAACTCTACGTAATTTTTCTGCCTGGTGGCGCGAAATACTTCAAGTATTAACTAACATTTCCCGACTATATATATATATATTTTTTGTGGACAAATCTGTGGTGTGACTAAAGTGAATCCTATACTGAGGGAAGGCACCGACCTGACATTCATCATTTCTAGAAACCTACGCTATTGACACTGTGCTCTGCTAACTCCCGCGCCTGGAATAATTTTAGGTGACTTAATCAGACATTTGAACAAATTTGCACACCCAAGTAGTCGTTCCCGGAGACTCCAAGTTAAATACGTCTTTTGGAACTGGGGACTTCTTGGCAGAAGACTGCATTTTTTTTGAGTCTGTGTGAAGATCTAAAATCAGTGTGTTCCAAGAGGCAGCGAGCAAAGTCGTGAGTACATGTATGAGAGGCCATGGCGGAATGAATGAGTGTACGCTGGTTTGAGTGATATTTTCACTATTATATCTTTGACACCCTGTTGCTGTCCTAATTTTTTTTTTCAATCTGCATAATTTGTTGCTAAGGCTAGAGTTCTTGTGTTTTTGTCTTAGGTTAAATCAGATTTTTTTTTTCAAACTCTGTGCATATAATTACGAGATAAAACAACGAAAACTCTTAGAATCAAACCCTATGTATCTGTGACTCTGGCGCCATCATCTGTTCTCTTAACGGGGCTGGGCTAAACCTAGAGTTAACACTATAAGGGGGCTATCATCCTTGCAACATTTCCTTGAATTTTTATGACTATGTGTATATGTATTCTCCTTGATGTACTTTCTTTGATGTTGTGAGCCGATTTTTTCCTGATATTAAAATCGCTCTTGAACTTAATAATAGTGTTTGGTCAGCTCGTTCTAGATAATATATATATATCATTGTTATAGTTTTCCCACGTCTGTGTGTTTACCTGTCGTCACGTGTATGTGCGTGCCTGTGAGTGATAGAAATATACGTAATATGTATATTGGTGTAGTCTGTCTGACGCTGTAACAACTGTTGTAGAAGATAGGTGAGAGAGAGAAGAATTCTTTTCGCTTTCAGAGACAGCCACTATATCAAAATCTATCATCTCACGTGTGTGGAAATTCTATTACCTTTCACTAACTCTCACTGAGTCTATCACCTATTCAAACCTATTCAGAAGGGACCAAACCTAGTCTTAATTCTCCTATCGAAAATCTACGACAAATGGTCGCTCGTTACCGGGAATTGAACCCAAAATCCTAAGGCGATACGACAAATGGGTTCTCGTCCGTAGGATTTTTGAACTTAGAATAGGAAGACGAGTACGACAAATGTGGACTCGTCTATCTGGATTTTGAACTTAAGATTCTGTATTCTGATATAGAGTAAGAGTGTGATGTCTTGTGACTGTGTATCTTTTAAAAAAAATATTACCCCCTAGACTAGCGATCTGTTTACGGGCGTGCTGACCACACAAACTAATAAGTTTTTTTTTTCCACAGCATCTTTGAATAATATACATTTTGGTTACAGGTTGATTTTGTCGGGATATATGTTAACTGCTGATTGTAATACTAAATGCTGGTAAAGTGGTGAGTGTATAACATTCACTGGGTACTGAGGCAGAACGGCGTTTTGAACTAAGTTAAGGAGTGTGTTTCGGACTTTTTGTCCAGATTAATTCCCTCCCTTACCCGATCTGACTTCAGGGGCGAACTTATAGTGGATTTTTAAAAAATTAAGGGATTATTTTTCTCTTTAATTTTTGCAATATTCTTTTGCTTTTCCACTGTAGCAACTTATTTTTCAGTTGTAATCTTAACTACCATTTAGTTGGCGTAGTCGTGTTTTGCATTAAGTGCTTTATTGCCGATAATAGCAGCGATAGTTAGATTTTATTTTGGAGGAGGTATCCCAGGGTTAAATATATCATCTTTTGATTTTTTTTGGTAATTTTTTTCTCGTAAGTGGTAGGAACCAGGTTATTCTTTTTCCTATTTTCTTTCTCCACGTGTCTCAGTCACTGACATAATATGGCCGAGAGGGCAAAGCTTAGACAACTTCTCAGGGACGAAGCGAGAGAGGAGGGACTGGAAGGAGAGGAAGCGAAAGCTTTTGTCAGAGACGAACTTGAGAGATATGATGCGGAGAGGAAAGCAGCTGAAGCTAAAGAGGAAAGAAGAAGCAGCCGAAGCTTTACAGCAGAAGAGGATGGAGGAGGAAATGGAAATTCGCAGGATGCAGCATGAGAGAAAGAGAGAGGAAAGGAGAGACAGCATGAGAGGAGAGAGGAGGAGAGACAGCATGAGGAAGGAGAGGGAGGAGAGACAGCATGAGAAAGGAGAGATGAGAACAGAGACAGCATGAGTTGGCTCTTAAAACTCTAGAATTCCAAAGTCGTGGTGCTGCCTCTACCTCCAGCAATGGAGAGTCTTCTCCTCATTCTTCCTTAACTGATCCTTCTAACACTCAATCTCTTCAACTCAACGCTATGTCTTTCACTCTTGAATCTTTTCCTTGTCCAAATGAGAAGATTGACACATGGTTAGAAAAATTTGAGAAAATTGCAACTCTGTACGGGTTAGAGAGGTCGCGTTGGAATATGAAACTTTCCCAGGCCCTAAAAGGTTCTGCTTATGATGTTTATTCTAAGCTGGAAAGTAGCCAACAAGACGACTACGATGGTGTTGAAGAAAGCGTTACTGGAGCGCTTTGAAATGAACGCTCGCAAGTTTTTGCAACTGTTTCGCAACAGCCGGAAAGAGAATTCTGAAACTTTTCACCAGTTCTCATCTCGTCTTAAGGGTTATCTAACAAAGTGCCTTGAGCTTTCGCAGCTCCCCTCTACCTATGAAGGTCTTGAGGAACTTGTTCTAACTGAACAAATAAAGAACACTTTGTCTGCTGATACCCGGAGATTTCTCGCTGAGCAGGGGGCAGAAAAACTTGAAGACATTTTGGAAAAGTCTGAGCGTTATCACAATGCGCTGGCTGAACTACCGGCCACAAAGCGGAAACCGACAGAGGAGCATTTTCGAAAACATAGCCTAGAGCAATCTTCTCAGGCTTCTAACCAAAACAACCACAGAGAAACTGGACCTCAAAACCCCCCTCCTGAAAAAATCCAAGTTCTACAAGAACAAGTACCCCAACCACCCCAAACAGTCTGATCAACCCGACCGCCCTACATGGCAGCGTAGCCAGAAAGGACAAGGTGGCAAAGGGAGAACCCCTGAGCACGGGACATATGATCAGACCGAGCACACCGAGCCGAAACGCATCGGATGCTTATTGACAGTCTCGCAAGGCGGAATTATTGACAGTGATTCCCAACCTGTTGGGGATAGACCCTCAACGCGAGGTATTGTTATTTTGAACGGTTCTCAAACTTCTTGCTTATTTGACACGGGGCTTTCTTACGATTGCATTGTTGCCAGAAACCTGGTTAAACCCGGTCAAGAGACAGGAGAGACCGTCAAACTTTGTGGAGTTCGTAAGAGTGATGCACCTACAGCGCTTCCCATCGCATTGGTGGAGATACACTCTGACTTTGTCAGAGGTGTGATCAAAGCGGCTGTTATGGATGATCCCATCTACCCAGTCATACTTGGCGGGAGATACGTGTGTATTGGGAAACCGGAAGAGCCGATTGTGGCAGCAGTAACTACAAGAGGGCAAACCAAGAAGGAACGGGAGCCTGCGCCTAATTTGTTACCTATGGAACTTAAAGAAGCGCAACAAAAGGACCCTACTTTGGCACCCTGCTTTAGGAAACTGCCCATGGCGAAGGAACCCAAACAGCACGGGGACATTTTTTCTGAGGATGGCGTACTTTATCGGAGAACGGGCAAGCCTGACCAAGGTTACAACCAGCTCCTAGTACCGAAACAGTACAGAAGCCAAATCCTAGAAATGGGGCACTCTCTTCCCTTTAGCGGACATATGGGACAGAACGCCACAAACCAACGTATAACCACTCATTATTGGTGGCCAGGAGTAAATACTGATATTATCAGATATGTCAAATCCTGTGCCCAGTGCCAACGTGTGCCACCCAAGCAACGGGCACCCCCAGTCCACATGGGTGAAATGCCAATAATGGGAACACCATTCGAACGGGTTGTGATCGACATTTTAGGGCCTTTCGAAAGGATTAAAAGAAGGAACAGGTTCATCCTGACCTTAGTCGATACATGCACTTTATGGGCAGAAGCTATCCCGCTAACATGCGCAGATGCCAAGCATGTCGCAGAAGCCCTCGTGCAGATTTTCACTCGGTTGGGATTCCCTCAGCAAGTGTTGACGGATAATGGATCTCCATACCGAAACCTGTTGATGGATGAGATCGTTAAGATCTTGAGGACCCAGCACATCCACACTAAGCCATATACTCCGGCCGGAAATGGGCTCGTGGAACGTGCTAATGGAAACCTCACCATGATGCTAAGTAAGCTGGCACAAGTGAAACCTGAAGATTGGGATCTCTGTATTCCTGCAGCATTATTTGGCTACAGAGAATCTCCTCATACTTCCACAGGATTTCCGCCAGCTACACTCTTATTCGGCAGACCCATTAAGGGCCCGCTTGAAGCCTTACTTCAGTCTCTGACAGACGAGAAGGCTGATGAGACAGTTGTCTCAGCCAGTAAATATGTGTCGGTTTTAAAGGAACGGTTGAAACTAGGGTGGGACCTAGCAACGACTAACTTTAAGCGAGCACGCACCAAGCACGCTAACCGATACAGGAAAGTCGCGGAAGAGAGAGAACTGGAAGCAGGAGAGAAAGTTTTGGTGTTGCTCCCTACCGAGAACAACCAACTGAAGATCGGATGGCAAGGGCCGTTTACCGTCCTGAAAAAGATTTCTAAGGCTAACTACCAGATCTCTATTGAAGGAAAGGAGAAGGTTTTCCATTTAAATCTCTTAAAGAGATACTTGGAAAAAACCAGTGCCAACCTCCGACCATCTCCTGACGATCGCCAAAACTGACGAAGATGACGATAGTGGCAGGGATATTCCACCGCTATCACAGGAAATCTTTCAAAAAATGTCAGAAGCCGCGACGCTCTTTCAAGCGCGCATATGAGACATTCCAGGGGAAGGAAACTTTGAGGAGTGGACTTGAGTAGGAATTGGACAGAGATGGAGGGGGAAGAGGAGAGGGAAGAAGACAGACACCCCGAAGCTACGGTTATAGGAAATTAAACTCCATAACGTAGACATGGAGTGCTTCCATATCTTAAAGGGGGGAGGCTCTGTCACGTAGGGTTTATATTCATTTAATTTCCTACATCTTCTTCCTATTCTTTCACCCGAATTCTCTCTTTTATTATCTCTGTATTTCCTTTTTTCCTGTATATTTTTCATCCATTCGTTTTGCGAATATTATTTTCATATAATTCGCAAACTTTACCTGTTTTCCTTTCTCTAAAACTGAGAATCGCACCTGGGTGGTATTGCGTACATGTCAGTCGCGCTGGTCGGACGATAGGCGTGAATTTACAGCATTCGCTAGACATTCGTCTGAGGGTCTCTGGCCTGGGGCGTGAAAATTCACCCGAGGGACATGGAAAGTAGACAGAGAGTCTGCATTTCAGTAAACGCATGAGGTTTTTCGTCAGGAAAAAACCGGCTTAGCGTGAAAATCCACTCCGCACTGCAGACGGTGGTCTGAGATTTGCAACTCATGCAAGCCCTCGGCCACTGATGGCTGTTACGTCACGCGATAAGCGGACGAAGGTGTTATACGGACAGGGGAGACTATTTCGCTTGGCGAAATAAGATTAGGATCCTGTGTCCGATTTTTAAAGATATTGGCCAAGTTTGAAACTTTAATTTCATTCTCGCTCATAGACTCACAGTAGATAGGTTGCTCGTAAACAGAATAGCTGTTAGCGAAGTATCTCAGTTTGTTTTCGGCAATTTGTCGAACTTCTAGACTTCCAGAAATATTTTCAGCATTTTTATTCTTAAGTTGTGCGACTACCTGTAATTCTGTGGTTGAGGTAATTAATATGATAGATATATAGATTTTGTGAGTGTTAAAGTGTTTAAATCGCTTAATTCATTTTAATCTATTTCTTTAGCGCAGAAGAGAAATAAAGTGGTAGGCTATTATATTTTCTAGGGAAGCATTCAGTGGAAAGCAGAATAAAATTAAAATTTCTAGCTTATAACGGCAATTGTAGCTATTTATGAATTTAATTTAACCGCTAATACTCAGTCGAGTGTATTTTTCTAAACTAACGTATAAACTCTAGAATCGAGCCTCATGAATGGTGACGGAATACGCACGTGTTCCTAATTCATGAGGATTGCTGATTTTTAAATATAACTTACGTCACGGGAAGTTTAAATGATAAGCAAAGCTCTCTGCTTGCAAGTTTAAATGTAAGTTATAACCAGTACAGATTCTGTTTATTATATTATATGTGTTATTTTTCCTCCACACAGTGAAAGTTTTGGGGTGACCCTAACTTTACCAGCACCTAGTAGTAGTTTCCATACTTGTGAAGAAATAGACAGTCCTTATTTTGAACCACGTGGGTTTCTTAAGTACCACTGGTCTAACAGTGCATATGCAACCCGAGTTAGCCAGAAATACTATATCCCAATAACGGGTTTTCAAAGACTGTAATGATAAATACTGGACCTTGGAGCCAGATCTTAATTTCTTCTAGAAAAACTCTACGTAATTTTCTGCCTGGAGGCGCGAAATACTTCAAGTATTAACTAACATTTCCCGACTATATATATATATATTTTTTGTGTGGACTAATCTGTGGTGTGACTAAAGTGAATCCTATACTGAGGGAAGGCACCGACCTGACATTCATCATTTCTAGAAACCTACGCTATTGACACTGTGCTCTGCTAACTCCCGCGCCTGGAATAATTTTAGGTGACTTAATCAGACATTTGAACAAATTTGCACACCCAAGTAGTCGTTCCCGGAGACTCCAAGTTAAATACGTCTTTTGGAACTGGGGACTTCTTGGCAGAAGACTGCATTTTTTGAGTCTGTGTGAAGATCTAAAATCAGTGTGTTCCAAGAGGCAGCGAGCCAAGTCGTGAGTACATGTATGAGAGGCCATGGCGGAATGAATGAGTGTACGCTGGTTTGAGTGATATTTTCACTATTATATCTTTGACACCCTGTTGCTGTCCTAATTTTTTTTTTTCAATCTGCATAATTTGTTGCTAAGGCTAGAGTTCTTGTGTTTTTGTCTTAGGTTAAATCAGATTTTTTTTTCAAACTCTGTGCATATAATTACGAGATAAAAACAACGAAAACTCTTAGAATCAAACCCTATGTATCTGTGACTCTGGCGCCATCATCTGTTCTCTTAACGGGGCTGGGCTAAACCTAGAGTTAACACTATAAGGGGGCTATCATCCTTGCAACATTTCCTTGAATTTTTATGACTATGTGTTTGGTCATATTCTAGATATATATATATCATTGTTATAGTTTTCCCACGTTGACCTGTACGTTTGTGCGTGCCTGTGAGTGATAGAAATATACGTAATATGTATATTGGTGTAGTCTGTCTGACGCTGTAACAACTGTTGTAGAAGATAGGTGAGAGAGAGAAGAATTCTTTTCGCTTTCAGAGACAGCCACTATATCAAAATCTATCATCTCACGTGTGTGGAAATTCTATTACCTTTCACTAACTCTCACTGAGTCTATCACCTATTCAAACCTATTCAGAAGGGACCAAACCTAGTCTTAATTCTCCTATCGAAAATCTACGACAAAAGGCGCACAGCCAATTTAGCACCCCCAAAAAAGTGCTTCATTGGCCGAGGTAATTCTCACGTCAGCTACACAACTACGGTATATAAGACTCCTTATGGAGCCTGTGTGGAAATTCTATTACCTTTCACTAACTCTCACTGAGTCTATCACCTATTCAAACCTATTCAGAGGGACCAAACCTAGTCTTAATTCTCCTATCGAAAATCTACGACAAGAAGGGGCGCCACAGCCAATTTAGCACCCCAAAAAGGTTCATTGGCCGAGGTATTCTCACGTGCTACACAACTACGGTGTCCTTATGGAGCAAAAAGCCTCCACAGCAGATTGTTCCCTTGCTGACAATCTGTAGCAAAGCTTTCACGGGCTCTTGCCGCGGTGGTTTGTGCTGCAATCTGTTGTATATCATGAGATTGCCAGCCTCCATGCATAACCTCATGTTAGTCATCTTGTACCACATATTTCCAGTCCTGTTCTTTCTTAGTCTCTTAAGAGAATTCTGGAAACTACTCGGAACAAGATGAATATGACTTCAGATAATGAAATTACAGACAACGTGAATGTCAAGTGAACAGAGAACAACTATTTAAAATATTGAAAACAACGCTATGAACATTTACATCAATATTGTATGTTCTCCTGGTGCAGGAGAGGATGTCTCTTCACACCTTTCTCTCTCCAGTACTGTTTATTACACCTCTTGTTGATTTCATTCCATGTCTTGAAGTTCCTGTTGCCACAATATTTTTCGCCTTCCTTCTTCTCATAACATGTCAAAAGAGAGTGGATTTCATCTTTCTAACATGATGAATAAGCTTCCTGTGCACGTTGGCCTCCTTCAGTACATTCTAATTGTATGTTAAAAAAAAAAGAATGAAGCCCCCCCCCCATCCCCATAGCAGATACTGTGGTAGGGGGTAAAGTGTTAGAGACTTCACCATGCTAGGTCTAGTATCGAGAGATGGGGTGACCAGTTTCCTTCATCCCTGCCTTTTCCTTCTCTAACTCAAAGAGTAAAGTCTCTGAAGCGTGTTGATACCGTGGATCGAACCCGGCACACTGCCCTGAGAGACCAGTGCTCTATAAACTCAGTCAGTCGGACGCTCCATTGTATGTTAGCAAAATGTAATCTGTAAGCAATCAAGCAAATCTTATACATGTTGTAGTGGTGTTTGATGGTATTGTATGATGTTGATATTACTAAATGTAATTGTATGAGGCCAGCTGTGAAGGCTCCTGAGATAAAATGTAGTTGAGAATTGTCAGAAGGCCTTTCTTGCTACCACTACGAGTGTAATAGGTTATAGATATACCCACAGATATTTAACAAGACTAATAATATTAATAAATGTTAAAATACACTGAACTAACTCACGTGTGTAAATTTTTTGATAGAATTATATTACATTTATTTTGTTCTGTATCAATTTTTTAGGTTGACCAGAACTTAAAAGGATTTAGAGATTATATAAGAAATGCATGGAATATTATATCATAAATGCAATAGTGTACATATATATGTACTATACTAGTTAGTTTTATTAAAATGTTCTAGTAGTCATCTACCATGGAGGATAGTTAATGTTTGTGCTGTTGGGGTGGCCTCATCACACCTGTCTATATTGACTACACAGTGTCCAGAAAATGGTGGGAATTTTTATGGGGGTATTAGTAACTACACAGCGTTGGTGAATGTCCAGCAGACCAGAGGCTCACTCATCTTGTAGTTGTAGCTCTGGTGCTGAAATCAGGTGGTCCCACCTCTCCGTGCTGGCGGGCAATAATGGTGGTCTCTGTCACAAGTACTGCACAGATACACTCGAGTAAAGTCACCAACTGAATAGACACTGCTTTGTTGACAACAGAAACTCACAGCTCTGCAATCAAAGTATGGGCCATGTGTCAAAATCTATTCTCTACCCACGTCTGGACACAACACTGACACAACAACCACATCATACAGACAGGTCAGATCTCTCTGACCAAACAGCACATTTACCATGGTGGTTTTACATCAGATAGATCCTCCCAGACTATAGATTCTGAAAAATATTTATTAGTTTTCTGCCCTAAAAGAGGATAGGTAATATGTTTCATTATTCTCAACACTTGATCTGTCTTGCATAATCCTTGCTGGAGTTTATGTACATTGTTGGTCCCTAGACCCTGACTAGGGCGGGGGGTCTAGAGCAAATCCCTACTTGTTTGTAAGGCTAGATTTCGATATGGCAGTATCAAATCACTCGAACATGAAACAATATTCAAAATATATAAGGAAATAATTTCAATCTTACCAGATTATGAATAAATAACACAGAATTGCTAGCAAAAACTCAGCTGAGCTGCTGGCTATAGTATGGCGTCCCTAAATTTATTTCACTTTCTTTCATATGGAAATCACCACACTTTAAAATCTGTGTCTATCACTGAACAACTATTGAAGAATGGCCCCAATGCGCTCTGAGCGCTAATAATATGATTGTCTGTGGCCAATCACTGCCTAGGTTTATTTTAAATTCAAATTTCCTACCCTAAAGTCATTTCAGTCATGCTTCAGTCAAGTATGGATGGTTATCTGTTAGTCTGTCCGTCTCTACTTGTGTTTCTACAAAAATGTACTCGATTTTTGAACCAACCTTTCTCTCCCCTCCAAAATTTTGTCGTTAAAAGTTATATTTAGACACAGCTACCACCACAAATATCCCTCTCTCTTCCATACTACGTAGATTTGAACACCTGCGTCTCGAGGTCGTGTTTTTTTTTTGTGCAATTAGCGACACTTTTAGATTCAATACAGTCTGTCGATGATGTGAACAACACTGTCTTTTGTCATTATCTTCAATATTATCTATCCGTCTGTAAAATTAAGAACATATTAGTTCACTGCTCAGAATGGGCCATCCGGCCAGCTAATTTTTATATTCCTAACATTAATATTAAAAAAAAAGTACTTTTTAAATTTTGTAATATTCCAAACATCTGCGTTTTAGCCGCTGAATTCAAATCAAGGGCTTGGTATTGCAAAAGCGTCCAATAAATGACTGTGGCGTAACATATCTATGGTCCCTTCTGTCGAGTTGCTTACTTTTTATGTCAACTTGGGAAACGTGACTTTTCTCCGTTTCCCCCCCAATTGCGTCTCCTTAGCCTTTCTAGTCTCACGCAATCTTTCCAGTCATATTTTTTTCCTTTTTGATCCGCCGTTCCCTCCTGTCTAGCAAGTCAATTATTATGGAGGATGATGACCCGCGGTCTAGGCGATCATGTACATCAGCAGCCTACGCATTATGTTTTTTATCCTTACATGTTATCTTTGGAGGTATTTTACCGTTGTATCTCTGTCAATTTCACTACACATCTCCCCACTTGAAAACATGCCTATGGCAAGTTCCAAAACCAGCGATACACATAGGTAAAATTACTCCTCACGTCTGCCACTACTCTAATTTTGATCACAGGGGTGCCGACTGAGGAAATCTGCACCGACATTCAATTTGCCTGGGATATATTGGATACTAAACTGATAAGGTTGAAGCAACAAAGACCACCTCAGCAATCTTGCGTTTTCATGCTTAGCCTGAGACAAGAACACGAGAGGCTGATGGTCCGTCTCCATCACAAAAGTCCTACCATACAGATAGATTTGAAACTTCTTTATTGCCCAGATTAATGCTAAACATTCTTTTTCGCTTGTGGAGTATCCTTGTTCCGCCTTATTCAATTTGCGGCTTGCATAAGCGACTGGTTTAAGTTCCCCATCAGGTGAAGCTGATCTTTGCAACAAAGCCCCTCCGAGTCCTACATTACTTGCATCGGTTCTTAAGACAAAGTCCTGTGTCAAATCAGGCAGTTTGAGAATAGGCTTGCTAGTGAGTTTTTCCTTTAACTCTTGGAACGCTAGTTCACATTGTGCAGTCCAAATAATTTTATCTGGAAGTCCCTTGCGAGTCAGATCAGTCAGAGGAGCACATATAGCGTTAAAATTTTTGATGTATTTCTGATAAAATCCGCATAACGACACGAATGATCGCACGTCCTTTTTTGTTTGTGGCCTAGGTGCTCTCTGCAGTTTTTCCAAGTTCTTAGGATCAGGGGTCATATTACCCTGATATACAGTGTGTCCCAAGAATTCCAACTCTTTGTATCCAATACAACATTTTGTTGGCCTAGCAGTTAAGTTCGCCTCCCGAAGTCTATCAAACAACATCTCCAGAGCTTCAATGTGTTCTTCAAATGTCTCGGTGGCGACGAGAATATCATCCATGAAATTTGTGATACATGGGTTATTCAGGGGATCCAACAATTTGCGCATCATCCTTGAAAACACACTCGGAGCATTTTTCAGTCCGAATGGTAGCATATTGAATTCATAATGTCCATCCGAAGTGCTAAAAGCCAAATAAGGTCTCACTTCAGGCTTCACTGGGATCTGGTAATAGCCTTTACTAAGATCCACCTTTGAAAAGTATTTTGCCTTGTTCAGTCTGGCAAATAACTGTTTTGTGTCTGGTAATGGATCCACTTGTCCTTCTGGGACAGCATTCAGTTTCCTGTAATCTATGCACAGTCTGTGTTCCCCAGACGGTTTTCTCAACAAAACGACACTAGAACTAAAAGATGATTCACTGTGCGAAATAATCCCCTCCTTCAATAAATACTCTATTTCTTCCTTCAATGCCTTCTCCTTCGCGAACGGAATAGAATAGGCTCTCATACAGATTGGGTTTGAGTCTACCAGTTTCATGTCATACTGTAGCAAATTTGTATGGCCTGGTTTATCTGTTAATACATCTGTATGTTCCTCCAGAACTTGTTGAACTCTCTCCCTCTGGTTTTTAGTCAGGTGCTTACTGACTTTTACCTGTGCTGCTGTTTCACAAGGATGTAATGGGTATTCATGTGAGGTGAGTGGTTCTTTTTGCATCTGGGTTGCAATAGCTAAGGTCAATAAGGGGGTGCTTTCCTGGAGTGGTCTGTCCAGATACTTCTTTAACAGGTTTACATGATAAACTTTTTCCTTCCCCTTTTTGTCAATTTTATAGTTTGTTCTAGACACCTTCTCTAGAACCGTATATGGACCTTGCCAACCAATTTGTAATTTATTCTGGCTTCCGGGTAGTAGAAGCAGCACCTTCTCTCCGACTGCCAGTTCCCTGTCCTTTGCCTTCCTATTAAAATATGCTGCATGTTTCTTCCTGGCTTGTTTCAAATTATCATTTGCCAGTTTCCATCCAGCTTTCAAACGAGTGGTCAGTTCGTTCACATATTGATACGATGAGGTAACAGTCTCTTCCGCCTTCTCATCTGTCCAGGTCCTTAATAAAGCTACATCTGGATCTTTAATTTATCATACGTATTTTTCATGGAACCCGTCTGGTCCCGTCCCTTAGAAGCTTTATAATGAGGACTTTTCTTCCTAGAATCATCACTCACAAATCGACCACTACCAATTTTTTTCTTGGGTTTATCTCCCCACTTTAGATTGCTTATGAGAGATCTTCGCTCTCTTTTCTGTTCTTCCAGCTTATATAATCCTGACCGAGGGATTGTCCGATTATTCTGGGTTAAATTTCTTCTTTGTACTTGTCGCATAGTGGCCATGTTAATCCATTCAAGTGACGACTGGGTGTGAAAAGGGGGCTCCCATTCCACTTTGTCTACCTGAGTATAATTAGTTTTCCTTTCAGGCCTAAAGTTGCCCCGTGGCGTTTCTAGGTCCTGCACATATTTTCCCTTTGTGGGTGTTCCCTCATGAAATACGCCACATGCTTCTACAAAGTTTTCAACATCGACATTTACGTCGGGCCAATAGTATTTTCGAGCAATCTTTTGGCAGATGGTACCGACTTTCTCATGGTCACCATCTTTTCCAACATGTAAGCTCCTTATTAAGTTTGCCCTATATATCTTGGGAAGAACTAACTGTCCGTGACCAGTGGATCTAGTTCCTGTCTTCCTGTATAATAATCTGTTCTTCATGAAATATTGCCCCTTGCTCGGAGGTGTGTGGCATTTGGGCAATTTTTTAAAACATGGCTTGAGTGTCCTATCCTCAGCCTGCGCCTTCCTCATCTCCTCTGGATGAGCATTTATAGGTTCACCTTCTTCCTCCTTCTTCTGTGACCTGGTCTGCACTGTCGCCATGATCACAGGTTTCTCGGGATTCCCCAAGAAGACGTATCTACACCCCAATATCAGAGGGTAGATTGGTTCATCTATCACTGCTGCTCTGATTTCTCCTTCCACATAGCGAGTTTTCACCGTTATCCTTGCGATGGGAAGTGTCATGAGTGGTATGTCCTTAGTCGCCCCTTGTATTTCCACTGTTTCTGTGGTATACTGACTTGGGTCCACTAGGCTAGACTTCACAACTGAATCATAATCCAAACCTGTATCATAAAGGCACCTTATGGTGACCCCATTACAAATAACATCCTCACAAACTGGGGGGTGATAAGGTTCCTGTTGTCCATTAGGATTAACCTTTAATCTTTGCGTCCCCGACTTCATTGCAGCAATGTTTGAAGGTTTCCTTCTACAAAATTCGGTGTTATGGTTATCCCTCTTGCACCATTTACACCATCTTTTCCCTTGGTTCAACGGTTTTCTTTCATTGAACTTTTGGTCATTGAACTGTGAGTTTCTGTCGCGATAGTCATTTCTTGGCCGCTCAAAGTTTGTCCTACCTTTATTTCCCTGCTCTCTATTATCAAATTTATTAAATTGCTGTGGAGCTTTAAAATTGTCTATGTGCTTCTTTTTAGCACCACTTACCTCTGCCTGGGCTGCCTGATACCTCTCAGCAACATTTAAAACTTCCCCCAACTTCTCTGCACCTTGTTCCATGAGAAATTTTCTCATGTCTGGAGCCATGGACTCTCTCAATTGCTCAATCATGATCATTTCTTTAAGATCTTGGGTCTTCCCCAGAGCCGTCCATTTCTCCAAATAGGTTTCTAGTCTAGCAGAGAATTGGTGGTATGTCTCCCCAGACAACAGTTTGGCATTTCTAAATTTCTTACGATAAAATTCACCATTCTTCTCGTACCTTAATAACAAAGCCTGCTTTAACATGTCATAATTGTCTTGGTCTTCCCTGTTCATTTTGGCAAATACTTCATAAGAAGTACCTCTCAATCCCTGTGATAGCTTTAAACTCCACCTCTCTCTCTCTCTAACCCATATGTAGTAGCTAATAACTCAAAACGTCCTAGGTACCCCTCTATGTCATCGTCTTTTTCAACAAAATGGTCTAAATGAAACCCCATAGCGGAGTTTGAGGCTCCCAGACTGGGCGTAGCATCTGAGGCAAAAGGGCTGGCACCATTTTCAGGAGCCGGGCCTTGTAATTCCAGCTCCTTTAGTCGTAATTCGTGCTCCCTCTGCAACCTTCTATCTTCTGCCTCCCTTTCGGCAGTCAACCTTTTTTCTTCTGCCTCCCTTTGCTGTCGTTTTTCTTCTGCCTCCCTTTGCTGTCGTTTTTCTTCTGCCTCAATCTGCAGCCTCTTAGTCTCAGCCTCTAACTTCTTCTCTTCAACCAACCTGTCAGACTCCAATTTTCTTTCAGCCTCTTTTTCTAATCTCCTTTCTTCCCGTTCAATATATTTATCACATTCAGCCGTTACGTATTGAATTAAAATTTGACCATCCATTCCCATCTCCTTCGCGGTGAGCACAGCAGCTGATCTAAATTTTGCCAGCTCCGCCATACTTTTTAGACAATATAATAATATACAAGCTAAATCTCTAACCAGTAAATAAACTAAGTACTTCTTATGACTATAGTCTAACTAATTCTAACTAACCAGTTAACTAATTAATTATTACTGGCTGTGAAGATTCACCAACTTTTATCTACAGGGACACTTTTAATTTTAAAGGGAATTTTACAATTTATTTCCCTACTTTTATTTCTCCCACCAGGAGATCCTAATATTACTGTTGGGCTAATTATCCCCTGGACAAGACCTCAATATATGTAGTGGTGTTTGATGGTATTGTATGATGTTGATATTACTAAATGTAATTGTATGAGGCCAGCTGTGAAGGCTCCTTAGATAAAATGTAGTTGAGAATTGTCAGAAGGCCTTTCTTGCTACCACTACGACCTCACACTTAATTTTTTTTTAATGAATGTGGCTACGTAAAGTGTCTAGGGTTATGATATGTAGTGTGGTGTAATAGGTTATAGATATACCCACAGATATTTAACAAGACTAATAATATTAATAAATGTTAAAATACACTGAACTAACTCACGTGTGTAAAATTTTTTGATAGAATTATATTACATTTATTTTGTTCTGTATCAATTTTTTAGGTTGACCAGAACTTAAAAGGATTTAGAGATTATATAAGAAATGCATGGAATATTATATCATAAATGCAATAGTGTACATATATATGTACTATACTAGTTAGTTTTAATAAAATGTTCTAGTAGTCATCTACTTGGGAGGATAGTTAATGTTTGTGCTGTTGGGGTGGCCTCATCACACCTGTCTATATTGACTACACAGTGTCCAGAAAATGGTGGGAATTTTTATGGGGGTATTAGTAACTACACAGCGTTGGTGAATGTCCAGCAGACCAGAGGCTCACTCATCTTGTAGTTGTAGCTCTGGTGCTGAAATCAGGTGGTCCCACCTCTCCGTGCTGGCGGGCAATAATGGTGGTCTCTGTCACAAGTACTGCACAGATACACTCGAGTAAAGTCACCAACTGAATAGACACTGCTTTGTTGACAACAGAAACTCACAGCTCTGCAATCAAAGTATGGGCCATGTGTCAAAATCTATTCTCTACCCACGTCTGGACACAACACTGACACAACAACCACATCATACAGACAGGTCAGATCTCTCTGACCAAACAGCACATTTACCATGGTGGTTTTACATCAGATAGATCCTCCCAGACTATAGATTCTGAAAAATATTTATTAGTTTTCTGCCCTAAAAGAGGATAGGTAATATGTTTCATTATTCTCAACACTTGATCTGTCTTGCATAATCCTTGCTGGAGTTTATGTACATTGTTGGTCCCTAGACCCTGACTAGGGCGGGGGGTCTAGAGCAAATCCCTACTTGTTTGTAAGGCTAGATTTCGATATGGCAGTATCAAATCACTCGAACATGAAACAATATTCAAAATATATAAGGAAATAATTTCAATCTTACCAGATTATGAATAAATAACACAGAATTGCTAGCAAAACTCAGCTGAGCTGCTGGCTATAGTATGGCGTCCCTAAATTTATTTCACTTTCTTTCATATGGAAATCACCACACTTTAAAATCTGTGTCTATCACTGAACAACTATTGAAGAATGGCCCCAAATGCGCTCTGAGCGCTAATAATATGATTGTCTGTGGCCAATCACTGCCTAGGTTTATTTTAAATTCAAATTTCCTACCCTAAAGTCATTTCAGTCATGCTTCAGTCAAGTATGGATGGTTATCTGTTAGTCTGTCCGTCTCTACTTGTGTTTCTACAAAAATGTACTCGATTTTTGAACCAACCTTTCTCTCCCCTCCAAATTTTTGTCGTTAAAAGTTATTTTTAGACACAGCTACCACCCAAAACCCCTCTCTTCCATACTACGTAGATTTGAACACCTGCGTCTCGAGGTCGTGTTTTTTTTTTTGTGCAATTAGCGACACTTTTAGATTCAATACAGTCTGTCGATGATGTGACTACACTGTCTTTTGTCATTATCTTCAATATTATCTATCCGTCTGTAAAATTAAGAACATATTAGTTCACTGCTCTGAATGGGCCATCCGGCCAGCTAATTTTTATATTCCTAACATTAATATTAAAAAAAAAGTACTTTTTAAATTTTGTAATATTCCAAACATCTGCGTTTTAGCCGTTGAATTCAAATCAAGGGCTTGGTATTGCAAAAGCGTCCAATAAATGACTGTGGCGTAACATATCTATGGTCCCTTCTGTCGAGTTGCTTACTTTTTATGTCAACTTGGGAAACGTGACTTTTCTCCGTTTCCCCCCCAATTGCGTCTCCTTAGCCTTTCTAGTCTCACGCAATCTTTCCAGTCATATTTTTTTCCTTTTTGATCCGCCGTTCCCCTCCTGTCTAGCAAGTCAATTTTTATGGAGGATGATGACCCGCGGTCTAGGCGATCATGTACTACAGCAGCCTACGCATTATGTTTTTATCCTTACATGTTATCTTTGGAGGTATTTTACCGTTGTATCTCTGTCAATTTCACTACACATGTCTGTAATTTTTTATCCGAAAACCGAAATGTTCTGAAAATCGAGAGTTTCTTTTGGCTAATCTTTTTTTAATTACAATTTGGGACATTTGTTAAATGTCGATTGGGCATCTTGTCCCCGAGGATTTCAGCTAAAAGGTTACAGACCTGTAACAAAAGACACAAAATGTTATAGAGATGAGAGCTGTAATTATCTTAATTTCATCATAGCTCCTTGTGGATTATAGACCTTCAGCGAGCTCACATCAAGCTTTCCTGTTCCAATTATTTACATGTATCGTTATATGCATGGAGGCATATCTGGAATCATCCATATATGACTACCAGCTAAGCACAATCCCATAGTTATACAGATGTGAAAGTGAACCTCTGTCTATGAGGTTAATTACTCCCCCATTTACTCTTGAAATCATCCACACACTTCCAGTGATTCCCTCTGTGGTGAAACATGTTGAGAATTCAACATTGCACACTAAACTTGGAGGAGTCACTTGAGCATTAAACGTAACTCTGACTTCTACATGGTTGGCTGCATGCAGGAGGATCTCATTGTTGACTCATGAAAGGTTACCAAGTGGGGCTGACAAGTGGCAGTCTGTAGGGCGTGACAATTCCTTGCAATATTTGGAGAGCTTCCTGGGATGGCAGGGAATGCACAGTATGCCACGCGCGTGCTTCTTCCTCTGAGCTTGGGATCAGATGTGATGATCTTTAAAATGCAACTCAAGCTGGAGAAACTGGAGCTAATGACTTCAACTCAACACATTTCGAAATAGCATAAAAGCCACAGGAAAAGCCAAGATCTACAGTGTAGATAATACCAAGGAGTCTTCAACTTGGTATTGGCTGCAAAAGGGCCAGAAGCTTAGCGGCACTAGTTAAAAAACAACAACACACGCTTCTTTAATCATTTTAAGTCTGTGACCAATTATCTTCTTCATGTGTATTCTAGTCTCCATTTCCCTTTCTCTGTGGATTTGAGTACAAGAACTGTCGGGTCATGGTATTCGCTGATTTCCTCAATGTGAATGCTGCTAAGGGTGGCCATTCCGTTTTTAACACAAGAAAGGATATTTTCTGACTTTTTTACGTAAAAAGGAGGACCTATTAATTTCAATAATTTCATTAATTAATATAATGACTAGGAGCCGCGGTAGCGCAGTGGTAAGGGAGCTAGCTGTTGAGGTGGGATTTTTTTAGACTGCAAACGGCTCCAGTGTTGACCTAGCCTCATGAATTGGTTAAAAAAGCAACTCTGTCAAGGTTAAAGGCGGCCGGCGTAATGCCGACTATAGTGTGCCGATGGTCAAGAAAATATGGGCCTAACACCATATTCCCAATATGTCTCAATAGGCGTGTAATGGGATCTATTACCTACCACATTATAATGACTAGTCCGAAGTCCGTCTCTCGGAGCGCAATTTCCATTAAAAAAATAATTGAATTTTGATCAACTCAACGTACGCCGTTGATAAATTCCAAGCCCTTGAAAAGACAATTAGTTCCTATGAGATAACATGATGTAGCCCTGAAAAGGGTTAGCCCTGACACGAAACTGTATCGTTACACACTGAGTATATTGTAACAAATACAAGAAGGGGGCAGTTATAATTCAACATGGTTGAATACTTTCCCCGTTCTATCTGTAATAACAGAGGAAAGTACCGCGAAACAATGAGTGGTTATAAACTGTCAGTAATGATAGCGGTAGGGATTTTAAAAAAAACAACAAAAGACCTAAATGATGTAAGAGAACACTCTGCACAGTATGTCGACAGTTCACAGAGATGTGACTTAATGAATCTCATCTGGCTGCTTTCTCAGCTGTTTAGTAAAAGGCGACTAATGTTAGATTCTGAATGGGTGATACAGGTCTCTTCTATTGTAGAGACAAACCACGCCCTGAGCTAGGGGTGTAAATCATGAACATCAACAGATGAATGGCCAAACTCGAATACTGAACGAATATTATAATCCTTAGGCACGTGGGTATCATTTTTATCGACAATCACTTTATTACACATTGAACAGTTCTCCCTGACTGTCGTAAAATACAATCTGTATGTACAACACGCCCACATATAGTCTCGCAAAATTCCCCCCAGTTGTAAGACTAGTGACCACCTTTATAAGAATAAAATAACATAAGAATAACATAAGGAAGTTGTGTGGAGTCATTGTTGTTCGCGCCGCCAGAAATACTAGCTTTTATAACTCGGTCTCTAAAGGGTTAACGCATAAAAACGATCGTTAGACTAAATGCCAATGTGACGTCACAGACTTGCACGCCTTAACCGAAACATACGATGAAGGTTAGAGCTATTTGCATATTGGGTCAAAAGTTTGAATGTGTACTACCGCATTTGTTGTGGTTTTCTTGGAAAAGGCAAGAGAGAAAAAAATTGGAAAGGGGGAAATGCATAGAGCCCGTTTGAATTTTAAAACTGAAACTAACTGTCCAAATCGAACGATAGGAAAAATAAAGACTAAAAGACGATTAAAATGCTACTAATTAGTTATTAAATATATCATATTCTTTAGTCTAATATATTATCTTACTGTAGAAAGAAAGATATATTATTGGCATAAATATAGAGGAAAAACGAAAATGGTAAAAATAATAGACAGAAGTGTGAAACCTTATGTATTAGATGACAGACGGTAGACGAAGTAAATATTATCATTCTGTATTGAAATGACTTAGAGAATACTAGCGATATGGTAGAATGAAGACATATATAGACGTGAATAGGGCTTCTTTACTGATGCTGGCCATATTAACGGGTGTCTCCTGATTTAAAAATTATTAGGTTAACTTTTCAAAAAATACGCGTAGGAGCGGAAGTCCCCTGATTGGTTGCTTAGAATAACTAAGGAGTATGAATAAATACACTGAGGCCCAAGCTTTCCTTGCCACTTGAAAATTAAATATTCACTTGTGTAGTTATTGACGAATTCAGACAAGTTGTGCTCCTATGCCTTCGCTGTTCTGATGTCAGCAGGAGATCTGTGTGACCATTAATAGCCTGTATTTAACTTATATAGTGAAATATTTCAATATTACGGTAAGAAGCAACATTTATATAATTATTATTGTATTTGAAAATGTGTTTGCAATATTGATTATGTATGAATATTTGAAGGGTAGAGTCCCAGTCGTACAAGCGCCACTTCAACATGTTAGGTAAAATCATTAAATGAGGTTAGATAATCTTATAGCTTCATGGAAAAGCCCTACAGCTTTACTTGTACTTTGGGAGATAATAAAAAATATATAAAGAGGGAAGCCAACATCAAACTTTGTGTTGTTTCACCGAGTGGCTAGGAAAGATATTAACCTTTTGTAGAAAAGCCAGACAGGCTTTCTGACACTGTGGGGAAAGAACTTAATAAAATCCTTACAGTTTTGCTTAAAAGGTTGGGATAAAAGAAATTAATAAGGGAAAAGACTTTACTGAATAATGTTTGAGTTATAGCCAGAAAATCACTGGACATCTTTATAAATTACAGGGTATCACCTGAATGTATTTACTTAATTATAATATTGTCTTATGACTAGGAAGGTGTTCAACATATGGTTGAGGTACTTGATGATGAATAAAACACTTTAACAGATGGGAAAAATCACAATGTGTGTATAAATTTCTGATTATGATATGTTTGATATGTATAAACCTGTTTAGAATGGAGATAGGTCAGAACATTATTTTGAAGGAAATGAATCCTTTCCTTCCAGGGTTTCTGTGAGAACCTGAAGTGTGCCAGTCACGTATATGTTCGAGAAAAGTACCAGGGTGAGGCCATACAAATAGAGTGCCTTACAGTATCAACCATCCAAAAGCTGTACCTTGATGTGAGCGGGCAGACTTCGGGGCAGGACATCGCAGAATTTTCTACACATATCTAAAGCTAAGTCTCTGTGTTTTGGGGCCTTATTAATTCACTGACTGATCCTCCACGACTATTATATCAAACAGATATCTAAATATGATGACATTATTGATCCCTCAAATATGTGCTTAATTTTAGAGGAGAGTACTACACTGAGAACACTTCCAAAGTCAAGAAATAATAGACTCTATTAGTTAACTTGTATTTGTGTAAATATATTTTGACGTTTAACTTCATTTGACTCACTCAATTATACTTAATACATTGTAAAAAATTTATCAGACAAAAATTCAATAGTGAGTTGTTAAATTACTTGTTAAATAACTTTAAAGTGTGGTTGTTGTTATTGTATTCCCATACATTGCATATACTCTAGACACCTAGCTACACAACATCCATACATCAGTACATACAATTGGGAAAATATACATAGCAGGTTGTGGTCATTGGTGGAAGCAAGACAGGTTACCTGACATTATATTCAGAATTATACTTCCGCAGGGGCTTGCATAGCTGACTTCACATCTGCTACACATAATATATACTAGCTTCATATCAACTCACCACACTGAATCAACTGATCTTTCATCAATTTATCGTGTCGAACATAATCATCTTAATATCATGACATAAATTTCATTGAGCAGACATCCATTCCAAGATCCATACGTCATTTTAAATATTTATAATCCTTGTACAATTAATATACAGTTTTCCATATTTTCAATTATCTAACTGCTCATGGTTCATCAACACAGTCATATGTCTAGTACAGTGTTTCTCAACCCTGATAATAGCAACGCCCCCTTTTGACAACTAATATTATAAAACGCCCCCCACCCTTTTAACACCCTCTTGCTCTTTATCATGCGCGCGCGCACACACACATGCACGCTCACACACACACACTCATATATACATAGATTCCACCATACTTTTAAAAAAGCAATGCAGTTAATGAGTTATCTTTTCTTATAACAAAAAGAAAAAGAGAAAGCACATCTTTAAAAGCGTAGTTATACTAAATATGAGTTTAAGTACGGAATTATATACACCACAAGTTCATTATCCTTGAATTACAAATTGGCAGAGCAAATGATATAAAATTTGTTCTTACAACTCTATAACTATCATATTCATCTTCTCTTCTTCGATCCTTAACCACCGACCGTCAAAGCAGTCAGTGGCCATCACGCCTAGTGGCGTCTTGTAGGGCAACAACAAATTGATTCCACTTTGCACGGTCGGTGGCCATCCTTCGTACAGTGCCCCAACTCTGGTTCATTCTTTGCATCTCAGCCTCCACAGTCCTCCGCCAAGTTGTTTTTGGTCGGCCTCTCTTTCGCTTTCCTTCAGGGGTCCAAAGCATAGCTGTTCTTGTGATGGCATCGGGATCTCTTCTGAGGACATGACCAACCCAGCTCCAGCGTCTGCCAGCTATGATGGTATGCATGTCCACTTGCTTGCTACGAGTAAGCAGATCTTGGTTGGTGATGGTATTCGGCCAAAAGATTCGGTGAATTTTTCTTAGGCATGTTGTGTGAAAAGAGGACAATTTTGACATTTCCTTCTCTGTGACTCTCCAGCATTCCGCACCATAGAGAAGCACAGAAAGCACACAACTCTGGTATAATCTTAATTTTGTGCTTGTGCTGTATTGGGAGGACTTCCAGATGTTATTTAGGCTAAAGATAGCTGTTCTTGCCTTATTAATTCTGATGTTGATGTCTTTGCCTGCCCCACCGTCTGGTGTTACTATGCTTCCTAGGTATGTGAATGTATCTGTCTGTACCAGTTGCTGATTCCTTACTGATATGGGCTCAGGGTTGATCACATTGAGCGTCATGACCTCAGACTTCTTTGAATTGATGTTCAAGCCCACCTGCTGGCTAAATTTATTAAGTCTATCCGTTTTTTCCTGGATGTGTTGATGTGAATGTGCCAGCAGTGCAATATCATATTCATAATCATATCATTTTAATAGCGCCCAAATGACTTGCATATATATCTTCAGATATGAATATTTAAGCCTCTCCATACGCAACCAATTTAAACATGAAAAAAATGGAAAAAATATTAGTTGATAATAATGATATAATTATATAAAAATTCACTTACTAATGAAGCTAAATGAGATCCTTGCGCTTGGTGTGACTCAGCCAGTTTTAAAATATTTGGTTCTAAGTTTTTAAAAGAAGTCTCAAATTTCCTGTTACAAATCTGCAGTCGGTTTCGTTGCTTTTGTAGTAGCAACACTACTGCACTGAACCCCTTCTCCACCAAATACGACGTTGGGAATGCTGTAATTAGCAATTTAGTTTCACGCCAAAGAACGGGATACGCAAGCCTCTGCTGGATCCAAAATTTTTCGTAATGTGTGTGACTGAATCGTGCTTTTACCTCGAAGTCATTTTGTAGCTCAATTAATTCTTCTTGTAATTGTTGACTAACTTGTTCCGCGTCTGATTCAAACGGATTAATCACCCAATCCGGTATTATTAGTTCTTGCAAGTCTTTAAATCTTATGCTCATATCATTTTTAATAGCGTCCAAATGAGGGCAATAAACCTCTAAATCTGAATCTTTAAGCCTGTCCCCACGTAACTGCAGTAAACATGGAAAATGAGAAAGTTCTCGGCAACTAAGATTATTTTTATATAGTGTCAATTTGTTGATGAACCCCATGATAATTCCTTTCACTTTAATCAGACTGATCTCATTTCCTTGTAGCTTAAGAAGAACCTCATTTAACTTTTCAAATATATCTGAAAGATAGGCCACATCGTTTCGCAATACTTCTCTTTCGATGCTAAATTCTTCTTTGATTGAATCCAAAAACTCTACAACAGTATCAAATAATGCCCATAATCTTTTTAAACAGTTACCTTTGGACAGCCATCGTACTTCCGTGTGTAGGAGAAGACGTTCAAACTCTTCACCATTATCACAACAAAGTTTACGAAATAATCTATCGTTCAACGAATGCGCCTTAATTTTGTTAATAACACTGATAACACAGTTCATTGATTTGTGGAGTCTGTCACTAAGATGCTTGGCGACTAAATGTTGTCGATGAATAACACAATGAATTGTTAAAAACACCTGGTGCCACATTTTTTATGTAGGCCAGAAATCCCACGATGACGACCAACCATAGCTGGTGCTCCGTCTGTCGCACATGCGATGACAATGGAAAAAGGAATTTGTTTTACCAACAAAAATGTTTCAAGGATTTCCAAGGTTGATAACCCCTTTGTATCTGCTGTCAGTAGTTATTTGCAAATAACATATCCTCTATGATATTTTCATTCTTTATGTATCTCACATATGCGAGCAGCAAAGCTTCGTTATCACGCACGACGCTTTCATCCAACTGTAGTGAAAATTCAGTAGACTGCAAATCAGTACACAGCTGATTTTCAACATCGCTTGCCATCTCATCTATTCTTCTTGAAACAGTATCATTGCTCAATGGAATAGAAGAAATGATGTCACTTGGATTTCTTTCCATCATTGTGCTAATTACCTCCCGTACAGCTGGTAAAATTAAAGATTCTCCAATGTTGTGAGGTTTACCACACTTCGCAATCATGTGTGCAATTTTGTAAGATACAATGAGACCTTTATCATTGTGATTATACTTTTTTTTAAAACATATTAGTGACAGTGTTGCGGCTTTCAAACTTTTGTTTTAAATCCTGGAAGTAGGAAATATCTTTGCCAACTTTATCTGAGTGTTTCTTGGTAAAATGCTCGTTAAGCCGTGACGGTTTCATTGCTTCGTTAGAAAACACTTGCTGGCACAGCAAACACATTGGTAATTGTTCATTTACGGCTGAAGGTACAAAACCGAATTTCAAATATTCAACTGAATATTGTCGACACTTTCTCTTTACTGCTGACATATTGAAAATTTTAGTATAATATACATACATCTACACCTCGTCAAGCCTCAAAACTGACTGAGTTTAATTCTCTACACTCGAAACATCCAAAGATGCATTAAAACTAAGCCATAACTGCCCACAACGTCCCTGTCGCGAGAAGGTATTTACGGACAGAGTAGGGAAGGGACTGTGATGTGTTCACGGGCTAATCAATGTTTGACGGGAATGTGTTTCAGAGAGAAAATATATAAAAACTATCGTGTTACAAGCTATGTGAAGGGGAATATCTTTTGTAATTGTTTCATATTGATTCACGTAAAAATGTACACAACGCCCCCCTGAATGGAAGTAGCGACCCCCAATCGTTGCGACCCATCAGAACGCCCCTAGAAATCTTGAAAACGCCCCCCGGGGGGCGGTACCGCCCCCATTGAGAAACACTGGTCTAGTAGGACATGATCCAATAATACAGATATACAGCCGTCTTGTAGACACTTTGTAAATGCAATGCTCATGTTGCTACTACAAACTTGTTCACGTCATTCGCACATTTGTGCAGCACATGATCTACCAATATCACGACTTTTTTCGTAGATTTTGGATAGGTGATTAAGATAGATTCTGGTCCCGTCTCAATAGAACTGACACAGGTGGTAACTCAGTGAGAGATAAGGTAAAGAAATAGATTTAACGAGTGAAAAATGGTGAAAAAAGGTAGAGTCTGTACCTGGATTGAGAAGATACTCTAGTACAGCCTATCTTACGGCTGAAATTTGTTTATCAGACAGTTTACCTTTTTGTATATATTAATTTATATACTATAACCACTCACATACACACACACAGATAAGTGACGACAACTTGACGCATAAACGTGAAACTATAGTAAAAGTGTAGGGATATTGGGCCGAGCTGACCAACACAGGTAATTAAGTTTTATGTTAAGTTTATTTACCATAAAGGAAAACTTCACAACATACAGTATCAAATATCAAATATAAAAGTCATAGGTTACAGAAATAATAAAGAAATAGACTCATAAGTGTAATTCCCTCTGTTGAGACAAGATCCCGTTAGAAGAAGTTATTAACCCCTAAAAGGTCAAAAGATTAGCACTATGGTATACAATATGACTATACTGTAAAGAACAGAGTTTCTAATTAATCTATCCTGGAATAAACAGTATTAGCAAACATAAGGAAAGGAAGAAAAACCAAGTTAGTACAATGATTATACAATAGAAGAATTATTCACTCCTTCTTTCTTTCGCTTCAGACAAACTGTGGCCACACTTCAGTCTCTCTTACCTAAGTTGATCAATCATCTGGAACATATTTCCATGGTACACGCAGCAAATCCGGTGTTGGGTTTGTTTTGGCAAAATAAGCCCCAGCTCCTCCAAGTTTGATTAATCCTGTTATTTGGGGGAACGCTTACTTAGTTATTGTTACTTGGATCTGTGTAGTTCACATAAATTAGTCCAGGTAGGAAAATACTTAAGAGATCTAGTGTTCATGGTGTCATTAGCTTGTAATTTCAATACTTTAAGAGAATGTCAGGTATGTAAATCTCTAGGGATAAAATTCCTCGCCACAACACAGTGGTCGGTATTCGGGAAATGTTAATGTTGATATTTTCGCCACAACGGGCTGAATGTACATAACAAAATGGGAAAAGAATATGGATAGCTATTGGTCCAGTTACAATTATTCTTATATGTGTGTACTCTCTCTTTTCTCTCACTCTACTCTCAAACTTTTCCTCTCATCTCACCATCTCTCCTCAACATCTCTCTCTGCAGTGCATAACAAGAGGTCCCCGAAAACTGCGAGGTCAAACCTTGAAGACCCGCCATTTATTTGCCCTATAATGTCCTTCGTGTATTTGCTGATCCATATTAGGCTACTTTACGCGACTTAGACCTCATCGTCATTTCTAATCCCTCAAGATTATAAGATTAGTGCTCGTCGCTAAGAACATATCATCGGTTTTAGTTAAGACTTTCTGTACTGAGCATTTATCTTAGCGAAGAAAAAATACTAAATACTTTAAATAACCAAATTATCAGATATCTATTCCAACCTCTGATGCAATTGGAAATAAGTAGAAACTATATATTATTCATCCACTCGGTTTTTATTAAATTCTATTGATAGAAAACCTCACAAGTCTGATATACGACAATACTTAACTCGCGTTTTTCAAACAAAAACAATAAAACCTGAACTAGACACTCAGCCTAGTCATTTACATAAATTATCCCAAATGAATTACACCCATGAATTAGAGATAAATAATACTATTCAATATCTGCCGGTTCATACACTCATAATGAACATAGTGCACAAACAAATTTACTAATAAATTAAAATATCTCTCTTTATGGAGCGTTCAATTAGTGAAATTAATTAATTTCCAGTTGACAGCTGAGCAAAAAAATAGCTTATAAAGGTATAAATTTAATCCTTAGCCCATTAACTACAGAACAATCCAAGTGGAAATATAATGGACGATCTTCTACAACAATTAAATCAACTTCAACATCTAGAAAAATACAAAATAATTTACCGTGACCAACACAGAAAAACTGAAATAATCTCCAATCTGAAAAAGTCCACTAAGTAACAAAACCACTTTAACAGTATGGTCTAAAGAAATATCAGAAGCTAGATGTATCCGAAAATTCTGCGGCTACAAGATAAATGAATTTAAAATACTGGGGTATATAACTGAAATAGGTGTGTCTGAAATGTATCTAGCCATTATTCAATGCTAGATTTCAACGTCACCTGCCTAGTATACTTTTGGAGAAAATACCGTGAGGTCGAGCATTCATCGAATGCAAGCTGAATTTCACGCTTCCAATCCGCCGACCAGAGCACGCAATACTTCACTAGACGATAATATGTCTCTTTTGAACTATCGTACCGCAACCAACCTGCAGCCTGATTACCGTTTCTACTGGGACTCAATGAAGCCAAACCTTCTGTATTGAGTCGTGGGAGGAGGGGGTGATGGGTGTCGGGGTAACTGTGATTTCAACTCATAACAACCTTTCTCTTGCTTTCGCTTAATATCTATTCACCTTGTACACAGACTGATACAACCGCGCGAAAAGACACGCAGCATCTTTTATGACTTTTCGCCTCTTTAGGTTCTAGAGCGCATTAGACAATCTCCTTCAATATCTCTCTCTAAACGCGCCTGACAATCCTGTCTGGCCTGTCACATTACAAACGGTTTCTTATACTGCGCCCACTCAACCACTAAATACAAAAAGATACAAACAGCACTGGTAACACAGGTCTCACGGCTCTACACGTCTAGTTGAGTAGTCTTATACCTGATCCCGTCGTCTTGTGACAGTTATATAAGTCATGATATTGTAACACACACTCACGTATCCCGCCTTTAAGACAGACAAAGAAGCGCAAAACAACAATAGGCGAGCTAGAATAATGAGTTTTGGACAGATATTAGAAGTACACGAGGACAATTTCTGCGATTAAACGCGCAAAACTTAATGCATAATTAATATGAAAATAAGCAATGATGAGGAGCAAAAAGGCGTGCGGTGATAAAATTTAAATCTCAGTTATTCATTAGAATTTATTTAACGATAACTCTCGTCTCACATCTTATGTGGATTCGCGCAAAAGAGGAACCCCATAAACAACTGCGAAGATCCACGGCAACTCTTCATCTCAACTTTAAAAAAAACGTGTCTTGTTACTAACGAAAACCCGACACGATGACAAGACGGGCAAAACATGCTTTCGGTACACGAACATCTTTGGCTAACCACTACTTCTAACTACGTAATTTTAATGCAACCATTTAGCAGCGAACTGAAAAATGGGAAAGTCTATGTAAGTAATGTGACGCATACTAATTTATAATCCCCTTAGTCCCAATAAGTTACTAAACCCCATGACAACGTAAAGAATTACTCACAAGATACACAATAACTATAAATAATTACGCGAAATTATAATGTCTCCAAGAAATAAAAATAACAGACAGACTTATAAAACGACATCGATGTCAAGCTCTGTAACCATTACAACTTTCTAAAAGTGTATTCTCAAAAAGTGGTGCGACAGACACTACGTTAACAACCATCACAGAGATACACACATGAAATCAAAGCGGCAGAAAGAAGGGTTCATTCCAGTGAGTCCCCATTCACATTTCATTATATATATTCTTCCTAATAGCAGAACACAGACCTCAACAAAACTTAAGCAATTACAATCTCCTTTCTTCCTGCCCTGTGAATTGAGGCGAGTATCAAAAAGTCTAACCAATTTACTGGTTTTTATACTCCTTTAAAAGTTTTATTTCAAATTCCTGTCTCCCGCCTATGCGGCATTTTTTTAAGAAATTATCACCCTGATTACTCATGCCCTGGGAGCAGAATAAAGGGAGTGTGCCACTAAAATAAAAACCAAGAGCCGAAAACAAATTAAATTGGTATTCTTCTCTACTTCGTACAATCTCTCATACACGTCTACTATATGTAAACCTCCATAAAAGAGAAAAACAGATGAGGTCATCTTCTCAGGCCTATTTGTAATCGTCCACAAACAGCGAAAAACTGTGTCAGCTTCCAAGGCTATTTATATCTCAATAGAGTTTGTATTAGTTTCCGCAAATGGTGCTGAGAGATGACGGCAATATGTCTATTCTCTATGTATCCCACAAATGTCTTAGGCAATCTTGTCAAATGGAGGCGAACTAAACTTGAGCTAAGCCCCTTGCAGGTATGGATGGGGGCAGCCAAATTCCTAAGGAAACGCAGACACCCGACATAAATATGCGCATGTCGAAATCAGGTGCATCAGTGCGCGGACAATCACTCGCCCTTTGAACGCAATTAGTGAGTCAAACATACTCACTTGATAGCGATAGACTGAGTTAGCAAACTTACATTCTAAATTAAATATTAATTCACAATACTGCATTCAACATTTGGAACTAGGCCAGGCATCCTCTAAAGACGCACCAAAGTCGGAGAGAAACGACTAAGAGAAGAGTAAGAGTAAAGATATTAAAAATGAAACGCAAAAAACGCGCATTAAAAGAGCTGTCGTGATAAAATTCATAAAAAGTGAACTTATCTTGTAGCAACTCCTATAATTTCTTAAACAAGTCTGACATCTTAATTATATACAACCTTGGTAATATTTCTTGATTACCGCAGCTATTCTTTCTGATTTTAATAACTAGAGACTGTCTTTTTCCCGAGTTTCCATTATTAGTATTTACCAAATGATTTCTAAAAATTATTTATTTCCATTATCATTTGGTAGCGTATATCATTTTTACCTCTGTGTATTTATATCTATATATTTTGTGCGACTCAGTGTATTGTAACCCAAATCCGACTCATCTGGCGTGTATGATTTATTATTATTTTCTGAGACGATTCGTTTCATCATAAGTCTATTCCGTCCGCTCATCTTTATCCCCCCCCACCAATTGCCTCTCATTCACACTCTGGTCTTTTAACCTCTCGTTCTAACTTACCCCGATCACCTTATCACACACTACCACCACTCTAAAATTATTTCTCCATACATCCACAGTGAATTTCTCTTTATTTTTTCCTCCTAGGTTTTTGGTTGGCCTTTTTTGATGGAGGCACGTACCTTTCAACTTAGAGCCAGAAGTCCGTTGATCGTTATATCGAAACGCAATTAACATTAAAAAATAAAAAAACTCTGTCAACTGAAGTAAAAGATGTTCATAAAAACAAAGCCCTGAGAAACGGACTAACTGCATCCATTTAGCTATAAATACCAATGAAACGCCATCTGAAATAGAACACTATAGATTCTTGCAGCGTTGAAGAATAAAGGACCATTTAGTACTCTATCTGCCAGCACTGATGGTGGCATAAAAAATGGACTAGTCCTTGAAAACGGACTTGTATACCCTGAAAAGGGATAGTCCGAAAAAAAGACTGCAAGCTTCAAGCATCGCGATGACTAAAAAAAAGACTAAAAGTATCTACCCTGCCGGCGTAAATGCCAACCCAAAAATGGACTAGTCCTGGAAAAGGACTGAATAACAACAGTAACTAGCCTGTACTTTCTGTCGTTTCTTAAAACATCAATCTATGTGAATAAGTGTTCTACTATTTCAACTATTTCATTTCATCCCTCTTCCCCCATAGTAAACTCATATAGATATAACGTGATTTCGGTTTCGAGTTTTTAATTAAATTGCTTAATGACAACACGCTTATTACCTACGACTTCCGAAAAACTTATTAAAAGACCGACGATAATCAATTATTCAATAACCAGAACTTGTATTGAAAGTTGGCATACCAATGATTAAAATGTTCTCACTTTAATGATTTGTGACATAAGAATAAAGTTTGCGACAAGATGGGAAAAGCCCAACGAATATTTTGAAAGTTCCTACTGCCAGCCAAAATGTCATTATTAACAACTGTCATCCACCTGCACCAATTTTCCACATGCAATCTATTATTTTTCACATTGTGTTGTTACATTTGAAGCTGTATGGTTTAAGAAAATGGACAACCATTACCTATAATAAATAAGATGTCAGTAGTAAATAAACTTAATGCATATGTTTACAGATATGAGAGATTTATAACTTTTTATTCTGAAATAATACTTTAGACATAGGAACAAAGCAGTGTCTCTAAATGAAACAAGTACCAATAGATGTCTAAAATAATACTTTACAAAAGTTCACAAATCTATTGAACTTAGAGGCTAATGCATCTCCCTGTAACCGAAAGTCACAGCATTTAATCAGAAAGTGTGCATATGTCTACTTAAGTATAACTATAAACAAACGAGCTGTACATAATACTCAGTTTTTCTTATGTTAGATATACTCCAATTAAAAAAATCTGAGAACAAAGTTCACATCAAAGATATAACTTTACTGCATACAGCGAGTATATCTTCTTCATGTTATCTAATATGTGTATTCCCTTTCTTGAGAATTCCAAGCAGAGTAACATAATTCACAAGAAGCATGTCAAAGACACGTATAAATTAAATATCTGTACTAATATTATCACACCATCATACTACAGGACCTAGAATGAAATCTAAAGATTACGTACAGTAAACGGTTCTAGAAATTATTTTTAATAACAATGTATAAAAAAGTGCCGCGATTACCTGTACGTCGGCATAAAATAATAGATCTCCCATAATGTGAGTCCCACCCCAATGGACTCTGTAAAAACAGAATGTATAGCGAGGGGCGCCTAGCGTATTCCATAACACGCATGATACGTAATTAGGACAACTCATATGGAGGCGTACAGGGAACTATGGACTTGCAACACATCATATTTAAACAAAATTTCTACCCGAATACCACGAATGTAATAACTTGAGTACAAATGTATGAGTAGATATCTCTTCAGTATTCCTAGCGTAATAGGAGAAATTCTCAGCTACAGTGCGAACCGCTCCTAACTTCCGATACTCCCGTAAGCGCGCAGGCGCGAAACTATAACAAAATTGGTTTTAAGTATGCTCTGTATGTAACATTAAAAAAAAAACAATCATATTACATTACATACCATCTCCCCACCAAAATATTCTAATAATCTAACACCAGGTCTATATGCTATTCAAATTTAATATTAAAGTATGATATATGTCTACAACAACGTCATCAATCACATTTAACTTACCAAACACACTAAAATATCGTTATACCAACCATGAAAGCGAAAAACAAACAAGGACAAGTTTCCATACAAATTTTACAGACTCTTACTTATCACTACGCCTCACAACACGGTGTTTTCTGCTCCAGGTGAGCTTAATAAAGTGAAAAAAGATACATACAACATATTAGTCAGTGGATTATAATATACAGACATGCTTGTCGTGTAACATGAGCGACGATTTCTCGCGCGCATACGCTGAACCAACGTTATAAAACAATCGTATGTATTCGATCAAGAAGGTTTATTTAAGAGAGACCTCCGATCCAACCAGTACGGAGCTACACATGCGAGTAAAATGGACATCTTTTTCTACCCCACATGTTTTCTGCGCTTTAGATCCTACATAGCACAATCCCCCCGCGACTTCACAGCGCTTTAATCAGATCTCGCATTTTTTTAAAAAACAGCCCGCTAAACACCGAGCCAACAGAAAAATAGCCCGCTAAAACAGCGAGAGATCAAAATTCTGATTATGCACCCATAAAGAATCTAATATATAAAAAATGCAAAGGTTTAACGCGCTCCCACATAGGCTACAGAAATAGAAACTCTAAGTAATACAAATTTACAATTACTTCCATACTTAAAAAAGTGGAATATAAACACTAACACTACAATATTAGATTTTCTTTCTGCTCTTTTTAAACAAGAGTTTTTGGCGCGAGAGGCGGTAACGTCATCAAAAACATATAGCTCGGTTATATTAGGACGCATGCAAAACCAAATATAAAAGACCCATAGGTTCCTCCAGACGAACAATTACATCTAACCAAATAATTCATTGTCTGCTATAGAATGTGTGTGTGTTTGTGTGTGTGTGTGTGTGTGCTTCAGTATTGTTTAATCCTTGCTCACAACCTATATGTCAAACTCCTGTCCCACTGTAACAAATAACATGGATGGTTAGAAAAAAATCGAAAAAGTGAATTCGTCTTACGAGGACAAAAGACAAAGAAAATAGTCTTACGTTATCAGGAGCCACAGCTTCGTCGTCAGGAAAGGTGAAAGAAAGTGAAGGCTAGATAGGAACACATAAGAACTTCAAATAAATATAAAAAAATAAAAACCTAGGGTCACTATCACCCTGACGGATTCAAGGCATCGAAATCCATATCACTATTGCTGCGAGTCCGCTGATGAGACAAAAACTTTTAACAAGCAACTGCGAATAAAAAACGTGGCGTTATTTGACTATTGCTAAGTTGCGAAAAGTCCAAATGATGATATCTAATTGGAGACAAAAAAATGAGAAGTTTTGTTTGCTTATGAGTGGTCCTTGAACATTCTTACTGAGAGCGTACTTCAAAAAATCAATATGTACTCCTATAGTAAAGTGATTCTCTCTAACCGAGTCGTCATGTGTGATCTGTGAGAGGAAATCTTATATCTTGCACCATGCCTTTCCTCAAGGGTATAAAACTATGCCTATCTCTAGCATGTCGTCTAAGAACATATGATCTTTACAATGATTCTCACTGTAAAACATGCGTGTTTTTGTGCAACGCTTTAGACACTGTGACTAACTCTGCCTTTTGATCGTGTGAACTTCCAGTCTACGTTCTACGTTTTGGTGTCAACATGTTGCGTATAATGAACCTAAAGTGAGTCACCACAATACTTTGTCTTGGCATTCTTAGGAGATGTGTTCTATTAGAGAGATTAGAGTTAGAATTAGCGAGAGTTTGGTTGAAGTGGTGATCAGAAATAAATATCTGTCACTTGAAGTACATAATAAAACCACTTACTGTCCTATTTTAATTCATGAACTAGAAAGTGAGAGTGCGTGCTTGTCTAGGTCTACGAATTGGCTAAGTGTTTGTAGATTTGCATTTATTTTCTGGTAAAAAATTAGTTTGTCGTGTCCCAGTGAATGGCTTTGGTATGCACGACTTTGTAAAATTATCATTACATTTTTTTTTTTTTAAAGTAAATTTATTTGCTTTCCCTTTTCAATTTTACATTATCAGTTGTAATATTTTACTAAGTGAAATAACATGGAAAGTACATATGACCCAACCTAACGGCAAATCCAAAATTTGACTAGGTCTTTTCTCACATTTAAAAATCTCATGAGCAAATTTCTTACAACAAAAGGTAAACATCGACATAAAAAGATCGGGTTAAACATGATCACACCCCCCCCATCACACCCTCCCCCCACCTCTCCCCTCCCCCGCCCCTCCCTTTGCCCCTCTACACACAATGCAAAACCCAAGTGATGATAATTTTATATGGAGTTTAATGACACAAAGGGCTTTGCGCGGTATGTGTATAAAAATCACCAATCAATACACAAATTTTGCGACCACAGAAAGAAAACACATAACACAGAGATTGTCTAGTTATAATGTGTGACACGCGTCATGTCTAACCATAGATACATACATATTCTAAAAACTCCTACCTATATTCATTACAGTTCTTTAGATCTACTAAATATAATGATAAGCTTCTAGTATGCTACATAATTTCTGCGGGGAGCGTGAAGAGTGATGAAAAATAAAAATCTCACGTGTGCACGGACACGAGTGAAATGAAACCGGTAAGGACTTGAAATTCCTGAAGATAAGCCCTTTTGCTTCGGCAGAGAGGTTCTACTATGTGCTCTTTGGATCGTAAAGTACTGACAAACTTACAGAGAAAATAGAATTTCCTGGCAGAACAATGGTGAAAGTCCCAGTAGTCCTTGAGAGGACTACTGGTAATCACAAATTAGTTACGAAGGGCTGTGAAACTTATCTTTGATCTCGAAACAATAGTATAGAGGAGACCCGACATAAAGCCCCACCTCTGCTGTTATTAACGTAATTGTGAAATATTCAAACCAAAGCAAGTGAGTTACGCCGCGTGAGATAGTGTAGCTAACTAGACACTACTTTCCCAGAATTAATTTCCAAGCCTGAACAGCGCCTGGAGCATAAGGTATCATGTGGTAGATTTTCCGAACTACAGGTAATTTCCTCTTGTAACGAACTTTTAATGCTAATCACTCTAGAGATCGTCATTTTTGTCCCTTCTTTACTCAGCCTATGTTGTGATACACAAATGGAAGAGGTACAATGCGACTAAGAATAAAGTCCACCGCGAGGTATCTTTACTACCTAACTAGTCTTTATATATAATATGAGGAATCGCTCTAGACCAACCAAGACTATTTGTCTGTGACTTCCAGAGATTACGTTTATATAATCAGAGATCACGTCCGCAAGTCAGATGGTTATTACACACACCTTAAGAAACACGTTATAAAGGCCGAGTATGACACCTATTATGCCCAGTATGTCTATACCACGGTGTGAGCAGACAGTAAACGGACTTATTGAATACATCCTGAACTGCCAGCATCAGAAGTGAGCACATTTAATATTGTCCTATGATAATTTGAAAGATCGCAGACTGACCACTTCTGCGCGCAGAGAAAAGTATATATATATTATCACATGCAAATCTACAGCTTCACGAAACCCAGAACTATATATGATATCAAAAGCTTACAAACTAATAAAAACCAACATAATTTTGCGAAGTCTAATGAATCCCTTACATTACTTCAACTAACAGTTTAATAAAGAAATTTCACTTCTAATGCTGAGCAAATTCGTAATATACACATGCCTGATGTACATACAACATAAGGTATACACATGACTGTTTTTTGGCGTTGTCAATAAATGAGTTATTAAACTAACGCGGCGACGTTACCATTTCTAGTGACTCTACACGTCATGTTGCTCTGTGGTGTGCCCTGTGAACTGTTCCAACCCTGCTACACACACAGCAAACATTTCAAACCCGAGATAAGACAACCAACATCTTGCACTTGTAATACCTGGTGTCGAATACAGATAGGGTGGATAATGATTTGACGGCATCCTAAATCCAACCCTATCAATTAACATGTGGCCAGAAAATTATACTATTACTTCATATATAACACCTTTGATTCAGAATACCTTTTTTTGAAAACAGACGCGGCATTACTGACAGTTTGTTTGAAATTTTGAAAAACTACCACGGCGCTGCTCGTCAGTATTGAAGTTTGTCTATAACTAGAAGGACAAGTACCGAGCGCAATGGAATTTTCCTGGGGGAATCCCTGTCTTGAGGAAGAAAGACAAGTGCCGTAACATCTGTCTTCCGGTGTCCCTCAGACAGGTACTGTTGCAGAATCAGAAGGTCCCAGTGCTCAAGTCAATTTTGTGAATTCAGAAGGCGTCAAGATCAGAAGCTTGTTTCCTGTTAGAAGCCTCATTTCCCTCCTTCGTCATGTGGCAGTTAAACGGGAGTCAAAATGGAGCATCAACGTTGGATCATTGTCTCCTAAGAATGCTTGCGATCCACAAATCCTGTTACTGTGAACTGTTGCAAAGAACGAGTTGTGGAACAAAGAAGTAAGTGGCCTGTTTTGTTGTGAACTGGTGCCCTTTATGTTCTACTGAGCCTAATCTAAAAATTCTTTCACACTTTTTTATGCTGTTTGTTACATGTTTATATGCTTATTTGTATATGTAAATATTTATAATGTTATATTTCGCGGGTTTTTCCTCGTTAGGGGCGGATGTCCTACTCCAGTAGAAGACTTACCCCCACGTCACCAGGATTCTACATGTTAGCGTTTTCCGTTAGGGAACTGTGCGAATTTCCACTGTGGCTGCAAATTAGAGGCTAGCGTACAAACGTTTGCTATATCTGTTATTTAGACTTTGATGAGAACTATTGTAGTGCTATAATCTATTCTTTCGTTTTTCTTGTATATTTCTTTTCTCTCTTTTCTGTTTTTAGTTCTACGATTTCAATTGTTTGCAGTATTTGTAGTCCCTCCTCTTTTCTATTAGTCAGTTCTTCACGTAAATTTTCTGAGTGTATACACTGATAGCGTCATTGTTTGTAATATCTTCGCATTCTTCATCATATTCTTTTTTAGATTCGCTGTTTATTTATTTGAACTTATGCACACTGTTTTCGCGTATTGTTTACACAGATCTCTTGTTTGTTGTTCTTACATTGACTCTTGAATCTTCTCTTTTCTTATGTGTTAAACATCATGACTTCTGATCTTTGTTTGTGTTTTAACATTGCGAACATTTGAATCTTTGGTTTACGTTGTTTACATTGTTGGATGCGACCTTTGTTATTGTTTACATTGTCTTGTGTATATGTTTTACATAGTTCTATCTGCATAGTTTAGGTTAGCTCTTTCAACTTATTAGTATTACAAATATGCTCATGCAATCTATTGGGTCCCAATATAGTGCAACTTAGTTCATAATCTATTCAGGTTTTTTGGTTTTGTTGCTTGATTGCACTATATTTAGTAGTGCGAGCAAGTGTAATGATAAAATAACGTGATGGTTAATGCAGCACTAGATTCTTTGCGTGCTAAGTGTCAAACTGTTTCTATTAAGCAGTAGGTGAGACTCTTGTTGAAAATATTATCTGTAATACCAATTTGATAAGATTACAACGTTGGAGTAAGCGTCAAGTAAGACTCCTGTTACCCACAAACAGAGAAATTATGGTTTATAAGCATTAGGTGATTTACTACAAGACACTTTAGTTTTTAATCGTCTTATGCTCTTGCAAATTCACAAGCACAATATGACATGGATTAAGAATAATTAATTATATTACCAGAGTATATCTATGTATACTCAGACGCACATTTTTTAGACATCAGTGTCTACATATTTAACAACACCTTTCTCATCTAGTACTTTTAATGAAGTCAGCCAGCGTGTTTTAAATGCACACCTTGCGGTGAAAGTGCAGGTGATATTAAAAACTTGTGAGAAGAGGGCTCATTTGCGAAATCGTGTTCAATATGCGCCAACAGGCGAGCATTTGATAGAGTCGCAAATAAAGAAACAGGACAAGAACAAAATGAAACAAACAGTGAACAAAGGCTGAAACTAGAATTTATGTAGATACTGAGTAATGCAGGTGGTGGAATAAAAGAACCTGCAGATGCATTGTGGTATAGCGATAAAACAGATTTCCAATGTCAATGGAAATGAAGAAAACAATATATTAAGAGATAAGCAGTATATTTAAGCTAGTAATCTCAGGAGAATTGAGAATACTTTACAGGTCTGATCTGAAGGCTGGTAGATGTGACTGAAAATAAGAGTAGGAGACTTGTAAAATGTAAGCTATGAAAAGAATAGAGGGAGACTATGTAAAAGAGGCTCGAGAATAACTAATGAGACTTTAAATACAGAAGCTTACTGAAAATAGAGACTTGAAATAGAGGCTGAAGAAAAAAGTATACAATAAGCACAGGCTGAAGAAAGAAAGCTTAACAGCCTGAAGCCTGAAGAACGAATGGTTTAACAAAGAAGAAACTGATGAGAGAAAAGCACAAATACATGAGAGGATGCATGAAAGAAAAACTCATATCTTTAGAGTGTTAGGAGAAGTTAAAAGTCTTATTGGAAAAACGCCTGGTTCAAAAATTGCTTAATGAATGCAAATAAGGTGTCCAGAATAAAGACAAAGATCTATCGCTATGGATTTCAAGCTTAACTATCATGCCCAGCAATTAATCCTACAAATCGAGAATGATATAAACACATTTTATCAAGATAGATTTTGAACGTGGTCATGTAAATAGTGCAATAATATGCATAAAACATTATAATGATTATCATCTGTCCAAGATTACTCATACGAGGAGATGCCCTCTTGACCTAATTGAGTTGACAAACAGTTTTATAGGTAGCGAGATTATAGCCTGACAAAAAACAACTATCGAGTGAGTTGTCTCATGGCGACGCATTAGTTACAAAAAACAGAGTACCGAACTTAATTACGCGAGATAGACGTATAATCCTGACTTCAAAATCTCTTAAAAAAAACATGTTACCCAGCAAATATGCGGAGTTGAATTCCTCTGAATTCATCTCCAAGACATACGACTACTTATCTGTTTAACGAATGGGTTTTGAGCTTTTCCCTGACAGAAAGTACATTTGTAAGCCCTAATGGACTAAACTAACAAACCTTAGAGTACAAAGGATCTATGGTCTTCCTGATTAAAAAAGCGTACACATCTTTTCTTTCTTTTCTTCATAAACGTAAGCCTAAAAAAACTATAAGAGAAATTTTATTGGACAGCAAATACTGTAGCGCCAGAAAATGATTACCTAGCGCATCCGCAACATAACCAATCAAGCAACTCTAAGGTCTGAAAGCGAACGTGTCTGCCCGATTTGCATCTCGCAGCACCTTATTGGCCCAAATTTTATGCGATAAAAATTTTCAGGGAATGCCCAGCCGAGAAATTCTCAAATAAAAAGAAGTAACCGTATCTATGCCCAGAAATCATAGTTAATCTCAATTCCCAAGGGTGATTCCTACTTCCCAGAAAACTGAGACACCTAATACTACAACGTTATTCTACTCCGGTCTAACTTTAAGCAAAATTTTCCACAAAGGTTAATACGTAAAGAGGTAAAAATAATTTTACTGCAGAGACCTCAAATAACCACAGCGGAGAAAATAGACGCGCTTCTCAACACAGTATAGAGATGGTAAATGAACACAGAGTTTATGGAACTGGAAAAACACAAACCAGGAATAAAAATTACAGTAGGGAACTTATAAATGATAAATTTGCAGAGGCAATAAGTTCGCCGGTAAACTACTAACAACATACAGAGAAAAAGATATCAACAGAACAAACCCTCTGTATCCAACAAGAACTCCTCAGGGCAGTAGAATACAAACAGGTTTATCATGATAATAACAGACCCATAATGCTCACTCGGATGTTCAACTTCAATCTTTTGATTTGCGGGATATGAGCAAATAAAATGATTATCGCAATGCAAGCGAAAAACAATCTTAATTTTGCGATCCTAAGCACCGCGTTAGTACTCTAAAATTAAAAACTGTCTCTGGGTCATCCTTGGCCCGCCTCTTCCTGCTAAATAAGTATGCTACCCCCTAGATGGGCAAGAGTATCTCCTTACTATTTACATAAGGGACTAGTAAATAGTAATCCAAGTCTCGGTGTCTGTTTGATTTTCTGGACTGTCTACTACTGTCGAGACGGTAGGCAATCTCTTGTAGATCCATCCTGTGCCTAGCAGAAAGCGGTCATCCAAATGTCTGTCAACATTTAGTGGCACGTTTTGGAAAAATACTCCTAACAGGCCATAAAAACATATTGCTCACTCCCTTATCTTCACGGGAGAGGTCCACTCGCGTGTCCTACTTCCAAATCCTATTTGCGGACCTTCATTATCTGGTCGTAATATCACAGGAGTTTAAAGGGAATGTACCAACCCCACAGATCAGATCGCTCGTTTGAGCGGATAAAGAGCAAAAACATTCGAGAGAAGCTACGCCAATGCGGTATGGATCGACAAAGAGCACATGCTCTGGAATCCACCATCAAAACCTTCATTAAATCTAATAATGAGAAATGCAAGTCAATGCACCAAGATAATTCACCTTGACTACTTACACTAGCACCTCGCATTTATCAAATTGAGCATAATAAGAAAGATCTTTCTTTACAACAAATTCTTCATATCTCTAGCAAAAACAAAAGAGGGATCCTAATCAATGAATTACTAAATATGCGTAAAAAAATACTGGATTTACCTATGATGAACCGGCGAGCGTACTTTACTACGTCTAGTTACAAGACACGACAACGTCCACCATTCACTACACACATTTCTTGTGCCTAAGACAATGCAGTAGTGAGAGGGCAAATATTGCAAACACATGCACATCGACTCGCCAATGTTAACTGAGACATATGAGGGGTTTTTTCCCCGTACAAAGTTCCGAAGGCGGCGCTTCTTGCACGGACTTTCCTTCTGGTGGCCATCATTGACGAGTGAGCAAGACATACGAAGTACCAGTACCGCACTTGGCAAAGTAATGTCAAGGAGGTCAAATCAAAGAGGAACCCACGCACAAGTACACATACCGCCTATCCATGATGCTGCTAGATACCATTCCTATTCAGCCCTATCTCAAAAATGGCAATAGATTTTAATTAATCTCGCGGCGTCCAATTCTAAGAAATTAAGTCTCTCGGCTAGAGGACATCTATTAATCCTTACGATGTGTCGAGCGATATCGTGCACACGTTGAGCCAGAGGCAATACCTTCCTCAAGAGGCATCTCAACTGCTGATTAACGCAGACGCTCCTTTGGCTGATAATTTTTCATCGATGGCGTTTTCTCCCTCGCCGGAGAAACTATTGTCAGACCCAATATGCAACCTAACAAACTTATAATCAGACGAACTACTAATGTCACAGGTAATGTCTCCATTAGCTACCATACACATTAAAAACAGTGTTCTCTCAGCAGTCTATACTACTCACACCTCAGATGTACTAATGTGGCTTTGGTCGAACGTTTTCTAAAACTAGAGGAACTTCCCCCCGCTCCCCCCCCCCCCCCAGCCCCCCCCCCCACCCCCCCCCCCCACCCCACCACCCCCCCCCCCCCACCCCCCACCCACCCCCCCCCCCACCCCCTCGAAAATTACTTGGTAAAATAACTGACGGATCATCCTCAGGATTGTGACAGGGTCTTCTTTAAATTAAAATAAATATAACCCGCTTCTCTCTTAGCGTATAAGAGCAGGTCCCCAATGGAACATACAGGGTTTTTCCCCCTTTTGAACTACGAGTGTCTCTTGGCGCGCAAAAAACCGCGCGGCGCCCTATGTCTTTAAATGTACTTTTTACTTACACGAACTAAATCACTGTGCACGATAAATATTTAGCGGATTGAAACCTCAAGTTCTTCCATTATGAATTAACGTCCAATATGCTCTTAAGGGCAAAAGATCATTGCAGAGGCTCATGCACAAGACTACAGCAACTTCCGATCTTCATGAGATACTATTGCTAACAGAAAAGCGTGCATAGGCTAAGTTATGCAAATAAGTAATAAAGATAGTATCTATACGACCAAAAACTTCATGTCCAGGTGTATCAAAGCATCTCCGTTATCATACTTGAATTCCTCCAAAGGGAGAACAGACATTCTCTAATTGCAATAGGAAAGGTCATATGATGCAAATAGTCCTCCAAACATTTATTTCTGATAGTCCGAGATACCTATGTTGACGATATTGCGTTTGGAAAGCATAAAACTTTCTCCACACAAATACCATAATGCTCCACACACGGAATCTTAATGAAAAGAAACCTGAGCTAATTTTTCACCATAATTTTTTTCTCCAGGGCTACAGTGACATATTCCTCCAACGCACCTCACATAAGCTCAACGTAACTACATTACTTCATCACTGTCAGATATATAAATTACAGAGGATGCGGATGAAGGAAAACATACTTTACTTTTTCTGAATGTCAAAATTCAAATACTTCTTAACAATCTTCCTCTTTCTACATTCTTCTTTCCTATGTCCACTACTTGGAATTTCTACGAGAGAAATCTTGGAAAAACGTGACCGTTTCTCCAAATCTTTCCGCTGAGGAACATCGACAAGTTTCTTCGATGTTGCAAACATTTCAGGATGTTTCATAACAGACATCCAGGGACCCCAACATTCAATTGAACAATGACATTGTGCTAACTGATCATAATCCTATCAGAGTCAGACCCTATCCAATACCTATCCAATTTCCAGACTCAAGTCGAAAAAGAATTGGATGAAATGATACGTTTGGAAATCATTGAACCATCCCACTTTTCACCATACTCTTCGTCCTATGTTTAATGTTATCAAAGAAGGAATAAATAACATTCCCGCATTTGCGTAGATTAATCGCAAATTGAACCAAGTTTAACGAAGTTTCACAAGCGGGGGGGGGGGGGGGGGGGGGGGGGGGGGGGGGGGGGCCC
>JAMPIV010008764.1:0-102573 GCA_024509875.1 Oreohelix idahoensis | reverse complement strand
GATTGCTAATCATCGTGCTCTTATGTGGAGCACAGCTAACCTGCTTGCGATCTCTATACTTGCTTTTCAGAGCATTGTTATTTGCTCTATTAACACCGTTGTACTTATTTAAATCCCAGTTACAATAGTTATTCTTAATACTTCTTCCCAGATAACAATGTCCATCAGATAGAACTGACTTTTTAGCAGGAAAATTATTACTAGACTCATAAACTTTCATATAATTACTTCTGCTATAGTTTTCTAAACTTTTAGAATCACAATGTTGAGATCTGTCACATTTTTTCTTGTTTTTAGGAGAAGAAACGTTACCGTAGGATGAACTCCCTTGGTACTTTATAACCTTAGGGTTATGTCTCCTATCAAAATTATTTTTTTCTTTGCTTGTGGCAATGTGTTTAAAAAATGAGTCACACTGCCTTGACTGGGTATGACTAGAAGGTTTGACAATCTCTTTATTTTTTTTCACAACATTTGCTTCCTTCATGGAACAAGCAGTAGTATGTTTGTTACTTGTTACTAATTTATCAGATCTGTCAATAAATACGCTGTTGGTTTTTAACACACTGACTTGAGATTTAGCACTGTTTCTTTCCTTATCTACAGGACTGGATATTACTGTAGATTTTCCTTTGTTATTCTGCCGCCAGCAATCATTATCATTGGAATCATCTGTATTGCGTGAGAAGTTATATCTCCCACGGAAAGATCTATGTCCACCATTCTTGACCGTAGAATCCGCAAAAAAGTGTATAAGGCTGGCTTTTTGCTTTAGTGTTCTGATGATAAGAAACTTTCTGTCTATCATTGTCAACACTGACGGAAGACCACATATTGCTATTCAAGACTACGTCAAGCAGACCATTTATTCTTCTTCTTGCTTCTACAATCTCAAAGTCCTTAAGTGCAATCTGTTCACTTAATTTCTTGTTTAAACTCTCCGCTTTTAAGACCTTGCAGCTTTCCTCTGCTAGCAAATTTTCAATCTTAATCAATTTGTCTTTCTCCACCATTAACTCTTTCACTCTCTCTTTATCAACCCTCTCAATCTCAATATCATGACTATTCGTAAGCCTATCAACCTTCTCTAGGGATATAGTATTCTTTTCTTTAATTTGGCGACCACAAATCTCATCGTCACTTAACAGATCAATAAGTGTTTCATTACACAACTTCTCATATTTCTTAATCTGAACTTCTAATTTCCCACAAATCTCCGTCTTCTCTTGAACTTCTTGAGTCAGATTTCTAACTTCGCCATTTTTTTTTCCCATCTGAGCTTCCATCTCCTTAATTTTGCCTAATGCCGAGTCTAATTTTGCTCGAACACCAGCAAGCTCAGAATTAGATTTACATAAATCACCTGTAAGTTTAGTCACTTTTTCCTGTAGCTTATTCACTTCAGTAGTACTTTTTAAGCAACTTTCCCTTTTCTCCTGTGTACTTTGTTTTATATCTCCTATTTGCTTCTTCTCTTTTAACTCCTTTTCCTGATCATCAGAAATGCCGTATTGAATCATCTTTTGTATTCCCTTCCTTATGTGATCGTGTTTAACATTAACATAGTTGCACACAAATCCACGAAATTCCCAAAGTAGCAAATGCGCTAACTCTTTAGCCATCATTAAATGAGGATGAGACTGAAAATTCTCCTCAGCAAACTCTCTTAGAGCTCTTGATGCACAAACCAAAAACCTGTCCATAACATGTGACTCAAGCTCTGGGCTTTTTAATCTCTGACAATCTGTCCCTTCCTGAAACAGATACTCTAATACAGGTCTCATATCCTCCGGATCTGTATCAGAATCCATTGTGACTTGTTTACTTAGTCAACCATATATGTCTTAATTAAACTTTCATTATACCAAATCAAGTTTAGATCTCAAATATTGTATCATCAATCCCTGTACATCATCATATTCTATAATTAATCGATATAATTATCGACAACAACAACAATAGTTATCAATAGAATAGGATAGTGCAGATTGAGGCTCGTTGACATGGACAGAAGTGGCAACATTTACACACAACAAAAGCACTTAACTGAAGGTAATCCTGACCCTTTCGCTAACACACTGGATATCACAAAGTTCTGACGTTAAAACACTCCACTGCAGAAAGGTAGAAGGACTAAGCTCTCTTGTCTTCAGATCTCTGCCACTGTACAGTATGTCCTCAACAATGCATCAGACGACAGGAACCGATCACAGCAACCCCGCAATCACTTGAGGTATACGTGCAGACGAACTCTCCAAAATACTGCACCTATAGTTGAATCTGCATATGGAAAGACTGGAACAAGCACTGTAACAATTATGGCATCAATGTCGCTATCAGATAACAGCTATTTGATATCGAAACCAACTGATAAAGTTAGTTTAGTTGCTACACACGCCAAGATATGAGGATGGATATGCGCAGTCAGCTGATACCTGTGTACACTTGAATTAAGCCACGCCCACACAGAGCCAAACATAACACAGTTCAGTGTTCCCACTTGTAATGACTGGTCCAGAATCTGACCTAATTTACCCTCTTGTTACGCGAATGTAATGTGGGTGTTACGACCCGTTGGTTTGGTCCACCACTGATAATTAAAGGGCTTTTTAGTGAAGGAGAATCCAAATGTTATATGTAATTAATTATGGTGGATGTTTTTATGGTGAAGACGGTGAGTGTGTTTTGGGACAGTCACTCACAGTAGCGCACACACCAAGTCATGGAATGGTGTAACGTCTGATGATATTTTAACCATGGTTTATTACAATTATAACATCACGTAGATCTAGACGAATACAGTTACATCGAAACATGAATCTTCATAATGCAGTTAACATACGGCCCATACACATCCTGGCCTACAAAATCTCTACTCCTCACATCAGTGCACAAATACTGCATCTACGGCAGATATATAATAATCAAGGCCTACAAAATCTCTATACTTCACATCAGTGCACAAATACTGCATCTACGGCAGATATATAATAATCAAGGCCTACAAAATCTCTATACTTCACATCAGTGCACAAAGACTGCATCTACGGCAGATATATAATAATCAAGGCCTACAAATCTCTATACTTCACATCAGTGCACAAATACTGCATCTACGGCAGATATATAATAATCAAGGCCTACAAAATCTCTATACTTCACATCAGTGCACAAATACTGCATCTACGGCAGATATATAATAATCAAGGCCTACAAAATCTCTATACTTCACATCAGTGCACAAATACTGCATCTACGGCAGATATATAATAATCAAGGCCTACAAAATCTCTATACTTCACATCAGTGCACAAATACTGCATCTACGGCAGATATATAATAATCAAGGCCTACCAAAATCTCTATACTTCACATCAGTGCACAAATACTGCATCTACGGCAGATATATAATAATCAAGGCCTACAAAATCTCTATACTTCACATCAGTGCACAAATACTGCATCTACGGCAGATATATAATAATCAAGGCCTACAAAATCTCTATAGCCCTGCGCAGGCATACATTATCCAAAAACCACCTTAGGGCTGACCACCTCAGTCAAAAACCCTGCATAGACTGAACCCACGGGAACACACCCCGTTCACACAGTCACGAGAATCTACTGTTCTCTTAACACTGCTCTCAAAAATCCCTGCGGACACTAGCCGCGAGAGCTATTCACACATCACTTAAAACCAGTACAGAAACAATACATTATGACCAGAGTTCACCTGCTATCTGACATACTGTCTTCCACGAAACCAAGAGGAGATATCTTTAAACAAATCCATACCAATCTGTAAGCAAGTACTCTAACCCAAAATTAACTCTACTCAACACGTATTTCCCAAGATCATTTCCCTTTCATCACATCTGCACTTATCACACCTCTACACAAACAAGTATTAAGGTCTATGATTAAGGAAATAACACCTCGGATAACTTTGTACAATTAATAATTTTCTGTATGATTTATTTGGTCCTGAACCTAGTATTCTTCTGGTCAGGACTTTAAAGAATTCAATATATATACAAAATGTAAATTTTAGACCCACAGGGACAAGTGTCCAAACAAATACTGTTAAATTATACTTAATAGTGTTACTAAAATCTATCTATTACTGGTTTCTAACACTGGATGGCTGTTTGGGATTCTTATAATCACTCCCAGTCTCTTTAAAATACACTGTCTCTGTTAATTGCACTAGGGAAATGTTTTATTTCTTGAATACAGGGGTATGCTGCTCTTATAGCTGATGTACTGTTAGGGTACCAGATATTTCACTTATCTGGCCCACTGGAACTGTCTGAATTCTTTCTGCCGAATGACCACTGCTCCAAAAGTAATAGGGGGGAAACTGGCAACCCCTATCACTACTGGACTCCAAAACTTCTCAACAGCTTTCACATAGAACTCTGGCACCGGACTAGTGCCAGATAAGACCCTGTAATAATGAAACAATGTCTCCTGGGTGATATCTTATTTAGACTGTGTTTTATATACAAAAGAGCATACATAAGAAATAAAGAGCTGGGTCATATCCAATGGACCAATCCAGCACATCCATTCCACAGTGTACCAGTGTTGTTCACATGTCTCTCCTACAAAGGCGGCACTGCATCTGCAATAATATTATTAATCTTTCTTTTCTACCATTCAATGGGATAGGTGAGCTGTGTCCCTCTGGTCACCTAAGAAAACATTTTATTTCACAAAACATGTGCATTTACAAAACTGGCAATGTGTTTTATCTTAATTCTCCTTCAAGCCCTGCATAGATCAGCTTGGGACCTGATTACTTAGTCGTGATGGCAGCATCTCTCACTCACATTTTTAAACAAAATATATATGAATAATGTCGGTCTTACCAGAATTCAATGAAAGAACACAGGTACGTTGAATAGCAGATTCCAGATGTACTGCTGGCTGAACTGTGATGCCTATACTTTCCTATATATTTGCTTTAATAAGGCTAATCACTTTTCTTCAGAAATACACAACGTCCTGCTCTCGGGTCTATCTTCTACAAATGGCATCAAGCCGTGGAATTTTCTTAATAATATGAAAGGCTTTGGCCAATAAACGAACGACAATTTTGAAATTTGAAATTAAAAGCAAAAACAGACTTGATTTTTGGACACTACCAAGTTTTTTTTCCTCTCTCCTTCTTAGATTTCTACTGCTAAATATATTTTGTGTTAAGCCATCCCATAATTTTTCTCCTCCTTTTCTGCCCCTTTCTACAACAGACTGCATGTAACTTTTTTCTGCCTTTTTCAAGGACGCGTCAAAATGTCAACGTTAGTGAAAGTAAAACCGATCATGTGTTGGTCTGTCTGTACGAACAAATACAGTCTTTTGTCCATAACTTTATTTCTATCTGTCGGATTTGTGATTCGAAAGCATATTATTTATCAGGACAAGACCAGCTCTTAGACTTGCCAACTTTTATGATCATAAACCTAGTAATAAAGAATTCAATATATTTTCCATTTTGGTGTTCGTTGTTTTCTAAGTTTCCACTACTTGAATGTTATAAAAATCGCTTCAGATCTTCCTTTTTCCCCGATAGGAAGTAATTATGCGTGTGTGTATATATATTTTTTTCCACAGTGTCTGTGGTTAGAAATGTATTGGACTAGCGGGGTAATTTTAAATTTTCAAACTTGGGACTTCGTTTTCGACACAAGCTAACGGCCTCGTCTCGCACTGTTGGCCCGAGTAGCTAATTCAAACCTCTAACACTTGACAAGCCGGCAGCAGGTGTCCGCTCTCTCAATCTTATGCGTTCGTGTGTTTTATTCTTTCTATCTTTCCTGGAACCCTACGCTAGTAGAATTTTCAAATTTTTATCGTTAACCCTTGACGGGCGCGTTTTACATGCTAATACTACCAACGCGGCGATAAGATTTCTCACTATGTTCTGTCCTGCTTAAATCAATGCGTTTTCTGGCGCAGGGAAGAAGACGCGTTACAACTTTACTAATTTTATTTCTACTGCTATTATTTTGACTTTAATATATATATATATAATTTATGATTTTATCGCTGTATCACTGTACTTTACCATAGTTGTTATTGATGACAAGTTTTCACCCACTCAGAAAACACAATAGCAGCTTATTGACAAATTTCACCCACTCAGAAAAAACTTGATAACAGCTTATTGACAAATTTTCACCCACTCAGAAAACACTTGATAACAGCTTATTGACAAATTTTCACCCACTCAGAAAACACTTGATAACAGCTTATTGACAAATTTTCACCCACTCAGAAAACACTTGATAACAGCTTATTGACAAATTTTCACCCACTCAGAAAACACTTGATAACAGCTTATTGACAAATTTTCACCCACTCAGAAAACACTTGATAAAGGCTTATTGACAAATTTTCACCCACTCAGAAAACACTTGATAACAGCTTATTGACAAGTTTTCACAGACTTGGAAAACATTTGATAACAGCTTATTGACAAGTTTTCACAGACTCAGAAAACACTTGATAACAGCTAATTGACAAATTTTCACCCACTCAGAAAACACTTGATAAAGGCTTATTGACAAATTTTTACCCACTCAGAAAACACTTGATAACAGCTTATGACAAATTTTCACCCACTCAGAAAACACTTGATAACAGTTTATCGACAAATTTTCACCCACTCAGAAAACACTTAATAACAGCTTATTGACAAATTTTCACCCACTTAGAAAACACTTGATAAAGGATAAAGGCTTATTGACAAATTTCTACCCACTCAGAAAACACTTGATAACAGTTTATTCACAAATTTTCACCCACTCAGAAAACACTTGATAAAGGCTTATTGACAAATTTTTACCCACTCAGAAAACACTTGATAACAGCTTATGACAAATTTTCACCCATTCAGAAAACACTTGATAAAAGCTTATTGACAAATTTTAACCCACTCAGAAAACACTTAATAACAGCTTATTGACAAATTTTAACCCACTCAGAAAAATTTATTAACACTTAATAAACTTAAGAACAGTTTATTGACAAATTTTCACCCTCAGAAAACACTTGATAATGGCTGCATTTGTTTTTGCCAATAACATCCAACAAATGATAAAGAAGAATCTGAGAAAGAAGACTTTTACACCAGATTACAAAATATCTTGGACAAAAAGAAAAGAAAGGACATCACAATTTTGATGGGGGACCTAAACGCGCAAATAGGAACAGACAACACCGTCTTCGAAGAAATCATGGGAAAGCATGGATTAGGTATGATGAACGAGAATGGGGAACTATTAGCTAACTTCTGTGTTACAAATCAACTAGCTATAGGAGGAAGCATATTTCCACATAAAAGAATACATAAAGTAACATTGATATCACCAGACCACAGAATTAGTATCAGCTTGATCACATATGCATAAGTAAGAAGTTTAGGTCATCATTCATTGCATGATGTAAAAGTATGAAAAGGAGCAGATGTGTTATCAGACCGCCATCTTCTGTTGGCTAAAACAAAATTAAAACTCAAGAAATTTACAGCAGTATATATAGACAACAGTATAATGTGGGATATCTAAGAAATCAGGAAATAAGAGAAAAATTTTCAATCACAGTATCCAACAAACACCTAGTACTCCAACAGCTGGAAGATGAAGCAGATACGGAAGACCACTGGCAACAAGTAAAAAATATATGGAACGAGACATGTGAAGAAGTACTGAGAAAAAGAGAACATCATCACAAAGCAAGGATAACAACAGAAACCATTAGTAAGATAGAAGACAGGAAAAACAAGAAAGCAGATTTAAACAGAAGCAAAACCAGAAGCTCCAAAGCCAAGGCTCATGAAGTGTACATAGAAGCAAACAAAGAAGTAAGAAGAAACATCAAAAGAGAGAAGAGGAAGTATATTGAAGAGTTGGTAAGGGAAGCAGAGGAAGCTGCAGCAAAAGCAAATATGAGAGACCTGTACAACAACACAAAGAAGCTAACAGGGAAATATAAGGAAGCAAAAGGCCTCATAAAAATAAGAATGGAAAATTGCTTAGTAATATATAAGAAAAAATGAAGAGATGGACAGAACATTTTGAGGAATTTCTCAATAGACCATCTCCAACTAATCCCCCAGGCATCCAGCCAGCAGAAGAGGAGCTACTAGTCAGTTGTGAACAACAGGGTGGAGAAGAAATAAAGAAAGCCATAAAGCTTCTGAAAGATGGAAAAGCAGCTGGTCCAGATTCCAGTAGAGGCCATCAAAACAGATATTGATTCCTCTACAGAGATATTATACAAACTACTTGGCAAAGTCTGGGAGAGAGAGGAAATACCAGCAGAATGGAAGGAAGGTTATCTGGTCAAGTTGCCTAAGAAGGGAAATTTACAAGAGTTACAAATTATAGAGGAATAATGTTACTATCAGTGTCAGGAAAAGTATTAAACAGAATCATCCTTGAGAGATTAAAAGAATCCATAGACAAGCAAATGAGAGATGAACAAGCAGGTTTTCGACAAAACAGATCCTGTACAGACCAGATAGCCACATTGAGAATAATAGTTGAACAAAGTCTGGAATGGAATTCACCGCTATACATCGGATTCGTGGACTATGAAAAGGCATTTGACAGTGTAGACAGAGAATCACTTTGGAAATTGATGAGGCATTATGGAGTTCCCATGAAGATCATTAACTTAATAAAGAAAACATATGAAGACATGACATGCAGAGTTCTTCATGAAGGACAACTTACAGAACAGTTTAGGATTAGAATGGGAGTGACACAGGGATGCCTCTTGTCTCCATTTCTTTTCTTACTAGCAATAGTTTGGGTTATGAAAACATCAACATCACCCAACAGAAATGGAATCCAGTGGAATCTGACTAAACAGCTTGATGATCTGGATTTTACAGATGACTTGGCTCTTCTGTCCCATAACCATAATCAGATGCAAGACAAAATGAAAATTCTCGATGAGAGGTCACAACAAGTGGGCCTGAAAATACACAGGGAAAAGACAAAGATTATGAGAATAAATGCAAGAAATGATAACAAGGTTGAACTTTAAGAAACACCACTAAAGGATGTAGAATCGTACACATATCTTGGCAGTAATATAGATGGAGGGACAGACAATGATATCAAAAAAAGAATACAAAAAGCAAGAGGAGCTTTCATTGCATTGGGAAACATATGGAGAACAAGAGAAATCAAGTCCAACACGAAAATAAGAATCTTCAACTCAAATGTGAAGTCAGTCCTATTATATGGCTCTGAGACATGGACAGCAACAAAAACAACAACCAAAAAGCTACAGACTTTTATAAATGGGTGCTTGCGTAGAATAGACGGACTGAAACGGTATGACAAAGTCACAAATGTGGAATTGATGACAAGAACCAGACAAGTGCCAGTGGAACAAGAGCTGAGAAGAAGACGCTGGTGATGGATAGGACACACATTGATTGAGGTTTGTGATAGAATTCTTCCTGATTTTCCTACATTCAATTCCAGGTAAATGTAAGCACGAACTCTTTATATATCCTGGGTCTGGATCTGCAGGCTCAGGTGACTTTATTTCCAAGCTGTGAGCAGCATTTTTTGAGGCTTGTTTTGTTTTGGTTAACTCAATGCTAACATCATTTCAACTGTCATGATATATCGTTAATTTTTTTGTCAAGATTTGTATATTACCTCTTCCACTGATACTTTGTCTTCTCTCATTTTATTTTGTTGGTTCTGCTTTGTTGTTTGTGGTTTGTTGTTTGTGGTTTGTGTTTTGTTGTTTGGGTTTTGTGATTTGTTGTTGGTGGTTTGTTGTTTGTGGGTTTGTTGATTGTGGTTTGTTGTTTGTGTTTTGTTGTTCATTTTTGCTTCAGTGATTTAGTTATTCATCATCCATCCTGTCCAGCAGATCTTCATGAGGAAGACTTAGATCACCAGTGACTCTTGAGTCTTCAATAGTTGATGTCATGACCACTATTTCCCTTGACATTTATCTTGAGGCTGCTTCTCTCATCAAGCAGTGTCATGTAAGCAGTGACGTGTAAGACTAATGTGGCCCTGTGTAGTTTCCAGAAGTCTCTGAGGAGACAAAGAATTGGACTACTACCACCTCAAGCATGTAGCCAGAAACAACTAATACAAAATTGTGCATAGGCTTTCAACCTCATCATGTCAAACAAATAGCTACATAACCCACAACTGCAATAATACATGGATGCTTTGGTGCATGCTTCTTGTAAGGGGGAGGGGGGGGGCAGCTGCAGTGGTGCTTCCATGCTCCATGGGGAGATAACAGGAAAATGATGATAAATGGAGTTGATGTCAGTGACAGAACACAAGCCTGGTTGATGTCAGTGACAGAACACAAGCCTGGTTGATGTCATTGACAGAACACAAGCCTGGTTGATGTCATTGACAGAACACAAGCCTGGTTGATGTCAGTGACAGAACACAAGCCTGGTTGATGTCAGTGACAGAACACAAGCCTGGTTGATGTCAGTGACAGAACACAAGCCTGGTTGATGTCAGTGACAGAACACAAGCCTGGTTGATGTCAGTGACAGAACACAAGCCTGGTTGATGTCAGTGACAGAACACAAGCCTGGTTGATGTCATTGACAGAACACAAGCCTGTTTGATGTTGGTGACAGAACACAAGCCTGGTTGATGTCAGTGACAGAACACAAGCCTGGTTGATGTCAGTGACAGAACACAAGCCTGTTTAATGTTGGTGACAGAACACATGCCTGTTTAATGTTGGTGACAGAACACAAGCCTGTTTAATGTCAGTGACAGAACACAAGTCTGTTTAATGTCGGTGACAAGCCTGTTTGACATATACACTGAAACTGTCTGAAAACAGTTTCTCATAGATAGTCTGGTACTGAAATCTTTTATAGATCAGTTTAATCATTTTCTGAGATAAATTATGACATCTAAGACTTCTCCTTAATTAGACACATGCACTGTGTCCGCTGGTATAGACAGGCAAGTCTCTCCACATCTTCTGGTCTTTAGAGCTATGTATCAGTTTGACTGTGGTTACTGGAGGTGCAAAGAAAAAGTCATTGATTCCTGATATGTGTATCTTAAATTGACAGCTAGGAAATTCAAGGAAAAGGAACTCCTAACCTATCCTCCCAAAAACGTCTGACAGCCGCAGAAATGTAAGTAAAATCCACAAAAAATGGTGTAAAACTGGTAGGAATTATTTTATAAACATTTTGATTTTATTGTATTTCAGGAAAAACTCTTAAAGGACAAAATTCGAATGCAGCATCGCTTATCTACTCCTGATTTTGCCAGTGATGCAAATGTCTTGTTGAAAGATGCATGTTTAATGTGGCAGCTATAAGCTATTTAGCAAAAACTGACAAGCTAACATTAAAGAGTATAAATGGGAAAATCCTCTCATATCTTGGTCATGTAGAAATAGAAGATGGCAGATGTGAAACAGAAAATAAGAAGAGAATAGGAATGGCCAAAGCTACACTCAACATCATGAGACTCACAAATTAAAACTGAGAATCATCAAGTGTTATATATATTCTTCATTATTGTATGGTGTAGAAACATGGACAATGAACAAGTATTTGGAAGAAAAATGTGAAGCCTTTGAGATGTGGGTATATAGAAGGATTGGGTATGTCTCATGGAAAGCAAAGAAAATAAATAAAGAAAGTCATAGAAAACCTAGGAATGAAAAGAGAATTAACGGAGATCAAAATTAGACAACTAAAATATTGTGGCCATGTAAGAAGACATAACACCTTACTGAAGAGCATAATAGAAGCAAGAGTTGAACCAAACGTGCAAGGGGAAGACAGCGCTATAAGTGGGAAGATAACATCAAGAGATGGACAGGAAAGAGTCTGTCAGAGTGCACCATCAAGACAAGAGGCAGAAGACATTACAGTCGACCTTCGTTTTGGAGTAGGCAGCTGATGATGATGATGATGGATCTTCTGAAGTGAACAGAGAAAATTAATTGATCTGTCATTTTTTTCCTAATTTAAAAAATTGATCAAAATTTATGTAGCTGGACTTTGTAAATGGTCTCCATTAAATTGGAGAGGGTGAAAATCTATGAAAAATGACTTCTTAAGTTATGAGGATTAAAATTTATGTAAGATGACTTGGTAATATGTAAATTAAGTTGAGTAGTATCAAAGTTGATGTAAGATAAATGTATTAGTTGTGTTATGATTAAACATATTGAGCAGTGTAGCATTTGGACTTATTGGAATCGACTAGACCATTTACATGGATGTTAAGCTCTGACCAATGGCTAGAATTTGTTCAGTTGTGTTTATTATGATTAGACAAGCGTACAGTAAAGCATTTCTGTACTTCCCAGAAGTCCCTGTGGGAGATATAGAAAGAAAAGGACTACTGTGCCCTCAGACATGTAAGAGGTCATTAATGTGAGGTTATGTGAGGGCTGATAGCAATTTGTCTGTCATATAATGAAAGACAATTTGCTCCAGAAACCACTATTTCAAGTGCACATAATTACTTCTGTGCAAGCTTCCTGCATAGGAAACAGCTACAGTGGCAAATTTGTGCTCTGTAGGGAGCAAACAAGGAAATGATAATAATCAGTTAGAAAGTTTTGTTTTTATTTCTTTACTCATCTGTCTACACCAGGAGAGACAAGTTTGTTGAGAGGTTCTGGTTCAGTGCCTGATTTAACCACCGATGCAGACAGAGACATAACAGGTACTGAATCAGGTCTGGCCATGTCTGCAAGACCAACATCAACATATGATGACCTCTACAGCAAACAAATTGTTTACCGGCACAGAGGACGAAGATCCAGGAGAATGAGAGAATATGATTCTGATACCGGTTACCGCAGTGATGGTGAAACCATTCGTTTCCCACATCAAACCAGGGACAAATCAAGTAAAGGAACAAGATCTGAAATTATTTCTGTACAGTCACAGCCTTTACCTCATCGCAGCTACCACCACTACCAACACAGGGGCAGGGGACGAGAAGGTCCTGGTTATGCTAGTGACGTTGAAGCATATGCTGGTGGAGGCTCATTTCCAACAGCAAACGCAGCAGCAGCAGCATTTCAGAGACGACTGGGCCACCTTCCAGCTCAGAGCATGCCTTATAATCTTGACATGGCTGCTCAGTCACCAATGTCACACTCATCTAAAATCATCCGTCCCTATTCTCCATCAAAGTCAGAACCACGGCAGCATGACGGCATGTCTAGCAGCAACTGTATGCCTCTATACCCTAGGCCCAGTAACTATGGCAGCACTCATCACCCCGGGGACAGATTTACAGGAAGTGCCTCATTAAATTACAATAGGACTAGCAACCATAACAATCCAGCAAACTTAGGTAACACAGTTTCTAGTAACGAGTTCTACAGATGTAACCCAGGTAATGATTATTACCCATCATCCTCTCTGGGAGCCAGCATTGCCTCTGATATAGCAACCACTCACCATTTCTCTTCTAGTCAGCCACAAGGTAGACCCCCACAGTTAAATATAGAAGGGCCTTCATTTCAAACTCAGATGAATTCAGAATCTTCAATACAGACACCTGTTAATCTTTTACAGAAACAGACTGCTTTAGGATTAAAATCCCAAATAAGCATCAACCAAGACTTTCAGCCTCCAGCAGGAGGAAAACTACATAATCTGAGTGAGAGAAATTTGTCACTGCTGCCCCGTCCAGCTTCAGCTTGCTCATCCTCTTCTGTCTTTCATAAAGACAATTTAGCGGAAAAGAATATTCCAGCATTAAGTCAGACTTTGCCCTCAACATCTGGTGTATCTTCTCCAAGTTCTGCAACTACAAAAGGTCATAGGGGAGGTAAACTGTACACAGTAATGGAGCACAGACCAGGATTACAACAGTTTTTGGTGAGTATATTGTGAAGTTTGTCTGGCTTGTGATTAGACAGTTTTCCTGTGAATATTTTGTCTTGTAAGTTATGTTACATCATGTGACTGAACTCTTTTGTCATCCCTGTTGTCATAACTGAGTTTGTCCTGTTATTTTTCACTTGTCCGTTGGCTTAATCTTATTTGTTATTTCCCTTATTTCACCTTGACATTTCTATTACGTCAAAGCATTGAGTTCTTTCATTTTCCATTATTTCATTTTTTGAATGCCTTTGATTCACTGCCATAGAAATAAATTGCCCCTATGTGGTAATGAAAAGATCTTGCTTTAAATGCCATTTATGAAAATTTTTGTACATAAAATGTTTATTTTCTTGCCTGCTTTTTGGGGGGTTTCTTTTTTTTTTTTTTGCTTTTAAAACCTGGGGCAACTTTTTTAATTTGCCTGGTAAATTACCCAGGGGCCTCTGAGGGGGCAAAGATGGAGTAGGACTACCCTGTCATACAATGTGACGAATATAAGGTTATGTAAGTGACTAGTGACTACTGATCTAACAGTCATGTCATACAATATGACTATAAGGTTATGTAAGTGACTAGTGACTACTGATCTAACAGTCCTGTCATACAATGTGACTATAAGGTTATGTAAGTGACTAGTGACTACTGATCTAACAGTCCTGTCATACAATGTGACTATAAGGTTATGTAAGTGACTAGTGACTACTGATCTAACAGTCCTGTCATACAATGTGATTATAAGGTTATGTAAGTGACTAGTGACTACTGATCTAACAGTCCTGTCATACAACGTGACGAATATAAGGTTATGTAAGTGACTAGTGACTACTGATCTAACAGTCCTGTCATACAACGTGATGAATATAAGGTTATGTAAGTGACTAGTGACTACTGATCTTACAGTCCTGTCATACAACATGACGAATATAAGGTTATGTAAGTGACTAGTGACTACTGATCTAACAGTCATGTCATACAATGTGACGAATATAAGGTTATGTAAGTGACTAGTGACTACTGATCTAACAGTCCTGTCATACAATGTGATGAATATAAGGTTATATAAGTGACTAGTGACTACTGATCTAACAGTCCTGTCATACAATGTGACGAATATAAGGTTATGTAAGTGACTAGTGACTACTGATCTAACAGTCCTGTCATACAATGTGACGAATATAAGGTTATATAAGTGACTAGTGACTACTGATCTAACAGTCCTGTCATACAATGTGACTATAAGGTTATATAAGTGACTAGTGACTACTGATCTAACAGTCCTGTCATACAATGTGACTAATATAACGTTATGCATGTGGCTAGTCATCTGATCATATAAAATAAGTTGCTGTAGGAACCGCCATTGCAAGGGCATGTGATTTGATAAAAACATCTCATACTTCTGGCATTTTGTTCATGTGTAAAACTGTCTCAGATACCATTTTGTTCATGTGTAAAACTGTCTCAGATACCATTTTGTTCATGTGTAAAACTGTCTCAGATACCATTTTGTTCATGTGTAAAACTGTCTCAGATACCATTTTTGTTCATGTGTAAAACTGTCTCAGATACCATTTTGTTCATGTGTAAAACTGTCTCAGATACCATTTTGTTCATGTGTAAAACTGTCTCAGATACCATTTTGTTCATGTGTAAAACTGTCTCAGATACCATTTTGTTCATGTGTTAAACTGTCTCAGATACCATTTTGTTCATGTGTAAAACTGTCTCAGATACCATTTTGTTCATGTGTAAAACTGTCTCAGATACCATTTTGTTCATGTGTAAAACTGTCTCAGATACCATTTTGTTCATGTGTAAAACTGTCTCAGATACCATTTTGTTCATGTGTAAAACTGTCTCAGATACCATTTTGTTCATGTGTAAAACTGTCTCAGATACCATTTTGTTCATGTGTAAAACTGTCTCAGATACCATTTTGTTCATGTGTTAAACTGTCTCAGATACCATTTTTTTCATTTTCATACTTCCTAGACAGGAATAATAATGATAACATGATATCATTTTGAAATAAATTTATCAGTAAGCTGATACATTCATCTTTTTTTTATGTCCATTTCTGCTATTTATATGTTTGTTTGCCAGATTACTTGAAATGTTGGATGTCTTACTCATGTCCTTTGCATCATATTGTTCTGTAGATTGGTGTATTACATTTTTCTTTTATCATGGTTACAAGCGATTAACATTTTTAAAAAAAATCATGATTCTTAGAGATTAACATTTTTTTTTTAATTGTGATTCTTAGAGATTAAAATTTTTTTCCTTTATCGTGATTCTAAGAGATTAACATTTTGTCTTTTGTCATGATACTTAGAGATTAACATTTTTTCTTGCTTGACATTCCATCTTGTGTAGCCTGGTCACACAACATTACAAGGACAACCAGTTGCCACACCACCACCTTATATCTCAACTCCACCATATCAAAGACCAGAAAACAGAAGCCCAGCACCACACACAGCCAGACCATCCAGTGATTCTTCTTCTAGTCATGTTGACTCACCACGTAGTGCAACAAACACTCCTGGTCCAGTAGCAAGAGTTTCACCGTTTGGTCTCAGTTCAGGCATCCAAAATCTGAACTTGAATCAATCACAGTCTTTTCCATGTGGATTTCATGGCAGCAACCCATATTCTGACCTGGCAGCCATTCCTAGGGAGAAATTATACTTCTCAGACTATGCTGACATTGAGCATGTTAGTCGGGGCCACTACCATAGTGATGATCCTGGCAAGCCCATGAAACTAGGCCCTTATCAAGATAATCACACCAGTAGGTCAGAAAGCTGTTCCTCACAAATAGGATCTGCCTCCCAGGTTGGACCAGTCCATCCTCTTGGGGCAGGGTCAAGAAGACATGACCGATCAAACTCTTCAGACTCACGGAGTGACATGCACAATTACTCATCTTCCCGTGGGTCTCCTCATTCAGCTATTGCAACATATTCATCAGCTCAACCAATGTCCAGGCAAGACAGGTCACATAGTCAGTATTCAGGCCCATTTGACACAGGAAACTTTGAAGATCTCACAGTAATTCCAAACCATGAACAATCTTCTCAGATATCTAGTTCCACAGATAGTGGTTACGGTCATGGACATGTTGTGTATGAACGTATTGGAGACTATTCCAAATCTACGGGTAAGGAATACTTAGTTCGAGGAAACACTGCACCACATAGTTCAGAGGTCATTACAGTTCCTCCATCTCAGAGACAGATATCGGTGAAGGGGTCTGAAAATATTCAGTCAAGAACCATCACACCTATTCAAGAAATTAATATGACAGTACTCGATTCATCTATACAGGAACATACAGATCAGGTCAGTAAAAAATATGTTATTTTTATTTTCTTATGCATGGTACAACAACAATTATGATGTGGCTCAACAAAACCTATAATGTGTTTGCATTTAGAGTTTTTTCAAATATTGGTACCACAAGAAAGATTTTGAAAGGCTGTTTCAGTGATAAAGCAAATATTTAAAAAAAAAGTGTTAATAAGTTTGAAGACAGTGTGACATAAATGTCAAATTCTTGGAAAATCTGGTTAAATATTCAGTTTCATATCAATGTTGCAGAGTATGTCCCAGCTTCAAGTTTATTTTCAATGTATTTATGGTCATTGTTTTGACACAAAGACCCATATTATTAGACAGCAAAGAATCAGAAGTTGTATAAAATATACAAGTCTCAACATTTACATTTTTAATCAACTTAAAGGTTTTTTTTAATGTTTAAGTAAAATATACCTCCTTGTTACTGATTTCATAAAGTTACTTCATAATTTTTTTAATACTAGGGCAGTGAATTTAAACTTGCTATGGTTGTTAATTTGTAACATGTCTGGTCAGACAGTGATGTCATTAATAAAATATGGAAGATGAGAGGAGCTTTCAGTGCATTAGGAAATATATGGAGATCAAAAGAAGTCATGAAAGTCCAACATGAAAATAAGTTTTCAGCTCAAATGTCAAGTCTGTTCTATCGTAATGTTCTAAACCACGGAGAACAAAGAAAAAACCAAAAAAAAAAAACCAGTCAAAATATTACAGATAGTAATAAATAGAAGCTTGTGTATAATACAAGGATTGAAATGGTTTGACAAGATCACTAATGTGGAACTGATGACAAGATCACTAATGTGGAACTGATGACAAGATCACTAATGTGGAACTGATGACAAGATCACTAATGTGGAACTGATGACAAGATCACTAATGTGGAACTGATGGCATGATCACTAATGTGGAACTGATGACAAGATCACTAATGTGGAACTGATGGCATGATCACTAATGTGGAACTGATGATAAGAACCAGACAAGTGCCAGTGAAACAAGAGAGAAGGACGATGTGAAAAGATCTTCTGTGGATGACACAGGATGGGAACATTTGACATAAATTTGTTGAAGTCCTGTGCTCCTTCAGGAGCTGAAATGATTTTTAATGGTAGTTAATGTCCTGTGTTGTTACTGTTGGTCTATTATGATTGTAGTTAATGACCTGTGTTGTTACTGGTGGTCTATTATGATTGTAGTTAATGACCTGTGTTGTTACTGGTGATCTATTATGATGATAGTTAATGACCTGTGTTGTTACTGTTGGTCTATTATGATGATAGTTAATGTCCTGTGTTGTTACTGGTGGTCTATTATGATGGTAGTTAATGTCCTGTGTTGTTACTGGTGGTCTATTTTGATGATAGTTAATGTCCTGTGTTGTTACTGGTGGTCTATTATGATGGTAGTTAATGTCCTGTGTTGTTACTGGTGGTCTATTATGATGATAGTTAATGACCTGTGTTGTTACTGGTGGTCTATTATGATGGTAGTTAATGTCCTGTGTTGTTACTGGTGGTCTATTCTGATGGTAGTTAATGTCCTGTGTTGTTACTGGTGGTCTATTATGATGGTAGTTAATGTCCTGTGTTGTTACTGGTGGTCTATTATGATGGTAGTTAATGTCTTGTGTTGTTACTGGTGGTCTATTATGATGGTAGTTAATGCCCTGTGTTGTTACTGGTGGTCTATTATGATGATAGTTAATGTCTTGTGTTGTTACTGGTGGTCTATTATGATGGTAGTTAATGCCCTGTGTTGTTACTGGTGGTCTATTATGATGGTAGTTAATGTCCTGTGTTGTTACTGGTGGTCTATTATGATGGTAGTTAATGTCCTGTGTTGTTACTGGTGGTCTATTATGATGGTAGTTAATGTCCTGTGTTGTTACTGGTGGTCTATTATGATGGTAGTTAATGTCCTGTGTTGTTACTGGTGGTCTATTATGATGGTAGTTAATGTCCTGTGTTGTTACTGGTGGTCTATTATGATGGTAGTTAATGTCCTGTGTTGTTACTGTTGGTCTATTATGATGTTAGTTAATGTCCTGTGTTGTTACTGTTGGTCTGTTATGATGGTAGTTAATGTCCTGTGTTGTTACTGGTGGTCTATTATGATTGTAGTTAATGTCCTGTGTTGTTACTGGTGGTCTATTATGATGGTAGTTAATGCCCTGTGTTGTTACTGGTGGTCTATTATGATGGTAGTTAATGTCCTGTGTTGTTACTGGTGGTCTATTAAGTTGGTAGTTAATGACCGGTGTTGTTACTGGTGGTCTATTAGGATGGTAGTTAATGTCCTGTGTTGTTACTGGTGGTCTATTATGATGGTAGTTAATGTCCTGTGTTGTTACTGTTGGTCTATTACGATATTAATTAATGTCCTGTGTTGTTACTGTTGGTCTGTTATGATGGTAGTTAATGTCCTGTGTAGTTACTGTTGGTCTGTTATGATTGTAGTTAATGTCCTGTGTTGTTACTGGTGGTCTATTATGATGGTAGTTAATGTCCTGTGTTGTTACTGGTGGTCTATTATGATGGTAGTTAATGACCTGTGTTGTAACTGTTGGTCTATTATGATGGTAGTTAATGACCTGTGTTGTAACTGTTGGTCTATTATGATGATAGTTAATGACCTGTGTTGTTACTGGTGGTCTATTATGATGGTAGTTAATGCCCTGTGTTGTTACTGTTGGTCTATTATGATGGTAGTTAATGTCCTGTGTTGTTACTGTTGGTCTATTATGATGGTAGTTAATGTCAACTGTTGCTACTGGTGGTCTATTATGATGGTAGTTAATGTCCTGTGTTGTTACTGTTGGTCTATTATGATGATAGTTAATGTCCTGTGTTGTTACTGGTGGTCTATTATAATGGTAGTTAATGTCCCGTGTTGTTACCATTGGTCTATTATGATGGTAGTTAAAGTCCTGTGTTGTTACTGTTGGGCACAGCGGATTGATCAACCGCTTGCTTGTCACATTGATTACGGAAACAACAATTAATATTCTGTTGTACCAATAAACGCCTTTAGGCGTAACGGATCAACGGATAATTTCTTGTTGCCCTATGACGCCGCAAGGCGTACTGGCCACTGACTGCTTGGTCGGTCTCTGGCTAAGGAGGGAAGAAGAAGAAGTTGTTACTGTTGGTCTATTATGATGGTAGTTAATGACCTGTGTTGTTACCGTTGGTCTATTATGATGATAGTTAATGTCCTGTGTTGTTACTGGTGGTCTATTATGATAATAGTTAATGATCTGTGTTGTTACTGGTGGTCTATTATGATGGTAGTTAATGACCTGTGTTGTGACTGGTGGTTTATTATGATAGTGGTTAATGACCTGTGTTGTTAATGGTGGTCTGTTAGGATGGTAGTTAATGACCTGTGTTGTTACTGGTGATCTTTTTTGATATAGTTAATGACTTGTGCTGTTACTGGTGGTCTATTATGATGGTAGTTAATGACCTGTGTTGTTACTGGTGGTCTATTATGGTGGTAGTTAATGACCTTTGTTGTTACTGGTGGTCTATTATGATGGCAGTTAATGACCCATGTTGTTACTGGTGGTCTATTATGATGGTAGTTAATGACCTGTGTTTTTACTGGTGGTCTATTATGATGGTAGTTAATGTCCTGTGTTGTTACTGGTGGTCTATTATGATGGTAGTTTATGTCCTGTGTTGTTACTGGTGGTCTATTATGATGGTAGTTAATGTTGTGTGTTGTTACTGGTGGTCTATTATGATGGTAGTTAATGTCCTGTGTTGTTACTGTTGGTCTATTATGATGTTAGTTAATGTCCTGTGTTGTTACTGTTGGTCTGTTATGATGGTAGTTAATGTCCTGTGTTGTTACTGGTGGTCTATTATGATTGTAGTTAATGTCCTGTGTTGTTACTGGTGGTCTATTATGATGGTAGTTAATGCCCTGTGTTGTTACTGGTGGTCTATTATGATGGTAGTTAATGTCCTGTGTTGTTACTGGTGGTCTATTATGATGGTAGTTAATGACCGGTGTTGTTACTGGTGGTCTATTAGGATGGTAGTTAATGTCCTGTGTTGTTACTGGTGGTCTATTATGATGGTAGTTAATGTCCTGTGTTGTTACTGTTGGTCTATTACGATATTAATTAATGTCCTGTGTTGTTACTGTTGGTCTGTTATGATGGTAGTTAATGTCCTGTGTAGTTACTGTTGGTCTGTTATGATGGTAGTTAATGTCCTGTGTTGTTACTGGTGGTCTATTATGATGGTAGTTAATGACCTGTGTTGTTACTGGTGGTCTATTATGATGGTCTATTATGATGGTAGTTAATGACCTGTGTTGTTACTGGTGGTCTATTATGATGATAGTTAATGTCCTGTGTTGTTACTGGTGGTCTATTATGATGGTAGTTAATGTCCTGTGTTGTTACTGTTGGTCTATTATGATGGTAGTTAATGTCCTGTGTTGTTACTGTTGGTCTATTATGATGGTAGTTAATGTCCTGTGTTGTTACTGGTGGTCTATTATGATGGTAGTTAATGTCCTGTGTTGTTACTGTTGGTCTATTATGATGATAGTTAATGTCCTGTGTTGTTACTGGTGGTCTATTATAATGGTAGTTAATGTCCCGTGTTGTTACCATTGGGGGTGTCTATTATGATGGTAGTTAAAGTCCTGTGTTGTTACTGTTGGGCACAGCGGATTGATCAACCGCTTGCTTGTCACATTGATTACGGAAACAACAATTAATATTCTGTTGTACCAATAAACGCCTTTAGGCGTAACGGATCAACGGATAATTTCTTGTTGCCCTATGACGCCGCAAGGCGTACTGGCCACTGACTGCTTGGTCGGTCTCTGGCTAAGGAGGGAAGAAGAAGAAGTTGTTACTGTTGGTCTATTATGATGGTAGTTAATGACCTGTGTTGTTACCGTTGGTCTATTATGATGATAGTTAATGTCCTGTGTTGTTACTGGTGGTCTATTATGATAATAGTTAATGATCTGTGTTGTTACTGGTGGTCTATTATGATGGTAGTTAATGACCTGTGTTGTGACTGGTGGTTTATTATGATAGTGGTTAATGACCTGTGTTGTTAATGGTGGTCTGTTAGGATGGTAGTTAATGACCTGTGTTGTTACTGGTGATCTTTTTTGATATAGTTAATGACTTGTGCTTTTACTTGTGGTCTATTATGATGGTCTATTATGACCTGTGTGTTGTTACTGGTGGTCTAGTGGTAGGTAGTTAATGACCTTTGTTGTTACTGGTGGTCTATTATGATGGCAGTTAATGACCCATGTTGTTACTGGTGGTCTATTATGATGGTAGTTAATGACCTGTGTTTTTACTGGTGGTCTATTATGATGGTAGTTAAAGACCTGTGTTGTGACTTGTAGTCTATTATGATGGTAGTTAATGACCTGTGTTGTTACTGATGGTCTATTATGATGGTAGTTAATGACCTGTGTTGTTACTGGTGGTCTATTATGATGGTAGTTAATGACCTGTGTTGTTACTGGTGGTCTATTATGATGGTAGTTAATGACCTGTGTTGTTAATGGTAGTCCACTATGATGGTAGTTAATGACCTGTGTTGTTACTGGTGGTCTATTATGATGGTAGTTAATGACCTGTGTTGTTACTGGTGGACTATTATGATGGTAGTTAATGACCTGTGTTGTTACTGGTGGTCTATTATGATGGTAGTTAATGACCTGTGTTGTTACTGGTGGTCTATTATGATGGCAGTTAATGACCTGTGTTGTTACTGGTGGTCTATTATGATGGTAGTTTATGACCTGTGTTGTTACTGGTGGGCTGTTATGATGGTAGTTAACATCCTGTGTTGTTTCTGGTGGTCTATTATGATGGTAGTTAATGTCCTGTATTGTTACTAGTGGTTGATTCTGATGGTAGTTAATGACCTGTGTTGTTTCTGGTAGTCCACTATGATGGTAGTTAATGACCTGTGTTGTTACTGGTGGTCTATTATGATGGTAGTTAATGACCTGTGTTGTTACTGGTGGACTATTATGATGGTAGTTAATGACCTGTGTTGTTAATGGTGGTCTGTTATGATGGTAGTTAATGACCTGTGTTGTTACTGGTGATCTTTTTTGATATAGTTAATGACTTGTGCTGTTACTGGTGGTCTATTATGATGGTAGTTAATGACCTGTGTTTTTACTGGTGGTCTATTATGGTGGTAGTTAATGACCTTTGTTGTTACTGGTGGTCTATTATGTTGGCAGTTAATGACCCATGTTGTTACTGGTGGTCTATTATGATGGTAGTTAATGACCTGTGTTTTTACTGGTGGTCTATTATGATGGTAGTTAATGACCTGTGTTGTGACTTGTAGTCTATTATGATGGTAGTTAATGACCTGTGTTGTTACTGATGGTCTATTATGATGGTAGTTAATGACCTGTGTTGTTACTGGTGGTCTATTATGATGGTAGTTAATGACCTGTGTTGTTACTGGTGGTCTATTTTGATGATAGTTAATGTCCTGTGTTGTTACTGGTGGTCTATTATGATGGTAGTTAATGACCTGTGTTGTTACTGGTGGTCTATTATGATGATAGTTAATGACCTGTGTTGTTATTGGTGGTCTATTATGATGGTAGTTAATGTCCTGTGTTGTTACTGGTGGTCTATTCTGATGGTAGTTAATGTCCTGTGTTGTTACTGGTGGTCTATTATGATGGTAGTTAATGTCCTGTGTTGTTACTGGTGGTCTATTATGATGGTAGTTAATGTCTTGTGTTGTTACTGGTGGTCTATTATGATGGTAGTTAATGCCCTGTGTTGTTACTGGTGGTCTATTATGATGATAGTTAATGTCCTGTGTTGTTACTGGTGGTCTATTATGATGGTAGTTAATGTCCTGTGTTGTTACTGGTGGTCTATTATGATGGTAGTTAATGTCCTGTGTTGTTACTGGTAGTCTATTATGATGGTAGTTAATGTCCTGTGTTGTTACTGGTGGTCTATTATGATGGTAGTTAATGTCCTGTGTTGTTACTGGTGGTCTATTATGATGGTAGTTTATGTCCTGTGTTGTTACTGGTGGTCTATTATGATGGTAGTTAATGTTGTGTGTTGTTACTGGTGGTCTATTATGATGGTAGTTAATGTCCTGTGTTGTTACTGTTGGTCTATTATGATGTTAGTTAATGTCCTGTGTTGTTACTGTTGGTCTGTTATGATGGTAGTTAATGTCCTGTGTTGTTACTGTTGGTCTGTTATGATTGTAGTTAATGTCCTGTGTTGTTACTGGTGGTCTATTATGATGGTAGTTAATGCCCTGTGTTGTTACTGGTGGTCTATTATGATGGTAGTTAATGTCCTGTGTTGTTACTGGTGGTCTATTAAGTTGGTAGTTAATGACCGGTGTTGTTACTGGTGGTCTATTAGGATGGTAGTTAATGTCCTGTGTTGTTACTGGTGGTCTATTATGATGGTAGTTAATGTCCTGTGTTGTTACTGTTGGTCTATTACGATATTAATTAATGTCCTGTGTTGTTACTGTTGGTCTGTTATGATGGTAGTTAATGTCCTGTGTAGTTACTGTTGGTCTGTTATGATTGTAGTTAATGTCCTGTGTTGTTACTGGTGGTCTATTATGATGGTAGTTAATGTCCTGTGTTGTTACTGGTGGTCTATTATGATGGTAGTTAATGACCTGTGTTGTAACTGTTGGTCTATTATGATGGTAGTTAATGACCTGTGTTGTAACTGTTGGTCTATTATGATGATAGTTAATGACCTGTGTTGTTACTGGTGGTCTATTATGATGGTAGTTAATGCCCTGTGTTGTTACTGTTGGTCTATTATGATGGTAGTTAATGTCCTGTGTTGTTACTGTTGGTCTATTATGATGGTAGTTAATGTCCTGTGTTGCTACTGGTGGTCTATTATGATGGTAGTTAATGTCCTGTGTTGTTACTGTTGGTCTATTATGATGATAGTTAATGTCCTGTGTTGTTACTGGTGGTCTATTATAATGGTAGTTAATGTCCCGTGTTGTTACCATTGGTCTATTATGATGGTAGTTAAAGTCCTGTGTTGTTACTGTTGGGCACAGCGGATTGATCAACCGCTTGCTTGTCACATTGATTACGGAAACAACAATTAATATTCTGTTGTACCAATAAACGCCTTTAGGCGTAACGGATCAACGGATAATTTCTTGTTGCCCTATGACGCCACAAGGCGTAGTGGCCACTGACTGCTTGGTCGGTCTCTGGCTAAGGAGGGAAGAAGAAGAAGTTGTTACTGTTGGTCTATTATGATGGTAGTTAATGACCTGTGTTGTTACCGTTGGTCTATTATGATGATAGTTAATGTCCTGTGTTGTTACTGGTGGTCTATTATGATAATAGTTAATGATCTGTGTTGTTACTGGTGGTCTATTATGATGGTAGTTAATGACCTGTGTTGTGACTGGTGGTTTATTATGATAGTGGTTAATGACCTGTGTTGTTAATGGTGGTCTGTTAGGATGGTAGTTAATGACCTGTGTTGTTACTGGTGATCTTTTTTGATATAGTTAATGACTTGTGCTGTTACTGGTGGTCTATTATGATGGTAGTTAATGACCTGTGTTGTTACTGGTGGTCTATTATGGTGGTAGTTAAAGACCTTTGTTGTTACTGGTGGTCTATTATGATGGCAGTTAATGACCCATCTTGTTACTGGTGGTCTATTATGATGGTAGTTAATGACCTGTGTTTTTACTGGTGGTCTATTATGATGGTAGTTAATGACATGTGTTGTGACTTGTAGTCTATTATGATGGTAGGTAATGACCTGTGTTGTTACTGATGGTCTATTATGATGGTAGTTAATGACCTGTGTTGTTACTGGTGGTCTATTATGATGGTAGTTAATGACCTGTGTTGTTACTGGTGGTCTATTATTATGATGGTAGTTAATGACCTGTGTTGTTAATGGTAGTCCACTATGATGGTAGTTAATGACCTGTGTTGTTACTGGTGGTCTATTATGATGGTAGTTAATGACCTGTGTTGTTACTGGTGGACTATTATGATGGTAGTTAATGACCTGTGTTGTTACTGGTGGTCTATTATGATGGTAGTTAATGACCTGTGTTGTTACTGGTGGTCTATTATGATGGCAGTTAATGACCTGTGTTGTTACTGGTGGTCTATTATGATGGTAGTTTATGACCTGTGTTGTTACTGGTGGGCTGTTATGATGGTAGTTAACATCCTGTGTTGTTTCTGGTGGTCTATTATGATGGTAGTTAATGTCCTGTGTTGTTACTAGTGGTTGATTCTGATGGTAGTTAATGACCTGTGTTGTTACTGGTAGTCCACTATGATGGTAGTTAATGACCTGTGTTGTTATTGGTGGTCTATTATGATGGTAGTTAATGACCTGTGTTGTTACTGGTGGACTATTATGATGGTAGTTAATGACCTGTGTTGTTAATGGTGGTCTGTTATGATGGTAGTTAATGACCTGTGTTGTTACTGGTGATCTTTTTTGATATAGTTAATGACTTGTGCTGTTACTGGTGGTCTATTATGATGGTAGTTAATGACCTGTGTTTTTACTGGTGGTCTATTATGGTGGTAGTTAATGACCTTTGTTGTTACTGGTGGTCTATTATGATGGCAGTTAATGACCCATGTTGTTACTGGTGGTCTATTATGATGGTAGTTAATGACCTGTGTTTTTACTGGTGGTCTATTATGATGGTAGTTAATGACCTGTGTTGTGACTTGTAGTCTATTATGATGGTAGTTAATGACCTGTGTTGTTACTGATGGTCTATTATGATGGTAGTTAATGACCTGTGTTGTTACTGGTGGTCTATTATGATGGTAGTTAATGACCTGTGTTGTTACTGGTGGTCTATTATGATGGTAGTTAATGACCTGTGTTGTTACTGGTAGTCCACTATGATGGTAGTTAATGACCTGTGTTGTTACTGGTGGTCTATTATGATGTTAGTTAATGACCTGTGTTGTTACTGGTGGACTATTATGATGGTAGTTAATGACCTGTGTTGTTACTGGTGGTCTATTATGATGGTAGTTAATGACCTGTGTTGTTACTGGTGGTCTATTATGATGGCAGTTAATGACCTGTGTTGTTACTGGTGGTCTATTATGATGGTAGTTTATGACCTGTGTTGTTACTGGTGGGCTGTTATGATGGTAGTTAACATCCTGTGTTGTTTCTGGTGGTCTATTATGATGGTAGTTAATGTCCTGTGTTGTTACTAGTGGTTGATTCTGATGGTAGTTAATGACCTGTGTTGTTACTGGTGGTCTATTATGATGGTAGTTAATGACCTGTGTTGAGACTGGTGGTTTATTATGATGGTAGTTAATGACCTGTGTTGTTACTGGTGGTCTATTATGATGGTAGTTAATGACATGTGTTGTTACTGGTGGTGTATTATGATGGTAGTTAATGACCTGTGTTGTGACTGGTTGTCTACTATGATGGTAGTTAATGACCTGTGTTGTTACTGGTGGTCTATTATGATGGTAGTTAATGACCTGTGTTGTTACTTGTAGTCCACTATGATGGTAGTTAATGACCTGTGTTGTTACTGGTGGTCTATTATGATGGTAGTTAATGACCTGTGTTGTTACTGGTGGACTATTATGATGGTAGTTAATGACCTGTGTTGTTACTGGTGGTCTATTATGATGGTAGTTAATGACCTGTGTTGTTACTGGTGGTCTATTATGATGGCAGTTAATGACCTGTGTTGTTACTGGTGGTCTATTATGATGGTAGTTTATGACCTGTGTTGTTACTGGTGGGCTGTTATGATGGTAGTTAACATCCTGTGTTGTTTCTGGTGGTCTATTATGATGGTAGTTAATGTCCTGTGTTGTTACTAGTGGTTGATTATGATGGTAGTTAATGACCTGTGTTGTTACTGGTGGTCTATTATGATGGTAGTTAATGACCTGTGTTGAGACTGGTGGTCTATTATGATGGTAGTTAATGACCTGTGTTGTTACTGGTGGTCTATTATGATGGTAGTTAATGACATGTGTTGTTACTGGTGGTGTATTATGATGGTAGTTAATGACCTGTGTTGTGACTGGTTGTCTACTATGACGGTAGTTAATGACCTGTGTTGTTACTGGTGGTCTATTATGATGGTAGTTAATGACCTGTATATCATGAAAGATGACTAATGTCATGTTGTACATGTGACTGGCTGATTTATCTTGAAAGATGACTAATGTCAGGTTGTTCATGTGACTGGCTGATTTATCATGAAAGATGACTAATGTCAGGTTGTACATAGGACTGGCTGATTTATCATGAAAGATGACACATGTCAGGTTGTACATGGGACTGGCTGATTTATCATGAAAGATGACTAATATCAGGTTGTACATGGGACTGGCTGATTTATCATGAAAGATGACAATTGTCAGGTTGTACATGGGACTGGCTGATTTATCTTGAAAGATGACTAATGTCAGGTTGTACATGTGACTGGCTGATTTATCACGAAAGATGACTAATGTCAGGTTGTACATGGGACTGGCTGATTTATCATGAAATATGACTAATGTCAGGTTGTATATGGGACTAGCTGATTTATCATGAAAGATGGCTAATGTCAGGTTGTACATGTGACTGGCTGATTTATCATGAAAGTTGACTAATGTCAGGATGTACGTGGGACTGGCTGATTTATCATGAAAGATGACTAATGTCAGGTTGTACATGGGACTGGCTGATTTATCATGAAAGATGGCACATGTCAGGTTGTACATGGGACTGATGGATTTATCATGAAAGATGACTAATGTCAGGTTGTACATGGGACTGGCTGATTTATCATGAAAGATGACAATTATCAGGTTGTACATGGGACTGGCTGATTTATCTTGAAAGATGACTAATGTCAGGTTGTACATGTGACTGGCTGATTTATCACGAAAGATGACTAATGTCAGGTTGTACATGGGACTGGCTGATTTATCATGAAAGATGACTATTGTCAGGTTGTACATGGGACTGGCTGATTTATCATGAAAGATGACTAATGTCAGGTTGTACATGGGACTGATGGATTTATCATGAAAGATGACTAATGTCAGGTTGTACATGGGACTGGTTGATTTATCATGAAAAATGACTAATGTCACGTTGTACATGGGACTGGCTGATTTGTCATGAAAGATGACTAATGTCAGGTTACATGGGACTGGCTGATTTATTGTAAAAGTGGACTAATGTCAGGTTGTACATGGGACAGGCTGATTTAACATGAAAGATGACTAATGTCAGGTCTTACATGGGACTGATTGATTGAAAGTGAAAGATGACTAATGTCAGGTTGTACATTGGACTGGTTGATTTAACATGAAAATGACTAATGTCAGGTTGTACACGGAACTGGCTGATTTATCATGAAAGATGACTAATGTCAGGTTGTACATGGAACTGGCTGATTTATCTTGAAAGATGACTAATGTCAGGTTGTACATGGGATTGGCTGATTCATCTTGAAAGATGACTAATGTCAGATTGTATATGTGACTGGCTGATTTATGATGAAAGATGACTAATGTCAGGTTGTACATGTGACTGGCTGATTTATCACGAAAGATGACTAATGTCAGGTTGTACATGGGACTGGCTGATTTATCATGAAATATGACTAATGTCAGGTTGTATATGGGACTAGCTGATTTATCATGAAAGATGGCTAATGTCAGGTTGTACATGTGACTGGCTGATTTATCATGAAAGTTAACTAATGTCAGGATGTACGTGGGACTGGCTGATTTATCATGAAAGATGACTAATGTCAGGTTGTACATGGGACTGGCTGATTTATCATGAAAGATGGCTAATGTCAGGTTGTACATGGGACTGATGGATTTATCATGAAAGATGACTAATGTCAGGTTGTACATGGGACTGGCTGATTTATCATGAAAGATGACAATTATCAGGTTGTACATGGGACTGGCTGATTTATCTTGAAAGATGACTAATGTCAGGTTGTACATGTGACTGGCTGATTTATCACGAAAGATGACTAATGTCAGGTTGTACATGGGACTGGCTGATTTATCATGAAAGATGACTATTGTCAGGTTGTACATGGGACTGGCTGATTTATCATGAAAGATGACTAATGTCAGGTTGTACATGGGACTGATGGATTTATCATGAAAGATGACTAATGTCAGGTTGTACATGGGACTGGTTGATTTATCATGAAAAATGACTAATGTCACGTTGTACATGGGACTGGCTGATTTGTCATGAAAGATGACTAATGTCAGGTTACATGGACTGGCTGATTTATTGTAAAAGTGGACTAATGTCAGGTTGTACATGGGACAGGCTGATTTAACATGAAAGATGACTAATGTCAGGTCTTACATGGGACTGATTGATTGAAAGTGAAAGATGACTAATGTCAGGTTGTACATTGGACTGGTTGATTTAACATGAAAATGACTAATGTCAGGTTGTACACGGAACTGGCTGATTTATCATGAAAGATGACTAATGTCAGGTTGTACATGGAACTGGCTGATTTATCTTGAAAGATGACTAATGTCAGGTTGTACATGGGATTGGCTGATTCATCTTGAAAGATGACTAATGTCAGATTGTATATGTGACTGGCTGATTTATGATGAAAGATGACTAATGTCAGGTTGTACATGGGACTGGCTGATTTATCTTGAAAGATGACTAATGTCAGGTTGTACATGGGACTGATGGATTTATCATGAAAGGTGACTAATGTCAGGTTGTACATTGGACTGGCTGATTTATCATGAAAGTTGACTAATGTCAGGTTGTACATGGGACTGGCTGATTTAAAGTGAAAGATGACTAATGTCAGGTTGTACACGGGACTGGCTGATTTATTATCAAAGATGACACATGTCAGGTTGTACATGGGACTGGCTGGTTTATCATGAAAGATGACTAATGTCAGGTTGTACATGGGACTGGCTGATTTATCATGAAGGATGACAATTGTCAGGTTGTGCATGGGACTGGCTGATTTATCACGAAAGATGACTAATGTCAGGTTGTACATGGGACTGGCTGATTTATCATGAAAGATGACTAATGTCAGGTTGTACATGGGACTGATGGATTTATCATGAAAGATGACTAATGTCAGGTTCTACATGGGACTTTCTGATTTATCATGAAAAATGACTAATGTCAGTTTGTACATGTGACTGGCTGATTTGTCATGAAAGATGACTAATGTCAGGTTGTACATGGGACTGCCTGATTTAACATGAAAGATGACTAATGTTGTACATGATGGGACTGGCTGAATATCATGTAAACAAGTTATACATCAAGTGGAGCCGCGCTAGCGTAGTGGTTACAACACCGCTCTGGCGACCGGGTGATTCAGGATCAAACCCGTGCGACGGCATTTGAAGATTTTTCGTCGACCGGGATTTGGACTGGATTAACTCGAGACCTGGCGAGGACATTTGAAGGAGTGTCGTCGACCAGGGACTGGCGGCTCCTGAGCTGACCCAGCTCTAATGGGTACCTCCGAAAACGGCGAGTATCTGCCTGAATGGCGAGGGACACTTGTCTCTGTACAAGAAAATAGGATACTTACGTAAAAATCAATGTCAGGTTAGACATTAAAAATAACCTGAGATTTCGCCTCGAGTATTAGCGGGCGTACGAAAAAAAAATACATCAAGTGCTCAGCAGGTTTCCTGCAAGTCATGGCGTGACGTCTGATAACAGGCCCATGCTCTGTAAGAGGCAAATAAACAAAAGAATTAACAGGACGTGACGTAGAAGATTGATGGTTGCTAAATATAAACATTTTTCCAAATTCTGGAGCGTGTCTAAACAGATGGGTTGAAAGAATGTGTCTAATTTGAGATCTGTGAGAAAAAGCTACAAACATGTTAGGCTAGCAATAATTCCTGGCTGATTTTAATGGATAGTTGATAATTCACTTATTTATGGGAAGATATAACTGAACGACCCATTACTCAGTAATATCAAACAATTTTTACTACAAGTTTTGAAAAATAAAAGAACTAAAAACTATGCTTCTGTGAGTGTCTGTCTGCTTTGTCTGATTGTCCATTCTTAACCCCTCTCTCTCTCTCTTTCTCTCTCTGCCTCTCTCTCCCTTAGTATTTGTACGTCCATGACTTAGTGATGAAAGAATGCAGGCATGAAAGTGAAAATAAACTGACATCAAGCAGAGTTCCATCGATAAATAAACTGACTTGATCTCTCTACAGTTTCATGTCACCATTCACAAAAACCCAGGCCTTGGCTTCTCTATAGCCGGAGGTATTGGTTCCCATGGCAACCCCTACAAAGAGAATGATATTGTAAGTAAAGTATGCAGTGTTAAATATTTCTGGTCATGATGATGATGATGATTATGATGATGATGATTTGTGATGGTACACTCCCATAATTTTTCATATTTCTGGTGATGATGATCTGTGATGGTACATTCCCATAATATTTCATATTTCTGGTGATGATGATGATCTGTGATGGTAGTGATGGTACACTCCCATAATTTTTCATATTTCAGGTGATGATAATGATCTGTGATGGTACATTCCCATAATTGTTCATATTTCTGAAGGTTGTTTAGTTCATTGACACTCTTCAGTTTCTCGTCTTCTATTGAATGAACTTATGAACTGGTATTTTGTCCAACTGTGATAGTCTAGTACAGACGTGTACAGATTGTGAACCCTCTTGTCCAGTAGGTAAGTGTTATGTCTAGACAAGAGGGAGAAGGTCTCACATTTCATGTTTGGCTCAGCTGTTATTTTTATAGTCTCTTGTATATTTTGCATATAAAGTTTTTTTTTTTTTTTCACAGCCTGTCCCAAAATATAGTTGTTGTTTGTGTGGTCCATTTGTGACATAACTAAATACAGTGCTATTGATGATGTAGCCATTGTTTCAGTTGATTAAAAACCACAGTTTTTGGATACAGTTTGAACAATCCTAAATCTGTTAATGAAGGGAATAATTGTCATGGGAACTTACAAAAGAGAATAATGTTGAAGAGAAACATTTTTCAGATATGGTCTTGAATGAGCTGTTTGCTTTGGTTGTTTACAGTAGGCTTATCTGGGGTAGGAATGTACTCTGAAGCCAGGAGAAAGAAATGAGCAGGCACAGCGCTGCTCACCCTGTCATCAAACCAGGTTATAATTATTGAGCTAACAGTGCCGTTTAAACAGATATTAGATGAACAATTTGCTTTCATAATGGCCAGATCTAATGACTTGATCACAAAATGGAGGCACGACGAGTTGACAGTACAAATCATAGCTGTAGAAGCAGGTGCTAGAGATCTAGGTGCCGTCTCAGCATATGATCTCCTGAAGTGAAGAGCAGAATTCTCAGGCAAAAGCAGCATTCTATAAATTGAAAAGTATGTTATACAACAATTCTTAGTCAATGGAAATAAGAAAGTGAGTTCTTCAGTTTTATATATAACCAATCTTGCAATATGGAAGTCAGTCATGGACAATTAGTAAAATGTAGGAGAAGCACTAGAGGCCACAGACATGTGGTTTTACAGAAGAATGTTAAAAATATCATGGACAGCTAAATAGAGTAATGAGGATGTCCTGAGAGAGGCCAACTCACAAGAGAAGATTATAGCTTATGTTAGAAAGAAGCAGTCCACTTTCTTTGGGCAGGTTATGAGAAGCTGGAATATATTATGACAACAGGAAAGGTTGAAGCAAAACGATAAAGGACAACTAAGAGAGAAGATACAGTTTAACATCATGGCATGGACAGTTTCTTCTTCTTCTTCCTCGTTCGCCCTGAAAAGGATGGTGGTTGCATTGTGTCTGTTTACGCCTAAGCTGTGATATCTGCACCTTTCGGTCGACACATCCGTCTTCAGCACAGCATTTTTTAGGGACCGGGTTTGCCTTCCCATTGCGATCCGCACTCGCTCAGCCAGACTGCACTGCTGCAGACTGTTTCCAGGACCACAACGTGGAGGTGGAGTGCGGTCTTGACCAGCTCTGGTTCGCTGGTCCTGATGCAAGCAGTACAGCTATGGGTCGCTGACTGCATTCACTATTGCTGCATCTTGGGTCCCTCAAGGACAGTTTAACACCATGGCATAGACAGTTTAACTTCATGGCATGGACAGTTTAACATCATGGCATGGACAGAAGTCAATAACAGAATTGATAAATATTACTGGAGACAGGAAGTTGTGGACAGACATGATTGCCTATGCCACCTGGCATGGTACTTGAATAAGACGTATTTGATTTCACACACAACAAAAAGTTCTCGACAATATATACAGCTATCATTATTTGTAAGTCAGAATGTTCATGTTTGCAGTATTATACATTCTGAACTAATTAATGATCTGTTGTTTCACGATTTCGTATTTGGACATTTATAATTTCTACTTATTAAGGGTATCTTTGTGACAAAAGTGGTCACTGATGGACCTGCTTCTAAGATGCTGCGACCTGGAGACAAGATACTAGAAGTTAGTGCACAGTTATATTATTAATGTAAAAGATTCATTTAATATTGTAGATGTAATCCATTCAATCAACCAATCAAAACCCTGTAGCACCCCAAGAAGCATAGACCTCATGCCAAATCCTCCTTCCTCCAGTTTTCTTTCTTTCAGATGCCTCTGGAGCATGGACCTTCAATAAATTCACACCAAGTCTTCTTGTCTTGTGCCATCCACCCAGTATCTCTCTATGTCTTCTTTAGCCGTTTGGGGTCAGAGTGGCTCAGAAGTATGGCGTCCATCTCTAATTCTAAAGGTACTAGATTTGTCCCAGCACAGGGAATATAAATGATGGACAGTTGTTTCAGAACCAGTGGTTTCTAATGATGCCATATTCACCCCCCCCCCCCCCTTCTTCCCCCCCCCCCCCCCTCTGTTACGGGCTTCTCGGGATCCCAGTATGTGCTGGGTGCTTCGATGACTTCTAGTATTTGAGGATGACCAAGTTATTATATTCGTATTCAGTTTATAGAGTCAAAGTCCCTCGGGTTCTTATCACTTTTGTAGGATTCCGTAATACTGTCCGTTGGTATCGATAATGTCTGCTTAACCCTTGTGATTCATTATGTGCTGAATGTGTTTCATATTAAATTCGACCCTTGACTGACCTGTATTAGTCTCTTGTCTTATTAATTATATTGGCAGTGTAAGATGCAGCGTGTTAAGACATTAATCATCACTGGTCATGATCAGTTGAGGATGAATAGCATTTAACTCAACTGCGAATACGATAGTTGATAACACTGTGATTTTGACGACTCAAAATATTTAATTAGTAATTTCATACCATGAGCAGACACCAACTACATGGGAACAAAAGTCACATCACATTCATGTACGATCTGTAAGAGTTCTCATTATTTCATAAGCACATGTTCACAAACTCTATCTAGAGTCCTGGTTAGAGGTCAGTTCCTTTTTAACGGCCAATGTCCTTTGGCATAAATTCAGAGGCTAACTAGACTTAACTATCCTGCTAGTCAGCAATACACTTATTATGCTAGGCTTACGTCTACTGCTAGTCGTTTAATATCCGTTACACTAGGCTTACGCTTGCCGCTAGCTGTACAATATCCATCTATACTAGTCTTACGCTATTGCTAGTAACAAAATGTTCCTTTGGCATACCACGCCAGGCTAATCTGCCATAATTATGCAAACTGCGTTATTCCTACTACGACTTACGTTTGGTTCAAGAAATACACTGCTCAAATGGCTTCCCAGCCACACAATTCAAAAGTGGACTACGCCACACACTTTCCAGTGGTTATACCACACAATATAAGTGGCAATGGCCACACATGCCATACGCTGCCGTTGGGGCCGAAGCCCACACGTCGAATGTCCTTACAAAGACACACGCGTCATGCATAGAGATATGCATACTACGTCGTTACCATATTCAATTGCGATGTTCCATGGTGCAGTAATCCGAATCGGCCAAAACTCAAATGCCTGCACACATGCAACAATCATCGACATCGGTCGATGAGATATATCTCTATTCGTTTGAGGTGTTCCATGATACAGTCATTCGGATCGTGCACAAATCCAAATGCCTGTAAGCATGAAACAATCATCGACATCAGTCGCGGAGATATAAACATTTGAGGAATGCGCCATGCTGCAGACATGAAGCAATCCTCAACACCCAAATCTCCTGTGTAGTGAGATCAGATGCCTAGCCTTTTTGATAAGGGCAAAAAATAGGAGGTCCCGTGTGCAAGTAAGATTAAAAATTCCTCAGCAGTTGGAAATCAGAAAGAGTAGGCCACACGGCCGCTGCCCTGGCAAAATTTAAAAATTAGAAAACCTACAACAGAAATATTTATAGAATGTGTGATTCCTGTATACACACACTGGGATCCTCACTGGTGCTACAGAGTTCATGCACTGTGGTGAGATTCTCCTTGTGTGATATAAGGGAGGACATTGGAGCACTCATGTCCATGTGCAATGAAGATAGTCATTAAAACCAAACTTTAGCACTGTCATAGCTGTGTACCACTGTCATAGCTGTGCACCGCTGTCATGGTTGTGCACCACTGTCATGGCTGTGCACCGCTGTCATGGCCGGGTACTGCTGTCATGGCCGTGCACTGCTGTCAAGGCCTGCACCACTGTCATTGTCATGCACCGCTGTCATGGCCATGCACCGCTGTCGCGGCTGGTCACCGCCGTCGCGGCTGTGCACCACCGTCGTGGCTATGCACCACCGTCATGGCTATGCACCACCATCATGGCTGTGCACCACCATCATGGCTGTGCACCACTGTCATGGCTGTGCACCACTGTCATGGCTGTGCACAGTTTCTTCTTCATATGTTTTAGGTCTCTCTCTATTTCCCTTGCCCTGGAGATTTCAGAACAAGGACTTCATTGTAATACTATCATCTGTTTCTTCAGTATGCTTCCTATCCAATCTAGCATCTTCTCCTCATCACTTGCTTCACTTTTCTGGTTCTTGTCATCAGTTCCACATTAGTGATCTTGTCATCAGTTCCACATTAGTGATCTTGTCATCAATTCCACATTGGTGATCTTGTCATCAGTTCCACATTGGTGATCTTGTCATACCACTTCAGTCCTTCTATTCACCCATTTATGAAAGTCTGTCGTTTTTTGGTTGTTCTTCATGTTTTAGAGCCATACAGTATGGCTGACTTGACATTTGAGTTGAAGATTCTGATTTCTGTGTTGGACCTGATTTCTTGTGATCTCCATATATTTCCCAATGCAATTAAATTTTATCTTGCCTTTTGCATTTTTATTTTGATATCACTGCCTGTTCCTTCAACTTGGTCTATATTTTTCCCTAGATACTCGTACATGAATTACTCTACATCTTGTAAGTATGTTTCTTGTAGACATGTTTCTCCAAGCGCAGTCTTACTATATTTTTTTCTGTGCATTCTCAGACCCACTTGCTGTGACCTCGCATTGAGTATTCTCACTTTATCTTGCATCCATTTTCAATTATGGTATAAAAGAGTCATTAGAACAATCTAGATCATCAAGCTGGTTTGTCAGAGTCCACCTAATTCCATTTATGTTGGTAGATGTCATTATTTTCCTAATCCAGTCGAAAATATTTCACTGAGACAAAAAATACATTAACCCTTGAATCTTTCATGTTCTGTTTCCTTGTCTGCTCCTAAAGAAACATAGGAGTACTACTGTATTTGGTCTGCTTGCTAAAGCAGTTAATGTTTTCTTGCAGTGTTAGTTCCCAGAGCAATTTGTTTTAAATGCTAAAATCACCAGCTCAGTTTGCAGTCTCACACTAGTTTCCTTATATGACATGACTGAGGGACCAGTTGTTCTGTTCTGTTCTTGTTACCTCAGATTCCCAGTTGCCTGGTTAGCATTTTAATATTTTTACATTTTTTAATGTTGCTCTTGTGTTTATTCACCGATGAAGACAGTTGTTGATATGTTTTTTTGTTGTGTCACTGATTAGTACATTTTATTGTTGGCATCATTACTATCTTCCTAGTGCTTGTCTAGAGGCACTTAACAATTACTTTTTTTCTTTTAGAATTTTTCTTGTCAGTGACGGTTGACATTTATGCTTTTTGTACAATTTTTTGTTAGCTCTTATTTTGCAGTTTTACTAAAAGGGCGTACACAGTTTCCCCTTTTTCTTAGTTTACAGGGATTGAAATTTAAAAGATAATTTGATGTACCAAAGATAGTATAAACAAAATCTTTTATATGTACATACATACATACATAAATATGTCAGTGTCTGGACATAACAAATTTTCATTGAAGCAGGATACAAGTCCTACAACCCTCAATGAAAGAGTATTGACTGGTGACACAGGAAAATAATGGGGCTTAAGTGCTAAGTGGGTCGACATTCCAAGCACTCCGCAGGGCTCGGGTACCAACATGAGGGTCAGATTTCATCACAGTCATCTGTCATCTTGGTCAGACACCAGACACAGGCTGCCACTGAATCTCAGTGTTGAGTTGTCCCCATCTCTATTACACAAGGTTTGAGCTGCCTGAAATCATCTTAACCTGGTGGAACCATGTCCCTTGAAGACTGGTTGAGAGATGCCCAAGACCCTTCCCAAAAATCAAGTAAAATTATAACAATATTTGTAAGTAAACACCAGTTGTAATAATTAAACAGGAAAACGTAGGACCCCACAAATATTTCAATCACGACAAATAATAGGAAGAGGAAGCATAATTACCCAAAGGAAACAATTCATAAGAACTTAGAAAAAAAAATTAATACTGTCAGAAAATTAATAAAATAGAAAAAATATACACAAAACACTTGAAAATCCCCAAAAATAAATGAAATATGCTGTAAATACTCAAAGATAAATCAATGAATCAACATAATTCTGATACAAATAAATATAAAAAACATATACTATCACTTGTATAACTTCATGTTAAAAATATCACACAAAGTTGAAAATAAAAATGTCGTGGAATATTCTAATCCACATATATAAATTATCAAGTAAATATAAAGCCTAATAAATACATATAATAAATAAAGGAAGAAGAATGGTAAAGAACAGTGCTGTCACAATGACTGTACTCGAAATCCCCTTGTTTTCTACTGCGTAAGCAAATTGTAACGTTTCACGTCGATATTAAAGGCTTTCTGCAACATACACGCGTTTCCCAAACACACAATAAAATGTGCTGCCTTTCTAAGAAAAACCTTGAAATATGCAAGTTGACCTAAATTTTAAATTCCATTCATGTCTTTTTCTACACTGCGTTACCAAAATGAACGAACAGATGGACAAAAGGATAAAGAGAGAGGGGAGGGCTGAAAATCAGGAACGCATGCAACACGCGTCGCGCGATACACAAATGCTGCCATCACGCGTGTAAGTCTACATGCACTAATTTTTTTTCAGACGGACAGTGATAAAATACACTACCCTTTCCCAGAGTTAGGTTTTAAAATCATAAAAAACGCTTATTAGGAAAGATAACAATAGATGGGTTTACGGTTGAAAACATAACAGTACCCAGACATCACATCTTCGAAACAGGAGGTAGAAAATACATATTTTGAACGCAGCCGCGTAGCTCTTTTAAATTTGGATAATTGGGTTCCTTAGGGCTTGCTGACGAATAATATGTAAAACGTTACGCAAATAGTCCAGGAATTAATAAATTATAACCAAAATAAAATAGTGGGGATGCCTGACAACACAAAATCATTTCTGCTCATAAAATTTTTTATAACGTGTTTGAAAAAAACCTTACGTTACATAAATAGCCTAACATGTAAACTCCCAATTGATTGGAGCGCAACAAATGAAAGCCTAACCACGATTGGTCGGACTATAAATACTATCTTTCGTTGTTAGGGGAAACGGGGAAAGGTAACATTTTTTCAAACACTTGTCGAAACGGGGCTCATTGGTCAGACTCGCTGATATACACACTTGGGAGCGTTAGTTCGAAACCACTTGTTTAAATAAGCTTGATAAAGCATCAGTGCGTTGAAGCCAGCTTATATTTTGCTAAATAAAAGCCTGGAAGATAAGCAGATGGGAATTTGTGCCAGTTTGTGCCAGAATTCATTGCTAATCAACGTATCTGTGTTTATTCGTATGAATTGTGGTAAGCTTGAACCATTCAATATCTTTTAATGAAAATTGAATGTGAATTGTTGATTTATGCCTGTATATATATGTGTAGTTCAGTGGCAAACGTGAGGTAAAGCCTGTAATGCTCCAGCCTGAACAGAGGGTGTCGGAGAGAAGCAAAACGGCATGGAATGGCCAAACAGTACACTGACACCTAGATGATTGACTAGAAAGAAATAATGCTGGAATTGCAGAGGCGTAGTAACCATTAAGAAGGGTAATACTGGAATAAAGTATTTCAAATGAAGCTGACAGTTGGCCTAATGCTCTGAACTCAATGTTTGTGCTGTGTTGTGATCAGTGTAACAAGAGAGTTTAAGTTAGTTATGAAGTAGAAGGTACATCCTTCTTGATTTCAGGGACAGTGGTCTTGATGGTAGTGAGCAGCACCTGGTCAGAGCTTTGCTGAATCCAGAGTCGGACAGCATACTCCTTGGTCTTTTAGCTATCAGTGAGGTGTCTCCTGAGCCCAGAGGAGAATTCGAGCTGAGGAGTCCTTTCCTGCCGCCATCACGCCAGATAAGCGAATTGGCCAGCTGAGCTCAACATTATGTCCCCTCATCTTGAAATGACTTTGTAAAAATAATATTAAGAGGGGAAATTAATTGTCTTAATATCAGGAACTGAGAACATCTCCAATACTAATTTCCTTAAGACAAACTATTGAAGTCATGATGACAACTACCAACAGAGCTTGAACAAAACAAAACCAGTATTACCTCATACTACTATTACACAACTGACACACATAGGATATTTTTAATAATATATGTCACTCCCAGATTCATATTAATACATTCTGTACATAACTTGTAATTAACATTGATTGTGATTCCTGGTTCCTTTGTATTTGAATCAGGACACATACACATTTATGACATTAATGAATACATATTGTTAATTGAAAAGTTACGAGTGACTTCTTTAAGATATTCTCATAGAGTGTTATATGTATGTGAGTGTCACAGTGTTGTTAATAGTAGTGGATTAAATTAAATTGTTTATCTGTCTGTTGTTGTGACTTACACTTCACCATACTCATACCCTAGACACATAACGTAGCATCACACTATTCCAGAATAATTCTGACTGAGATATATAGATATGTGGTAGCAAGTAAGGTTATATATATATTACACTACTCTTATTAGATATATATACCTTCACAGCTGATCTCAGTCAGTACACTAAGTCCCCTATAAATATTTATAACATCCCACTTCACCACATATATTGGGGTCTCGCTCTTGGGATTTTGAATCTTTAACTATTAAAAATATTGGGGGTAATTCACTTCAGGGAATATAAGAATTAAAAGGTATCCTTGGGTGGAATTAAATAAGGTTGAGCTCACGGTGCCTGTGTTGTCCATTAGAGATTGAATTGTTGGTTAGACATTGTATTAAGTTACCTGATAGACAATGGCGGACCTGGCCAAATTTCGATCTGCTGCGGTTCAGACTGCAAAAGAGTTAGGATTAGATGGGCAAGTTATGGTTGCCTATGTCACGACGGAATGTGACAAATTTATTGAACGTGAAGAAAGAAGATTAGAAAAAGAAGCCGAAAGAAGGTTAGAGGCTGAAAGGGAAATTAAGAAGTTACAGTTTGAGGCTGAGGCTGAGACTAAGAGGCAAGCTTGAGACAAGAGGTTGCAGATTGAGGCTGACAAAGAGGCTAAGAAATTGGAAGCAGAGAAGAGAAGAAGCTGCAGAAAGAGAAGAGAAGAAATTAGAGAAGAGAAGAGAAGAAATTAGCTGCAGAAAGAGAAGAGAAGAAATTAGCTGCAGAAAGAGAAGAGAAGAAATTAGCTGCAGAAAGGGAAGAGAAGAGATTAGCTGCAGAAAGGGAAGCAGAAAAGGAGGAGAAGAGATTATAAAGGGAACATGAGTTACGACTAAGGGAGTTTGAGTTTCAAGGCCATGCTCCTGAAAATGGTGCCAGTCCCTTTGCCTCTGATGCTACGGTTACTCAAGGAGCCTCAACCTCAGCTATGAATTTTCATTTAGATCATTTTGTTGAGAAAGACGATGATATTGAGAGCTACCTAAATAGGTATGAACTATTAGCTACCACGTATGGGTTAGAGAGAGAAAGGTGGAGCTTAAAGTTATCTCAGGGACTTCGTGGGGCAGCTTATGAAGTTTTTTGCAAAAATGAGCAGAGGTGATCAGGAAAATTATGACATGCTAAAGCAGGCTCTTTTGTTAAGGTATGAAAAGAATGCAGAATTTTATAGAAAAAAATTTAGGAATGCTAAACTACTGTCAGGTGAAACCTATCACCAGTTCTCTGCACGAATAGAGACATACTTGGAGAAATGGACTTCTCTGGGGAAAACCCAAGATCTTAAGGAAATGGTCCTTATAGAGCAATTAAGAGAGTCCATGGCTCCAGACCTGAGAAAGTTTCTCATGGAACAAGGTGCAGAGAGGCTGGATGAGTTGCTAAATGTTGCTGAAAGGTATCAAGCAGCTCAAGCAGAGGTAACAGGTAATAAAAAGAAACAGGTGGACAACTTTAGGGCACCACAGAACTTTAATAAATTTGATCCTAAGGATCAAAATAAAGGTAAGCACCAATTTGATAGGCCACGGTATGAAAATAAAAATAAATTCCCACAATTCGATGAAAGGAAATATAATGAAAGAAAATCTTTCAACCAAGGAAAAAGGTGGTGTAAAAATTGTCAGATGGACAATCATGACACTGACCGTTGCAGAAGGAAACCTGTGTATATGGCAACCCTTCAGGTCAGGTCGACCTCAAGACAGGAGGAGGATATTATGTTAGATACCACTCCAGAAGAGATGAGGAAGGCACAGGCTGGGGATAAAACACTCAAGCCTTGTTTCAGAAAATTGTCAACTTGTCATACAACTCCAGGCAAGGGAGATTTTTACATGAAAAACAAGTTGATGTATAGGAAGACTGGAGCTAGATCCAATGGTCACGGACAGCTGGTTCTTCCAAAAAGATATAGGACAGACTTAATAAGGAGCCTACATGTGAAACCAGATGGGGACCATGAGAAATAGGTACCATCATTCAAAAGGTGGCTCACAATTATTATTGGCCCAAAGCAAGATGGGACATTGAGAATTTTGTAGAAAGGTGTAGCATAGCACATGAGGGAACACCCACAAGTGGGAACATGGATCAGGACCTGGACACGCCATGGGGCAAAATCAGGCCTGACAATAAAAGGAAAAATAGATTTGATAAAGTGGACCAAATGGAATGGGAAGCCCCTTTTCACGGACAAGCTTCACTTAACTGTTTTACAATGGCCACTATGCGGAGAGTGCAAAAAGATGTCTTACCCCAGGATAAGCCGACAATCCCTCAATCGGACTTAAACAAACTGGAGGAAGAGGATGTAGGGAGGAAATCTCTCATCAAGAATTTTAAGTGGGGAGAAAGCCCCAAAAGAAAAATTGGTAGCGGTCGTTTTGTGAATGATAATTCTGGGAGGAAAAATCATCACTATAAGGCTTCGAGTGGAAGAGACCATACCGGTGCATGGACAAATAGGTCCACACAATTAAAGGTCCATATGTAGCTTTGTTAAGAACGTGGACTGATGAAAAGGCAGAGGAAAACATTACATCTTCATACCAATATGTGAATGAGCTGACCACTCGGTTGAAAACTGGCTGGAAACTTGCCAATGAAAATTTGAAACAAGCCAGGAAGAAACATGCTGCCTATTATAACAGGAAGGCGAAAGACAGAAATTTGGCTGTGGGAGAGAAAGTACTGCTTCTTTTGCCCGGGAGTCAGAATAAGTTACAAATTGGATGGCAGGGTCCATATACAGTTCTAGAGAAGGTGTCTAGAACAAATTATAAGATAGATAAGAAGGGGAAAGAAAAAATCTATCATGTGAATCTCCTGAAGAAATATTTGGAAAGAGAACATCAGGAAGAGACACACTTGTTGACCTTGTCCATCGCCATGGAGATGAAAAAGGAACCACTTTCATCATTTGAATATCCATTACACCCCTGTGAGACAGCAGCACAGGTGAAAATCAGTACACATTTAACGAAAACTCAGAAAGAGAGAGTGCAACAGGTTCTAAATAATCATGCAGAGGTGTTAACAGACCGACCAGGGCATACAAACCTATTGGAATATGATATGAAACTGATAGACCCCACACCTGTCTGTATGAAACCATATTCGATTCCGTTTGCTAAGGAGAAAGCTTTGAAGGAAGAGATAGACTATCTGTTGAAGGAAGGAATTATTTCGCACAGTGAGTCTTCGTATAGTTCCGGTGTTGTACTTTTAAGGAAGCCCTCTGGAGAACATAGACTCTGTATAGATTACAGGAGACTGAATGCTATTACAGAAGGACAGGTGGATCCATTGCCGGATACAAATCAGCTGTTTGCCAGACTAAATAAAGCTAAATATTTCTCAAAAGTGGATCTGAGTAAAGGATACTATCAGATTCCAGTAAAGCCTGAGGTTAGACCATACCTAGCTTTTAGTACCTCAGAAGGACACTATGAGTTTAATAGATTGCCATTTGGATTGAAGAATGCGCCTAGTGTCTTCTCTAGAATGATGAGAAAATTATTGGATCCTCTGAATAATCCCTGTATAACAAATTTTATGGATGATATCCTTATAGCAACAGAAACATTTGAGGAACACATTGACTCTCTGAACATGCTGTTTGATCGACTTAGGGAGGCAAATTTAACAGCCCGTCCAACCAAATGTTGCGTTGGATGTAAAGAATTGGAATTTTTGGGACACACAGTTTATCAGGGAAACATGACCCCTGACCCAAAGAATTTAGAGAAACTACAGAAAGCCCCGAGACCACAAACCAAGAAGGACGTGAGATCCTTTGTCTCATTATGTGGTTTCTACCAGAAGTATATCAAAAACTTTAATTCCATATGTGCACCTTTAACGGAATTGACACGTAAAGGACATCCAGATCGCATTACATGGACACCACAATGTGAAATGACTTACCAAGAATTGAAGGAAAAGCTCACAAGTAAACCCATTTTGAAATTACCTGACTTAAGTCAAGAATTCATAGTAAGGACGGATGCAAGTAATATTGGGTTAGGTGCAACTCTACTACAGAAATCAGATGCATTGGATGGGGAATTAAGCCCAGTGGCATATGCTAGCAGAAAGTTGAATAAAGCTGAAATCAACTACTCAACTAGCGAAAAAGAATGTCTTGCAGTAATATGGGCAATAAAGAAATTCAATATTTATCTATATGGGAAGGCATTTAAGTTGCAAACAGATCACAAACCTTTATCGTTTCTAGCACAGGCTAAGCATGAGAACTCTAGGTTACTCCGATGGTCTTTGCTTCTGGCTCCATATAATTTTAGCATTGAGTATATATCTGGAAAAACCAATTTGGGAGCGGATTTTTTAAGCCGCCATCCGTGTGATGAGAATCACCGTAAACCCCAGAAATAATAATAAATTTCTCTATGTGTATATAGAATAAAGGACTGACATATAATGTCTGTTTTAAGAGGGGAGGTGTCGTGGAATATTCTAATCCACATATATAAATTATCAAGTAAATATAAAGCCTAATAAATACATATAATAAATAAAGGAAGAAGAATGGTAAAGAACAGTGCTGTCACAATGACTGTACTCGAAATCCCCTTGTTTTCTACTGCGTAAGCAAATTGTAACGTTTCACGTCGATATTAAAGGCTTTCTGCAACATACACGCGTTTCCCAAACACACAATAAAATGTGCTGCCTTTCTAAGAAAAACCTTGAAATATGCAAGTTGACCTAAATTTTAAATTCCATTCATGTCTTTTTCTACACTGCGTTACCAAAATGAACGAACAGATGGACAAAAGGATAAAGAGAGAGGGGAGGGCTGAAAATCAGGAACGCATGCAACACGCGTCGCGCGATACACAAATGCTGCCATCACGCGTGTAAGTCTACATGCACTAATTTTTTTTCAGACGGACAGTGATAAAATACACTACCCTTTCCCAGAGTTAGGTTTATACACCACATCTTCGAAACAGGAGGTAGAAAATACATATTTTGAACGCAGCCGCGTAGCTCTTTTAAATTTGGATAATTGGGTTCCTTAGGGCTTGCTGACGAATAATATGTAAAACGTTACGCAAATAGTCCAGGAATTAATAAATTATAACCAAAATAAAATAGTGGGGATGCCTGACAACACAAAATCATTTCTGCTCATAAAATTTTTTTTATAACGTGTTTGAAAAAAACCTTACGTTACATAAATAGCCTAACATGTAAACTCCCAATTGATTGGAGCGCAACAAATGAAAGCCTAACCACGATTGGTCGGACTATAAATACTATCTTTCGTTGTTAGGGGAAAGGTAACATTTTTTCAAACACTTGTCGAAACGGGGCTCATTGGTCAGACTCGCTGATATACACACTTGGGAGCGTTAGTTCGAAACCACTTGTTTAAATAAGCTTGATAAAGCATCAGTGCGTTGAAGCCAGCTTATATTTTGCTCAATAAAAGCCTGGAAGATAAGCAGATGGGAATTTGTGCCAGTTTGTGCCAGAATTCATTGCTAATCAACGTATCTGTGTTTATTCGTATGAATTGTGGTAAGCTTGAACCATTCAATATCTTTTAATGAAAATTGAATGTGAATTGTTGATTTATGCCTGTATATATATGTGTAGTTCAGTGGCAAACGTGAGGTAAAGCCTGTAATGCTCCAGCCTGAACAGAGGGTGTCGGAGAAAAGTCAAACGGCATGGAATGGCCAAACAGTACACTGACACCTAGATGATTGACTAGAAAGAAATAATGCTGGAATTGCAGAGGCGTAGTAACCATTAAGAAGGGTAATACTGGAATAAAGTATTTCAAATGAAGCTGACAGTTGGCCTAATGCTCTGAACTCAATGTTTGTGCTGTGTTGTGATCAGTGTAACAAGAGAGTTTAAGTTAGTTATGAAGTAGAAGGTACATCCTTCTTGATTTCAGGGACAGTGGTCTTGATGGTAGTGAGCAGCACCTGGTCAGAGCTTTGCTGAATCCAGTGTCGGACAGCATACTCCTTGGTCCTTTTAGCTATCAGTGAGGTGTCTCCAGAGCCCAGAGGAGAATTCGAGCTGAGGAGTCCTTTCCTGCCGCCATCACGCCAGATAAGCGAATTGGCCAGCTGAGCTCAACATTATGTCCCCTCATCTTGAAATGACTTTGTAAAAATATATTAAGAGGGGAAATTAATTGTCTTAATATCAGGAACTGAGAACATCTCCAATACTAATTTCCTTAAGACAAACTATTGAAGTCATGATGACAACTACCAACAGAGCTTGAACAAAACAAAACCAGTATTACCTCATACTACCATTACACAACTGACACACATAGGATATTTTTAATAATATATGTCACTCCCAGATTCATATTAATACATTCTGTACATAACTTGTAATTAACATTGATTGTGATTCCTGGTTCCTTTGTATTTGAATCAGGACACATACACATTTATGACATTAATGAATACATATTGTTAATTGAAAAGTTACGAGTGACTTCTTTAAGATATTCTCATAGAGTGTTATATGTATGTGAGTGTCACAGTGTTGTTAATAGTAGTGGATTAAATTAAATTGTTTATCTGTCTGTTGTTGTGACTTACACTTCACCATACTCATACCCTAGACACATAACGTAGCATCACACTATTCCAGAATAATTCTGACTGAGATATATAGATATGTGGTAGCAAGTAAGGTTATATATATATTACACTACTCTTATTAGATATATATACCTTCACAGCTGATCTCAGTCAGTACACTAAGTCCCCTATAAATATTTATAACATCCCACTTCACCACAAAAAATTACAATGAATACCCTAATTATAACTTCAGAGTAAGTTGAACAGGGTAGACTCTTCCAAGACAGTCGATGACCTGAGGTAAATGAAGAACATCTAATACTATTCCGCTTTCCTGCCATCTCTTAAGGAAAAAAAATGCAAAAACTGTCAGATGTACTTTTTTTAAATGAGAAGAAAAGAAATTAATGTGAATTTAATTGTCTTATTTTTTTTTGCTGCTGCAGGTCAACAAAGTGAATTTTCAAGCTATAGAACACAACCAGGCCGTTGCTGTACTTAAGACAAGCAGTACTGTTGATCTTTTGGTGGAAAGGATACAGAAAGTTAATTTGGTTTGAGCCTTGATGATGTGTTTAGAATTCAGTGACATTTAATGGATATGACCTGTGGTCCAATCCCTACAGGTATTTTGCTGCCCCAGGCAAGTGACCTGACCCTTGCCCCCTAAACAAAATGGCTGCCCTGACAAGGCATTTGTGATGTTGCTTCTTCTGAACCAGAAAAAACCAGCCTGGACAATGCTGTCCCTGTCCTCCCCCAAATAAACTGTCACCCCAGGCAAGTGGCTTGTAATGCTGCTCAGTCTCAACCAAATCGCCTTGCTGGACAAGTGGCTTATTATGCTGCCTTGCTCAACTGAATTGCCGCTTGAGGCAAGTGCTTATAATATTGTCACTCTTCAACTGAATTTCACCCTGGGCAAGTGGCTTTTGGTGCTGGTTCTACTCAACAAAGTTGCTGCTCTGAATATGTGACATGCGGCTGCCTTCTACTCAAACAAATGTGCTGAAATCTCACAAAATCAGAAGAAAAAAATCAGCAATATGTCAGCATTTTAAATATTGAGATATTGCTGTCACAAGTGGTGAAAAAGATACTAATGCATGAAAATTTAGTAAAAAGTGATGCATCTGTGAAAACAATATGCCCAAAATGTCAGATTCAGAGTTAATCGGGTTTACGAGTCCGTGCCATGTTTATTTTCTGAATGCCTCAGTGTTTTAAAATGTACATGAAATATATCCAAGATGATTTTTAACTGATGTAATGAAGAAAAATAGGCCCATTTCAGCACCAGAATCAAACGTGCTGGCAAGTTACCAATTTTGCCAGAGTGAGGCACACATTTCTGCCCCATATCTACAACATTACACGCAGCAATACTCTTTTCCTGTTAGACCTAATAAAAATAAACATTATAATTTGCTTCTATCTAGATGGAGTCTCCAGTTATACAGAACTCTTCTTCTCCTTCAAACACGTGCAGACGTCAACATGAATATACTTGCAGAACCAGTGGTCAGTCTCAGGTTGCCAACATCTGCATAGTTTTTCCTGAACTGGTGTTCTACGCTTACATAACTGACCACCGTTCTTCACAAGCTTTTATTTCTCTCATTTCCAACACCCTGTACCTTGTAGTGTCATTCAAATGTTTTAACAGCTCTGTCAGATACTGGACTTATGTTTCATTAACTTACCATAGGACGATACCTACAAGGAAAAAATGCAGCATCATTGTACAGTATACAATAAAATAATTTATTTCATTAAAACAAAGAAGACAAAATTAATGAATGATGAATGAATTAAAAGTAAACAGTTAACATGCACAAGCAACATGTTTATCAAGAATTCACATATTTTCAAAACAAATTGTTGAAAAATTAAAGAAGAAACCACAAGGCTAGCAGATGTTGTGAATACTCGGCATCTCCTCGTTTTCTTGACTTGATTGTCGGCAGCTATATATGTCCAGGAGCTAACCAAGACTTCACAAATGGTGTTGCTTCCCACTCAGCCAGAGGCCTCCCTATTCAGCTTCATTGCATGAGATGTGAAATGTTTTCAACGAGAACATAATTTTTTTTAAATCTCTATTAATGTTGTTCCCATTATACTGACTGGAACAAATAAAAAATTAGGTCAGTTGGCCAATTTTATGTTATAAATTCATGTTTTGCCTCATTATATTAGGCTAACTATTTAACCTAAATTAACAAGTGGTTCTTCAAATTTTAGCAATCTATTCATGTGAAACAGTGTGAACCGGCTGAATGACACCACTTCCCATACCTCAGCATAAACTGCGGCCAGAGAGTGGCTAATAAGCAAACATCTGACAGTGGCTTATATTGTTTCCCATTTGGTGGCTAATAGCAAACATCTGACAGTGGCTTATATTGTTTCCCATTTGGTGGCTAATAGCAAACATCTGACAGTGGCTTATATTGTTTCCCATTTGATGGCTAATAGCAAACATCTGACAGTGGCATATATTGTTTCCCATTTGGTGGCTAATAGCAAACATCTGACAGTGGCTTATATTGTTTCCCATTTGGTGGCTAATAGCAAACATCTGACAGTGGCTTATATTGTTTCCCATTTGGTGGCTAATAGCAAACATCTGACAGTGGCTTATATTGTTTCCCATTTGGTGGCTAATAGCAAACATCTGACAGTGGCTTATATTGTTTCCCATTTGGTGGCTAATAGCAAACATCTGACAGTGGCTTATATTGTTTCCCATTTGGTGGCTAATAGCAAACATCTGACAGTGGCTTATATTGTTTCCCATTTGGTGGCTAATAGCAAACATCTGACAGTGGCTTATATTGTTTCCCATTTGGTGGCTAATAGCAAACATCTGATAGTGGCTTATATTGTTTCCCATTTGATGGCTAATAGCAAACATCTGACAGTGGCTTGTATTGTTTCCCATTTGGTGGCTAATAGCAAACATCTGACAGTGGCTTATATTGTTTCCCATTTGGTGGCTAATAGCAAACATCTGACAGTGGCTTATATTGTTTCCCATTTGGTGGCTAATAGCAAACATCTGACAGTGGCTTATATTGTTTCCCATTTGGTGGCTAATAGCAAACATCTGACAGTGGCTTATATTGTTTCCCATTTGGTGGCTAATAGCAAACATCTGACAGTGGCTTATATTGTTTCCCATTTGGTGGCTAATAGCAAACATCTGACAGTGGCTTATATTGTTTCCCATTTGGTGGCTAATAGCAAACATCTGACAGTGGCTTATATTGTTTCCCATTTGGTGGCTAATAGCAAACATCTGACAGTGGCTTATATTGTTTCCCATTTGGTGGCTAATAGCAAACATCTGACAGTGGCTTATATTGTTTCCCATTTGGTGGCTAATAGCAAACATCTGACAGTGGCTTATATTGTTTCCCATTTGGTGGCTAATAGCAAACATCTGACAGTGGCTTATATTGTTTCCCATTTGGTGGCTAATAGCAAACATCTGACAGTGGCTTATATTGTTTCCCATTTGGTGGCTAATAGCAAACATCTGACAGTGGCTTATATTGTTTCCCATTTGGTGGCTAATAGCAAACATCTGACAGTGGCTTATATTATTTCCCATTTGGTGGCTAATAGCAAACATCTGACAGTGGCTTATATTGTTTCCCATTTGGTGGCTAATAGCAAACATCTGACAGTGGCTTATATTGTTTCCCATTTGGTGGCTAATAGCAAACATCTGACAGTGGCTTATATTGTTTCCCATTTGGTGGCTCTGTGATAAAGAGCTTTTAGTATTTTATGTTTCTAATGGTTATTTTGTTACTCCCTGACATTATACGACCAGGAGAAATGGCACCACTTTAATGCAGATGTAACAACAGACTCGTCATCAAACTGTTGCAGGTTTATGACCAGAAGTAAGCCTGTTCTGCTAAGTCTCCCGTGATGTGGAGGAACCAAGAGTTCAATATTACTTGATAAAGCAGCAGTATTAATAATAACGATTTCAAACTATAGACACTCTTTTCTTCTTTATCTCACATTTATATATGTGTGTGTGTGTGTGTGTGTGTGTCACAACAGGTTGTCTTATTTATCTCACATTTATGTGTGTGTGTGTGTCACAACAGGTTGTCTTATTTATCTCACATTTATGTGTGTGTGTGTGTCACAACAGGTTGTCTTATTTATCTCACATTTATGTGTGTGTGTGTGTCACAACAGGTTCTCTTATTTATCTCATGTTTATATGTGTGTGTCACAACAGGTTGTCTTATTTATCTCACATTTATGTGCATGTGTGTGTCACAACAACCTCAGAAATGAGGTATCTGAGGAAGGTGGTTGAAGTAACAAGAAGAGACATGGTCCGCAACCAGACGATACGTCAAAGCCTAAAATCCCAACCCCTGCAGACCCAAGTAGAACAGTCCCAACTAAGATGGTTTGGCCATGTCTGCAGAATCGGAGAAGATCGGCTACCACGACAAGCATGGCAAACAAAGAGCCAGGGATCCAGACCCCCAGGACGACCCAGAGTCCGCTGGGAGGACAACATTAGACAATCTTTGAAGGACCGAGGACTAGAATGGAACCAGGCCAGGAGGAAGACAGCCGATAGGATAGTCTGGCACTCTCTCTTCCAAACCTCTACACCTCACGGTAGAAGGGGAAAGACTAATTAGTGTGTCACAACAGGTTGTCTTATTTATCTCACATTTATGTGTGTGTCTCACAACAAGTTGTCTTATTTATCTCACATTTATGTGTGTATGTGTCACAACACGTTGTCATATTTATCTCACATTTATGTGTGTGTCACAACAGGTTGTTTTATTTATCTCACATTTATGTGTGTGTGTCACAACAGTTTGCCTTATTTATCTCACATTTGTGTGTGTGTGTGTCACAACAGGTTGTCTTATTTATCTCTCATTTATGTGTGTGTCACAACAGGTTGTCTTATTTATCTCACATTTATGTGTGTGTGTCACAACAGGTTGTCTTATTTATCTCACATTAATTTTTTTTTTGGTACGTCCGCTATTACTCGAGGCGAAATCTCAGATTAGTACAGTATGTCCAATCTGAGACTGATTTTACGTGAGTATCCTACTTTCCCTGTACACTGACAGGTGTCCTCTCACCATTCAAGCAGATACTCTCCATCTTCGGAGAGCTCACATTTATGTATGTGTGTCACAACAGGTTGTCTTATTTATCTCACATTTATGTGTGTGTTTCACAACAAAGTGTCTTATTTATCTTACATTTTAATTGTTATTGGGTTTCACCAATGAGAACCTTTTCAGGTGACCTTTTTCTAGATGAAATTTAAAATTTAAAACCTAGTGCGGTTTGAAGATTTCCCCACTGCATTTATTGGAGTAAGTTGTAACATGTACATTTTCTTATTTTATATATATGAATTGCTTTTTGATGTACACTTGCATATGGGACTGGCAACCTTATCATATAAACTAATTTGCCACATAAACCCCCACTGAAAGAGCTGGTGGCTGCTTTGTGCGGGTTTCCTTACAAGGACAAATAGTAGAGGTAGCCCCAGGCTCCATAGGGAGCAGAAAGTGGATGATGATGATGATGGCATGGTATATTTACATATTTTTATGTCAACAATTTTATTTATATCAAATTTGTTTATATATATATATATATATATATATATATATATATATATATATATATATATATATATATATATATATATATATATATATATACACACAAAAGAAAATGATGCATTTGTCTTTTACCGCTCTCCTGACACTCTTTCATCTGTCTCTGTGGCCTGAGAATGAATTCTCAGGCACATCAGAAACATTCAGAGGGAGATGAAATGGTGGGGGAACGTGGAGGTCGCCTGATGCTTATATCATGAGACATAATACTTAAAAGATGTATTATTCTATCTCTCATTTTCTTGTTCTGGTTACCGGAATTCGATGCTGGACTCCATCTATAACAGATCAATCTAGAGGTCACTCAGAGAGGATAAATCTGAGGTGGTTTCTCATGCAGTGCAAGGACGTTCTACGACCATTCCATTCGACTCCTGACTTGAGAATGAACAGTCAAAACCTTCACTGGGAACCAGCAGTGACTGAACCAGAACTCAAAGTCACCACATTGTCAGCTAAGTACCCAATACTGCCACAGTTTACGGACTGTCTTTATTAAACTCAACCAAAATAACATTTTCCAAGGAAGATACACAACCTATTAACTTTTCTTGACAAATCAATTTTATTTATTTTAACCCTGTTGATCAAATATTTTATTAACTGAATTGATATCTGCACCCGTAGGACTCATTAAAAAAATACAATATACAGAGCTATATGAGTCAAAACATTTCTCTCACAGAAGTGAGCAGAGAATACAAAGTTTGCAACAAACTTATATGACTCAGTTGTTATACTTACCATTCTATAAATTTCTGTTAGACTCCCTGAAATAGAAGCACCATCCTTCTATTTATATATCTGACAAGAGTAAACTTGAGCGAAGGATGCTACCTTTGTAAAAAAAATTATTCCTTTTGGCCACTGGGCCACTTCCGCAGAGCAAGGGCAACAACCCACGACAAACATAAATACAATTTAGGGTTAGAACAATATATCTTTCTTTACTAATTAACAAAATTTACTCTCAGTTCATCTCCTTCTCACACATCTGTTTATCGATTTTCCTGATCTATTTTATTCTCATAGCTATTTTAATTACCTGTTCTCTCAATCTTTATTCATAATTCCTCTATCTCCCCCCCCCCCCTCTCTCTCTCTCTCTCTCTCTCTCTCTCTCTCTCTGTGTGTCTGTATTACTTTATTATCTAACTTCTTCCTTTCTTTTTGATTTATTTTTCGTATTTTTCCACCTGTTTTAGTTATCACGTTTCCCGTGCTGTGCATTCAACATTTTTTATTCACCTGTGTCGTGAATTATTCTAATCCCCATATATAAATTAAAACGTAAATGCAAAGCCTAACGAATAAATTTAATAAAAGGAAAGAGGAATGGTAAAGAACAGTGCTGTCACAATGACTGTACGCAAAATCCCCCTTGTGTTCTCATTCGTCTGCAAATTGTAACGCTTTCACGTTGATAGTAAAAGCCTACTGTATTATTACTCGCTTTCTTCAATGAAACGTGTACTGTATTTCTTGGAACAACCTTGAGATACGCAAGCTGATCAATGACCTAGATTTAATATTTCATTCATTCCATACACGGCGTAACTAAAAGACAGATAAAGCAGGAGAGAGAGAGGGACGAATGAAGGCAGGAAGCATGCAACACTACACGCGTCGCGTGATTAATAGTAACGCAAATCCCACGTGTAAGGCCACTAGCAATAACTTTTTTTCATATAGTCAGTGAAAAAGAAACACTACTACTACAAGAATCAGGTTTAAAAATATGAAAAATGCTTATTAGGAAATATGAAATTCTACTGATTTACATCTAAGCTCCTGACATTAGTATGACATAACAGTGGAAAAGGCCGGACAGGTGGCGGTTCTAAACAACGAAAAGGAATAAAGAACAAATATACGACTATCTTTGGAAAACACATATTTTGAACGCAGCCACTTAGCTCTTTTAAATTTGTATATTTGGGTTCCTTAGGGCTTGCTGACAAAGAATATGCAAAACGTTACGCAAATAGTCTAGGAATTACCAAATTATAACCAAAATAAAATAGTGGGGGTGCCTGACAGCATGAAATCATTTCTGCTCATAAAATTTTTTTATAACGTGTTTGAAAAAAACATTACGTTACGGAAATAGCCTACCATGTTAACTCCTATTTGATTGGAGCGCAACAAATATAAGACTAAACACGATTGGTCGGGCTATAAATACTATCTTGTGTTGTCAGGGGAAACGTGAAAAGGAGTACTTTTTTTGAAAAGATGTGTAGACATGGTTTGATTGGGTAGAGCTGCGAATATACTCAATTCAGAGCGTCTGTTCATTGCCACATCTTGTAATAAACCTACTAAGAAGCAGTGCGTTGAGCACCAGTGTATATTTTTTATAAAATAAAGCCTGGGACATCGGCAGATCGGAGTTGTGCTATATTCATTGCCAGTCAACGAAACTGTTTATTATTCTCATGAATTGTGGTAAGCTTGAAATATTCAATATCTTTTAATGAAAATTGAATGTAAATTGATAATTTATGTCTGTATATATGTGTAGTTCAGTAGCGAACATGAGGTAAAGCCTATAGTGCTCCAGCCTGAACAGAAGGTGTCAGAGGAAAGTAAAACTGCATGGAATGGCCAAACAGTACACTGACACCTAGATTATTGACTAGAAAGAAATAATGCTGGAATTGCAGAGGCGTAGTAACCATTAGGGAGGAAAATACTGGTATAAAGTATTTCAGATGAAGCTGACAGTTGGCCTAACGCTCTGAACTCAATGTTTGTGACGTATTGTGCTCAGTGTAGAAATAGAGTATAAATTAGTTATGAAGTAGGAGGTACAACCTTCTTGTTTCAGGGACCGTGGTCTTAAAGTTATTGAGCAGCACCTGGTCAGAGCTTTGCTGAAGCCAGAGGTGGACAGCATACTCCTTGGTCCATATAGCAACCAGTGGGGTGGCTCCAGAACTCATTAAAGTAATCGAGCAGAGGAGGCTTTTACTGCAGTCATCACGAAAGATAAGAGAGTGTGGCCATGGAGCTCAACATTATGTACCCCCATCTTAAAATGACATTCTAAAATAAAATTAAGAGGGGAATTTAATTGTTTTAATGCCAGGAACTGAGAACATCTCTAATACTAGTTCCAACAAAAACAAACTATTGAAGTCATGATGACAAATACCAACAGAGCTTGAAAAAACAAAACAAAACCAGTATTACCTCATATTACTACTACACAACTGACACACATAGGATACTATTAATAATATATGTCACTACAAGATTCATATTGATAAATTCTGTACATATAACTTGTAATTAAAATTGATTGTGATTCCTGGTTCCCTTGTATTTGAATCAGGACACATATACATTCATGACAGCACTGAATACATATTGTTATTTGAAAAGTTATCAGTGACTCCTTTAAGATATCCTCGTAGAGTGTTTTATGTATGTGAGTGTCACAGTGTTGTCAAGTGTGGTGGAATAAATTAAATTGTTTATCTGTCTGTTGTTGTTATGACTTACACTTCATCATACACATACCCTAGACATATAACGTAGTCATCACACTATTCCAGAATAATTCTGACTGAGGTATACATATGTGGCAGCAAGTAAGGTTATCTATAATACACTACTCTTATTAGATATAGATACCTTCACAGCTGATCTCAGTCAGTACACTAAGTCCCTATAAATATTTATAACATCCCACATCACCACATATATTGGGGTCTCGCTCTCGGGATTTTGAATCTTTCCCTATTAAAAATATTGGGGGTAATTCACTTCAGGGAATAATAAGAATTAAAAGGTATCCTTGGGTGAAAACAAATAAGGTTGAGCTCACAGTGCCTGTGTTGTCCTAAGTTAGTTAGTCATAGAAAAAATTGTTTAGTTACATATTTTAGACATTTATCTGTTAGACAATGGCCGACCTGGCAAAATTTCGATCTGCTGCTGTACAGACTGCGAAAGAGTTAGGAATGGACGGGCAGATTATGATTTCTTATGTCACTGCTGAATGTGACAAATATATTGAACGAGAAGAAAGAAGATTAGAAAAAGAGGCCGAAAGAAAGTTAGAGGCTGAAAAGGAAATTAAGAGGTTGCAGATTGAGGCTGAGGCTAAGAAATTGGAAGCAGAAAGAGAAGACAAAAGATTAGCTGCAGAAAGGGAAGCCGAGGAAAGAAGACAGGCTGCAGAAAGAGAAGAGAAGAGATTAGCTGCAGAAAGGGAAGCAGAAAAGGAGGAGAAGAGATTACAAAGGGAACATGAGTTACGACTAAGGGAGTTTGAGTTTCAGGGCCATGCTCCTGAAAATGGTGCCAGTCCCTTTGCCTCTGATGCCACTGCTAGCCAGGGAGCCTCAACCTCAGCTATGAATTTTCATTTAGATCATTTTGTTGAGAAAGACGATGATATAGAGAGCTATCTAAATAGGTATGAACTATTAGCTACCACATATGGGTTAGAGAGAGAAAGGTGGAGCTTAAAGTTATCTCAGGGACTTCGTGGGGCAGCTTATGAAGTTTTTGCAAAAATGAGCAGAAGTGATCAGGAAAATTATGACATGCTAAAGCAGGCTCTTTTGTTAAGATATGAAAAGAATGCAGAATTTTATAGGAAAAAATTTAGGAATGCTAAACTACTGTCAGGTGAAACCTATCACCAGTTCTCTGCACGAATAGAGACATACTTGGAGAAATGGACTTCTCTGGGGAAAACCCAAGATCTTAAGGAAATGGTCCTTATAGAGCAATTAAGAGAGTCCATGGCTCCAGACCTGAGAAAGTTTCTCATGGAACAAGGTGCAGAGAGGCTGGGTGAGTTGCTAAATGTTGCTGAAAGGTATCAAGCAGCTCAAGCAGAGGTAACAGGTAATAAAAAAGAAACAAGTGGATAACTTTAGGGCACCACAGAACTTTAATAAATTTGATCCTAGGGATCAAAACAAAGGTAAGCACCAGTTTGATAGGCCACGGTATAAAAATAAAAATAAAACCCCACAATTCGATGAAAGGAAATATGATGAAAGAAAATCTTTCAACCAAGGAAAAAGGTGGTGTAAAAATTGTAAGATGAACAATCATGACACTGACCATTGTAGAAGGAAACCTCCTCATTGTGCTGCTATGACATCGGGGAAAAAGGAAAAGAAGGTCAAACCTGAAGAACTACAGGAACCATACTACCCCCCAGTGTGTGAAGATGTCATCTGTAATGGTGTCACTATAAGGTGTTTATATGATACCGGTTTAGATTACGATTCCGTTGTGAGTTCTCACCTGGTGCAGGCCGATCAATACACCACAGAAACAGTGGAGATTCAAACTGCAACCAAGGATGTAGCTACCATGACACTTCCCGTCGCCCGAATAAAAGTGAAAACGCGATATGTGGAAGGAATCATAAAAGCAGCAGTGATAAATGAGCCAATCTACCCTCTGATATTGGGGTGTAGATATGTCTTCTTGGGGAATCCCAAGAGACCTGTGATATTGGCAACAGTGCAGACCAGATCACAGTCTAAAAAGGAGGAGGATAATCCAATAAATACTCACCCAGATGAGATGAGGAAGGCACAGGCTGAGGACAAAACACTCAAGCCATGTTTCAAGAAGTTGCCCAAATCTCATACACCTCCAGGCAAGGGAGAGTTTTATATGAAGAACAAACTGATATATAGGAAGGCTGGATCTGAATCCAATGGTCACGGACAGCTGGTCCTTCCCACTTCATATAGGACTAAAGTGTTGGAACTAGGGCATGCGATTCCCTTCAGTGGTCATATGGGAATCAGCGCAACAGGACAGCGAATAGCTTGTCACTATTTCTGGCCAGGAATAACTGAAGATATCAAACGATATGTAAAATCCTGTCCAGAGTGCCAACGAGTAGCACCTAAACATTGGACTGCACCAGCAACTCTGGGGGAAATGCCCATAGTGGGAACACCCTTTGAGAGAGTTGCCGTGGATCTTGTGGGACCTCTCACCCGAACCAAGAGAAGGAACAGCTACATTCTGACTCTGGTGGACACTTGTTCTATGTGGGGAGAGGCAGTAGCCCTGTCATCGATTGATTCTAAACATGTGGCAGAGGCATTGCTCACAATTTTCACAAGGTTAGGCTTTCCCAATCAAATCTTGACTGATAATGGCTCTCAGTTCAAGGGGAAAACTAACTGAAGAAGTTTTCAGGATCTTCCAGGCCAAACACTTCCATTGTAGTGTGTACCATCCCCAAGGGAACGGCCAAGTGGAAAGATTTAACGGCACGTTGATGTCGATCCTGAGAAAGTTGGCACACGAAAAACCAGATACATGGGACCAGTACCTGCACGCCGCCCTCTTTGCTTATCGGGAGGTACCCCATAGTTCAACCGGTATGGCCCCGGCAACATTATTGTTTGGAAGGCCAATAAAAGGTCCACTCGAAGCTTTGTTAAGAACGTGGACTGATGAAAAGGCAGAGGAAAACATTACATCTTCATACCAATATGTGAATGAGCTGACCACTCGTTTAAAAACTGGCTGGAAACTTGCCAATGAAAATTTGAAACAAGCCAGGAAGAAACATGCTGCCTATTATAACAGGAAGGCGAAAGACAGAGATTTGGCTGTGGGAGAGAAGGTACTGCTTCTTCTCCCCGGGAGTCAGAATAAGTTACAGATTGGATGGCAAGGTCCATATACAGTTTTAGAGAAGGTGTCTAGAACAAATTATAAGATAGATAAGAAGGGGAAAGAAAAAATCTATCATGTGAATCTCCTGAAGAAATATTTGGAAAGAGAACATCAGGAAGAGACACACTTGTTGACCTTGTCCATCGCCATGGAGATGAAAAAGGAACCACTTTCATCATTTGAATATCCATTACACCCCTGTGAGACAGCAGCACAGGTGAAAATCAGTACACATTTAACGAAAACTCAGAAAGAGAGAGTGCAACAGGTTCTAAATAATCATGCAGAGGTGTTAACAGACCGACCAGGGCATACAAACCTATTGGAATATGATATGAAACTGATAGACCCCACACCTGTCTGTATGAAACCATATTCGATTCCGTTTGCTAAGGAGAAAGCTTTGAAGGAAGAGATAGACTATCTGTTGAAGGAAGGAATTATTTCACACAGTGAATCTTCGTATAGTTCCGGTGTTGTACTCTTAAGGAAGCCCTCTGGAGAACATAGACTCTGTATAGATTACAGGAGACTGAATGCTATTACAGAAGGACAGGTGGATCCATTGCCAGATACAAATCAGCTGTTTGCCAGACTAAATAAAGCTAAATATTTCTCAAAAGTGGATCTGAGTAAAGGATATTATCAGATTCCAGTAAAGCCTGAGGTTAGACCATACCTAGCTTTTAGTACCTCAGAAGGACACTATGAGTTTAATAGATTGCCATTTGGATTGAAGAATGCGCCTAGTGTCTTCTCTAGAATGATGAGAAAATTATTGGACCCTCTGAATAATCCATGTATAACAAATTTTATGGATGATATCCTTATAGCAACAGAAACATTTGAGGAACACATTGACTCTCTGAATATGCTGTTTAATCGACTTAGGGAAGCAAATTTAACAGCCCGACCAACCAAATGTTGCGTTGGATGTAAAGAATTGGAATTTTTGGGACACACAGTTTATCAGGGAAACATGACCCCTGACCCAAAGAATTTAGAGAAACTAAAGAAAGCCCCGAGACCACAAACCAAGAAGGACGTGAGATCCTTTGTCTCATTATGTGGTTTCTACCAGAAGTATATCAAAAACTTTAATTCCATATGTGCACCGTTAACTGATTTGACACGTAAAGGACATCCAGATCGCATTACATGGACACCACAATGTGAAATGGCTTACCAAGAATTGAAGGAAAAGCTCACAAGTAAACCTATTTTGAAATTACCTGACTTAAGTCAAGAATTCATAGTAAGGACGGATGCCAGTAATATTGGGTTAGGTGCAACTCTACTACAGAAATCAGATGCATTGGATGGGGAATTAAGCCCAGTGGCATATGCTAGCAGAAAGTTGAATAAAGCTGAAATCAACTACTCAACTAGCGAAAAAGAATGTCTTGCAGTAATATGGGCAATAAAGAAATTCAATATTTATCTGTATGGGAAGGCATTTAAGTTGCAAACGGATCACAAACCTTTATCGTTTCTAGCCCAGGCTAGGCATGAGAACTCTAGGTTACTCCGATGGTCCTTACTTTTGGCTCCATATAATTTTAGCATTGAGTATATATCTGGAAAAACAAATTTGGGAGCGGATTTTTTAAGCCGCCATCCGTGTGATGAGAATCACCGTAAACCCCAGAAATAATAATAAATTTCTCTATGTGTATATAGAATAAAGGACTGACATATAATGTCTGTTTTAAGAGGGGAGATGTCGTGAATTATTCTAATCCCCATATATAAATTAAAACGTAAATGCAAAGCCTAACAAATAAATTTAATAAAAGGAAAGAGAATGGTAAAGAACAGTGCTGTCACAATGACTGTACGCAAAATCCCCCTTGTGTTCTCATTCGTCTGCAAATTGTAACGCTTTCACGTTGATAGTAAAAGCCTACTGTATTATTACATGCTTTCTTCAATGAAACGTGTACTGTATTTCTTGGAAAAACCTTGAGATACGCAAGCTGATCAATGACCTAGATTTAATATTTCATTCATTCCATACACGGCGTAACTAAAAGACAGATAAAGCAGGAGAGAGAGAGAGGGACGAATGAAGGCAGGAAGCATGCAACACTACACGCGTCGCGCGATTAATAGTAACGCAAATCCCACGTGTAAGGCCACTAGCAATAACTTTTTTTCATATAGTCAGTGAAAAAGAAACACTACTACTACAAGAATCAGGTTTAAAAATATGAAAAATGCTTATTAGGAAATATGAAATTCTACTGATTTACATCTAAGCTCCTGACATTAGTATGACATAACAGTGGAAAAGGCCCAACAGGTGGCGGTTTCTAAACAACGAAAAGGAATAAAGAACAAATATACGACTATCTTTGGAAAACACATATTTTTGAACGCAGCCACTTAGCTCTTTTAAATTTGTATATTTGGGTTCCTTAGGGCTTGCTGACAAAGAATATGTAAAACGTTACGCAAATAGTCTAGGAATTACCAAATTATAACCAAAAATAAAATAGTGGGGGTGCCTGACAGCATGAAATCATTTCTGCTCATAAAATTTTTTTATAACGTGTTTGAAAAAACATTACGTTACGGAAATAGCCTACCATGTTAACTCCTATTTGATTGGAGCGCAACAAATATAAGACTAAACACGATTGGTCGGGCTATAAATACTATCTTGTGTTGTCAGGGGAAACGTGAAAAGGAGTACTTTTTTTGAAAAGATGTGTAGACATGGTTTGATTGGGTAGAGCTGCGAATATACTCAATTCAGAGCGTCTGTTCATTGCCACATCTTGTAATAAACCTACTAAGAAGCAGTGCGTTGAGCACCAGTGTATATTTTTTATAAAATAAAGCCTGGGACATCGGCAGATCGGAGTTGTGCTATATTCATTGCCGGTCAACGAAACTGTTTATTATTCTCATGAATTGTGGTAAGCTTGAAATATTCAATATCTTTTAATGAAAATTGAATGTAAATTGATAATTTATGTCTGTATATATGTGTAGTTCAGTAGCGAACATGAGGTAAAGCCTATAGTGCTCCAGCCTGAACAGAAGGTGTCAGAGGAAAGTAAAACTGCATGGAATGGCCAAACAGTACACTGACACCTAGATTATTGACTAGAAAGAAATAATGCTGGAATTGCAGAGGCGTAGTAACCATTAGGGAGTGAAATACTGGTATAAAGTATTTCAGATGAAGCTGACAGTTGGCCTAACGCTCTGAACTCAATGTTTGTGACGTATTGTGCTCAGTGTAGAAATAGAGTATAAATTAGTTATGAAGTAGGAGGTACATACAACCTTCTTGTTTCAGGGACCGTGGTCTTAAAGTTATTGAGCAGCACCTGGTCAGAGCTTTGCTGAAGCCAGAGGTGGACAGCATACTCCTTGGTCCATATAGCAACCAGTGGGGTGGCTCCAGAACTCATTAAAGTAATCGAGCAGAGGAGGCTTTTACTGCAGTCATCACGAAAGATAAGAGAGTGTGGCCATGGAGCTCAACATTATGTACCCCCATCTTAAAATGACATTCTAAAATAAAATTAAGAGGGGAATTTAATTGTTTTAATGCCAGGAACTGAGAACATCTCTAATACTAGTTCCAACAAAAAACAAACTATTGAAGTCATGATGACAAATACCAACAGAGCTTGAAAAAACAAAACAAAACCAGTATTACCTCATATTACTACTACACAACTGACACACATAGGATACTATTAATAATATATGTCACTACAAGATTCATATTGAACCTGTATATATTATCTCTTCTCTATATCTACTTATCTGTCATGACTTGTCCTATCTGCTCCTTCACAACTATTACTGTTAATGAAACCGCTGTCCATTTCCACATATTCACAAGATAGGTGCACGAACATGGGGAACCAATTTAGATGCACAAACTTGGGGAACCAACATAGATAGGTGCACAGGGAACCAACATAAATATGTGCACAAACATGGAGAACCAACATAGATAGGTGCACAAACATGAGAATCAACAAATCAACAACTTCGACCTGAGTCAAGATAGGTCCAAAAACTTGGTGAGCCAATAAATTCACAATTTGAGCATGAGTGCAGATGGTGCACAATCTTGGTGAGCCAATAAATCCACAATTTGAGCATGAGTGAAGATATGTTAGGATGCATCGTAACACCAGACGGCGGAGCAAGCAGAGACATCAACAACAGAATGAACAAAGCAAGAACAGCCTTTTTTAGTCTAAACAACATCTGGAAGTCCTCTCAGTACAGCACAAGCACAAAATTAGGATTATATCAGAGCTGTGTGCTTTCTGTGCTTCTCTATGGGGCGGAATGCTGGAGAGTTACAGAGAAGGAAATGTCGAAATTGTCCTCTTATCACACAACATGCCTAAGAAAAATTCTCCGAATTTTTTGGCCGAATACCATCACCAACCAAGATCTGCTTACTCAGAGCAAGCAAGAGGACATGCACACCATCATAGCTGGCAGACCCTGGAGCTGGGTTGGCCATGTCCTCAGAAGAGACCCCGATGCCATCACAAGAACAGCTATGCTATGGACCCCTGAAGGAAAACGAAAGAGAGACCGACCAAAAACAACTTGGCGGAGGACTGTGGAGGCTGAGATGCAAAGAATGAACCAGAGTTGGGGCACTGTACGAAGGATGGCCACCGACCGAGCAAAGTGGAATCAATTTGTTGTTGCCCTACAAGACGCCACCAGGCGTAATGGTCACTGACTGCTTTGACGGTCGGCGGCTAAGGATCAAAGAAGAAGAAGAAGAATAAGATATGTGCACAAATTTGGTGAACCAATAAATCCACAATATGAGCATAAGTCAAGATGCCACTCTCGTCAGTGTGTACAGGAAAACAAAATCAAAGCTTTAAAAAAGTCATACATTCAGGAAACAGACTATTGTGAAAATTACATTTGTCTATGCTTCCGAGAAACATTACACAATGACCAGATAACACCAAGAGATGGACCAAAAATAAAAATAGTCTATCATCGTGCAACATTAAAAATTATTTTTTTAAAATCCACACACACACACGTCTGCATCATAAGCGGCCATGGTACATTTTGTAATCTGTTGTAAGGCTGGAACTAGCCGGACTTGCTAATGTTCGTAGAGGATTCTGCTGTCGAACCTTGAAGGATAATGGCACGCAGTGTGAGTTAGGGACAGCAAAGGCAGCGAGAAAGGGAGCCAGACATTTCGCCTCATAAACCTGAGACCAATATAGTTAAATCTTTAACACTGCACCTCACTACCGCAGTATCTGCTGTATGATTACCTTTATCTAGTACGTAGCCTATCTCATGCATCCGTTTCTTCATTCATACATCTACCCACATGTACGAGTACGTCCATCCATTGTTATTCCCAACATATTGAATTGTCTAAAGTGTCCCGTCCTATTCAAAGTCCCAACAAAGCCGCGAATTGCGGCGTGGAAACTAAAATGCACGCTAATTGAACTAACGCGCGTTTCTTACCATCTCTCAATGGTGCTTGTTTCAGACATATTCATACCTGTAATTTCGACAACATTTCAGGAATTTCCCTCATTTTATATTAAGCAGAGTTCATGCCGATAAGAATGAAGAAGTATCTCCATTTTATACATTTATATATATAGTCAGAGAAGCATCACTGGACATCAGAGACTTTGCCGGTCATTGGTTTACTTCTGGAGGAAAATGGACATGACATAAATGACCACAGGAGAGTTAGTGACGTCATCAGGACATGCAGCTGATAGAGCACAACATATGCATTTACCCCCGCCATGTTTTGGCGGTTTACTCGCTCGCCTGTACACAATCTAATATAAAATATGGCTGTTTACCACAATACACTTCCTTTTCTCACATATACATTCTAAAATCCTGGTACAACACAATCAGTGACCTACTTACTCTCCACAAGTGTATTTAAATTTACACTAACAATGGAAACGCAAAATGAACACACATAATTCAACTCATGTGTGATTTGTTTTTGAATCACCACGTCATGGGACAGTTTTGTGAAGCCTGAATAACAACATATACTGTTCAAAAAAAGAAACGCATAGCTACTGAAGGCACACACATAGCCATAATTTTGACATTCAATAACTTTTTTAATTGAAGGAGTTAGTTGTTCAAATTGCACACAAGAATACCTTAGAGTTCAACCAATCAATTGACAGTTGTTTTGCATCTGGGTCACGAGAGTTTTTTGGCGTACGGGCTTTCCCGTTAGTATGGTGTGTGGCCTCCTCTTGCATCGATCAGCGACTGGCATCTCCTGGGCATGGATGCGATCAGACGTCTGATATGGGCCTGTGGGATGTCTGCCCACTCTTCCTGGAGTGCCTAGAACAGATCACGACGATTGGCTGGAGCAACGTCTCGGCGACAAACACGTCTATGCAGCTCATCCCACAGGTGCTCAATGGGACTCATGTCTGGAGACAGGGATGGGCAGGGAAGGGTGCGAATGTTGTTGGCAGTCAGGAACTGCGTGGTCAACCGTGCACAATGGGGTCTGGCGTTGTCCTGTTGAAACACAGACCTTTGGGCAGCCAAAAGTGGAAGGACATGGGGTCGAAGAATTTCATTGACGTATCGTTGCGCATTCAAGCCACTTTTAATGTGCACCAATTGACTCCTTCCGTTGTAACTGATCATTCCCCACACCATTGCACCTCCACCACCGTGCTGCGGAGCTTCATCAACGCAATTTTGGGCAAAACGTCCATTTCGCCTACGGTAGACCCTACGCCGTCTATCATGACGCTGCAACAGAAAGAAAGATTCGTCACTAAACCAGACACGTCTCCACTGATTGTCAGCTGCCCAGGGACGATGCTGGTTGGCCCAAAGAAGTCGATTTTGGCGAAGGCGGAGCGTAAGGACAGGTCCTCGGTGAGGTCGTTGTGCCCAAAGTTCAGCGTCATGCAGTCTATTCCGGACAGTTTGATCAGACACATGACGTCCTGCAGGCAATGACTGGGCAGTTGAGGAAGCTGTTGTAAACCTGTCTCTGAGGTGACGAAGCCGAATAAAGCGATCCTCCGCTGCTGTTGTCACTCTTGGTCGTCCACTGCGATGCCGGTCTTCAACTGAGCCAGTGGCTTGGAACCGGTGCCAAAGTCGACTGATGGTACTCTGATGCACGTTTAGATGCCTGGCAACCTGACTTTGACTTTCGCCTGCATGCAGTCGGCCAATAGCAATGTTCCTTACATTTATCGATAGAGACGCCATAAATGTATGCTTGAAAATGAACTGAATTTTTGTGTGTAGCGTTATCCTTTTATAGGGTTTCAGTTGCGTAGTCAGTGAATAGTGTTCACCCCAAATTTTGTTGCTTTCACGTGAGCGCAACATGAGCTGTGGTCAAAAATTGCGTCACAAACACTATTGACCACTGCGTTGTAACGATTACAAAAACGAACGCAATTCAGGTCAACACGTGCATTTGACACCGTAAAGAACATTTGAGGCTGGTTTTTATATACCCGTGCACCAAATTTTACTTACAAACTCATAAAAACGCGCCCTCGGATAGCTATGCGTTTCTTTTTTATGACAGTATAGATTATTTTAAGAGAAAATCAAAATTGACGGCAAGTTGACTTATAAACCGGACACAGTTATCTATCATGTCTTATCAGCCTTTGAACTTTGCCCGCCGGCCTGTAGTGCTACCGTGCACCTGCATAGACCTTACGCACGCGCTGAAAGACGATATTACTCCACACATACTACTCTCGATGGAATGGTTGTCGGAAGTAGTGAGATTCAGTAGAAAGTAGGCTTTCTGAAACCTACTGTAAAACCTCTGTTAGTTTCACATCCTGGCCGAAAATCCTCATTCAAGTAATGAAACTAGGTAAATTGTAGGCGCTCGCAACATGTCACGTTGTGACAACCATAACTAGTCATGTATTTTAGTATATACTTCTTAGCGGCGTGAAATATGGCTGATGGGTTTAATTTGGTTTCACATCCAATAGTTGTGATACAGTGGATCCCATCCAATTGCAACATCCCTAGCAATAAAGAAGCTGACAGATTGGCAATCGAAGGTGGAAAGCTACCTAAGCCTGTTACAATCATAACTTATGAAGACGTTGTTTTTTTTTTTTTTCAGAAGTAGTTACAGAAACAAGTGGGAAGCAGAGCGTCCAGGCCGCGAGAAAAATGATGCATATTGCCAGCTTAATAGAAATGAAAAAGTGTATATCTTCAGACTCCTCACATATCAAAATAGATTGAGATTTCGTCTATTCAACAAGCTGACGATAGCAACTACCTATAAGTGCAATTGTATTACCAATAAAGTAATCGTGGGACATCTGCTACAAAAGTCTGACTTGTGAAAGAACATATGGCTGTCACCAGTACTACACCTTGACAAACTTTATGCAGATACCAAAAGTCTCATGGTGCACGTTGATTACTTTGACCATATTCAAGTTGACGTCTGAAAGTGTAAGAGGAAGAAGATATTTAACAGGACCTGGTGTGCTATCCTGTTGTGTCCTTAAGATATCTGTCACTTCTGAATCCATCTTCTCCTAAGTCGTAATCCAGGCCTGTTCTCTTCCATGTGAAAATTAAATATGTAACATCGGACTGGCTGGAATTCCTTATCACTAAATGTCCAGACGAACTTGCTCGTTGTTCACGTGGTAAATGGTATGGGTTCTCCTTCGAGCTCACATGGCAGCCATGAAGGTTGACTCGAAACACGGTAAACTGTACTGCCTAAAGCGGCTCTGGTGACACTACAAAAGCCCGATCAAGCAAGAAATGGACTGTCTATTGCTAAAACACAAATATACATAATAAAACAAGTTTTTAGCAGTCAGGAAATGAGTAAAAAAATGTTGGAATTGAAACGGCAAAGAATTTTTAAAAAAGCTCACTTTGTTTGTTCAGTAGCATTTTTGTCCTTGTAGTGAGCCGTGCTGTTATATGAATATTACGTTTTTACAGCACTTCTGGCACTCTTGCTTCCTGATTTATCCTTGAAGGTACAGATAACCGGCAGAATATGACTCACACAGCTGAGCGAATTTAGTTTATCTTTCCTCACCCCCTTTTATCGTGCATGTTCTTCGTGCCTATTTCTGGAAGGATGCGTTAGAAAGGTGTTTCTCAACTTGTATAGAAGATAGCCACAACGGTAAATACCACTGATCCCATCTTCCACCATTGCGCCAATAAAATGGAGACTTAATACAGAAATAGACAACAGACCACAACTCAAACAAGTGTCGTTAATGTAATTTAAATTCTTTATTTGCTTCTAACTGCCTCTTGAATAAATGGCAATCACATATTCGTAATGTATATTTGTTCCCTGTCTTTTTGGCTTTTGTATATTTTGAATCTTGCTTCAATGTTGCTATTTAACGCGGGTTTTTCCCTCAAACTGAGAAAACATTTTTTGATTCAGTCAATACCTTTTAGCGCTCCAAGGAGTACAGACCTTTTATGGCACATGTCAAGTCCTCCTGTCACGTGCCAAGTTCTCCTGTCACATGTCAAGTCCTCCTGTCGCGTGCCAAGTTCAGCTCAAGTTCTTCCTATGTCTTTCTTATCATTTTAATTTATATCTCTAGTTCTATTTTTGATCTACATCCGCCTCTTTTACATTGGGGATTTCAGAAGAAGGACTACCTTGTCATTCTATCACCAAGTTTCCTCAATGTTTGCCCTTTACACCGTTAGCATTATCTTGTCATCTTTCACTAGCACTTGTCTGGTTCTTGTCATCCGTTCTTGTCATCCGTTCTTGTCATCCGTTCTTGTCATCCGTTCTTGTCATCCGTTCTTGTCATCCGTTCTTGTCATCCGTTCTTGTCATCCGTTCTTGTCATCCGTTCTTGTCATCCGTTCTACTTTGGAATCTTGCATCAACATTGATAAACACCACGGATATTTCTCAAGAGGATGATTTCTTTGCACTGGATCGTTTTGCAATGTTTCTCCTTCATGCTGGCTGTTAGCAACTCTGTTGCTGACAGAGTATTTTCCCATAAGAATATTATAAGGATAGAACGTTAAAGAACTACTGGACCAATTTTGATAACTTTTTGTATCTAAGACTTTGAGAAAAATATGTCAAGTTTCAAATTTGATCTAAATCGGATGAGAATTAAGGGTACTTTACTTGAGTAGCATGGTTTCAGTTCTGAGGGTTGTGTGTGTGTGCATGTGTTATTTTTTTTTTAAAGTTCGCTCACTAGTCCACCAATGTCGTTTTTTATTTCTCGTTTAAGTATCGTTTTACGCAAGCTGCTTTTAGAAGTCACATGATTTCGTGCAAAATGGAGATTATATCGCCTGCTTACCACTGTTTATGCCTTCACTAGATTGTTTGCTGTGTGCCGACCACCGATCATGTTGTGTTTCAATTCACAATAACGTAATATTAAATAATCCAATCCATAATTCCCGCCGTAAGTACGTCGGTCGATCGGTCGGTCACACCATGCACACCGTCATTTGCGCGATTTTTCTATTTTCGAGAGAGTACATTAACTATCAACCACAGCTAAGGGGGTGCAACTGTGGTTGAAAGTTAGACAATAATTGTATTGTTTCCCTTATATGCATTCTCCCGAAAGTAGAAAAGTGCGCAAATGACGGTGTGCATGAACAGTTTGATTATGGAAAGAAGCCAACAACACAATTGATAAACAGTACATGAACTGGAGACAGGAAGGTGCGGAGATGCAGATTAAATCAACAGACACTCAAGATACTCTTCTGTCCAGTTTCATTCGGGAAACGGATTTAACTCATCATTTTCTTAAAAATAACCTTAAAATGTAAGTTTTTGATTGTTTCTTCAAGGCAACATTTCAATTTAAAGCATTGCAGACTTATTATTATGGAACAAAATGATATGATGGCTGCAATTAAAAAACCTGTCAATGTTGACGGGTTGTTGCTTGTTGTTAATAAATACAGAGCCGTTAGGGATAAGAACTGGAGTGTGACAGGGTGTTAAAGAACAAATATTGATATGTTATGTACTGTTGCCACACATAGGCTTATAGCCATTACTTTTGAGGAAATATGTCTCTTTGTGGTAACTCATGTTTTTTGCACTATTTTAAACTTATATTGAACGCTGCATATTTAATACGTCACCGGTTGTCTATGACGTAACGCGGGTAATGAAAGCTCAACCTCTACCAACAGAAATGGAATTTAGTGGGCTTTGACTAAACAGCTTGACGATCTACATTTTGCCGACGACCTGCAGAAGTCAGATGGCTGAATTAAAACAAACAAGAACTGTGGGAACTCGAACCCAGAACGTTTGCTTAGAAGGCACAGGTTCTAAATATTAAATCGCCAACTGGCCTTGGTATATATGATGTTTAATACTCGGATAGTATGCTGTTAGATATCTCGTTTATACAAGTGGTTAGCATATGGGTCTTGTCTATATTTAGTAGCATACAAGAGAGAGAAAAAGGTTCAAAACAATTGCTTTATCGGACTTCTTAAGCAGAACTTGAGAATCGTTGTGGGTACTCTCTCCCTCGGGTGAGAACCATTGCTTCAGAAGACATTTGGGAAGCTGCGTTTAATTTTTAACATTAGTCACTTTTATAGTACTGAAGGAATCTGTTTTCGGACTCTCTAGCTCTCGCAATATACATATAATAATAATTACCCCTCCCTCGCTTCCTACAACTACACACTCAGTCTGACGTAGAAGTGCCTTCAAGAAAAAAACGTTTTTTAGGAATGTGAATGGGTGTTCGAACTCAAGCCCAGTAATGACATTACCTTTTTAGTACACGTTTCTAGAACATTCAATATCGGATTTCATTCATAATATTAAAAAAAAAAATAATACCCAGCGTTCCTGGTCCAAGCCCTTAACGGAAATATTCATCTTTGGCTTGGTTGCTACTTACAGTATAACACCTTTTCTGTCACGCATTATAATAATGTAAAGAATTATTTTTTAAATAGGAGTTTTTGCCTCGGATTAGTGAGACGCGCACCTTTCAACCTAGATACAAGGTCTGTCGGTTCTATAAGAGCGCATGATCAAATATAAAAGATTTTGTGTTCTATGTAATGTAGAAAAGAAAAACTCTTGCCAAAGGTGAACTTTCATGAACTAGAGCCTAAAGGGGGACAACACATGACAAGAAGAATGAGCCTTACAGTAATGACAGAGTTCCTTGTGGACTACAAGACCGGAAGTGAAGACGGCGCAGACGCTGTTGAACCGAGACTAGGTCACATTTATTGACACAGTTACCGGGGGAAAGCGTTATTTCGTGACGTCATGTCGGCAATATTAAGATTAATGAGCACCAGAAATCTTCTCATGTTGTGTGTGCCAGCGCTTTTCTCATATTTACTTTTGTCTCATTTCTTTAATCTGTCTTTTTTCTACTAGACTGCCCCAATTCTACTCGCGATAACGTTAATTAGGTTCAGGATTTGATGACTACATATGTAACAAAAATAACCACAACCACACGACGACGTTAACAAAAGTAGCTTGCAACCATACACAAAAAGAAATACAGTATAGTATATATACACACACACACAAGGAAAAGGGGGATGGTTAGGGGGTTGGGAACAACGAACAAAGTAATCTTGTCCCACTGATCTTACTGCTAACAGTAACCTCGGTCCACGTGGCGTTATACCTTCACTTTGTAGATTACCGTTCATACATTCAGTGCTCGTTAGTTCCCGGGGGGAGCATACGTCTTGGACAGATTCTTGCAAACCTTCCTCCCACGTCATCAGTTCACGGTATTTTTGTATCCACCTTATTTCTATCTCTAGTTCATTGAAGCAAGTGATTTAGATTTCCCTGTGCCGGTCTTACCTGGCAATTCCTGAACAAGGACTGCCTTGTTATACTGTCAGCTGGTCTCCTAAGTCAGCGTCCTATCCATCGTCAGGGTCTTCTTCTCATCTCTTGATCCACTGGCTCTTGTCATCTCTTGATCCACTGGCTCTTGTCATCTCTTGATCCACTGGCTCTTGTCATCAGTTCCTTATTACTGATCTTGTCATACTACTTCAATCCTTCAAGCATCCATTCAGGGCCGTAGATAGGACTTAATATGGGGGGGGGGGGATTATAAAAAAATGTCGGCACCAAACATGTTTGGTACAGTACAATTTCCCCACAAATGTTTTTCACCAACCCTAAAAAAAAGGGGGGGGGGGTAGGTTTTAACACCCCCAACACCCCCCCCCCCCCCCCCCCCCCCCCCCCCCCCACCCCCCCCCCCCCCCCCCCCCCCCCCCCCCCCCCCCCCCCCCCCCCCCCACCCCCCCCATCCGTATCTACGGCCCTGCATCCATTTATGAAAGTCTAGCTTTTTGGTTGTTATTCTTGTTGCTCTGTATGTTTCAGAGATAGGACTAACTTGACATTTAAGTGGAAGATACCTATTTTTTAATTTCCGTTTATTTTCCAAATAAAATAATATTGCACTGAATTATTGATATAGACAACTAAAAAACAGAATTATTTGTTTGCCTTCCCCTTGAAAGTCAGCAGCCAAAGTTTCTCAGCCAGAGCCAGCCATATGGTTCGGCCTACAATGGCGGGAAAATGGGTGAGCAGACATGACCTAAAAAAAACAGCAGTTATTTTCGGAAGCAAACGTCAAGCGTCCTTTCCGGTGGCGCGGATTTCTTGCGAATAGCGGAAGCAAAAAGTTTTTGTGCATAAACAAACAAAAAAGACTATCCCCACACATCATTTCGATTCCCTTCCCCAATTAAAAATACGTGACTGCAGACCTAATGTAATAAATAATAGAATATTATTCTCACAACTAGTGTTTTCGTTCATTAACCGGAATTTTAAAAAACAATGTTCGTATAAATAAGTCGAGGACATATAATCCCTACATCCGCCATTTCATACAATGTATTCCCGCTTGTCTTCTATTACCATAGTAACAATTAATAAAAGTAATATTGTGAAAGTAGACAGATGTGATCGTAAAGCAAGCAGAAAACGGTGAAGAAAGAACATATTAATTTTACAACGTGACATGAAAGATAACCAACTGCCTAACATCTGCTGCAGGAATGATCGACATATGAGGAAGAGAGAAAGTTGTTGTAGAAGACGTCCTCGGTACCAGCCCAGGACAAATTCTACGCAGAATTAGCAAATTGAGGCTGGCCACCGCTTTCTTAAAAAAAAATTCAAGTTAACGTTTACTAAGTTGACATCTGAGGCTAACCACTGATTTCATCAAGTATACGCAAATTAACATCACTGGGTGACTGTAGTGAAATTGACAGAGATACAACGGTAAAATACCTCCAAAGATAACATGTAAGGATAAAAACATAATGCGTAGGCTGCTGATAGTACATGATCGCCCAGACCACGGGTCATCACCCTCCATAAAAATTGACTTGCTAGACAGGAGGGGAACGGCGGATAAAAAGGAAAAAATAGTAAAAATTCACGTCCCCAAATTGACACGAGGTACGGAAATGGACGCTTTTGCGATACCAAGCCCTTGATTTGAATTCAGCGGCTAAACGCAGATGTTGAAATATTACAAAATTTAAAAAGTAACTTTTTCATAATATTAATGTTAGGAATATAAAAATTAGCTGGCCGGATGGCCCATTCTGAGCAGTGAACTAATATGTTCTTAATTTTACAGACGGATAGATAATATTGAAGATAATGACAAAAGACAGTGTTGTTCACATCAACGACAGACTGTATGGAATAAAAAGTGTCGCTATTTGCACAAAAAAACACGACCTTGAGAAGCAGGTGTTCAAATCAACTTAGTAGGGAAGCGAAGGGACATTGGTGGGAGCTGTGTCTAAATATAACTTTTAACGACAAAATTTTGGAGGGGAGAGAAAGGTTGGTTCAAAAATCAAGTACATTTTTGTAGAAACGCAAGTAGAGACGGACAGACTAACAGATAAAAATCCATACTTGACTGAAGCATGACTGAAATGACTTTAGTGTAGGAAATTTGAAATTCAAAAAAAACCTAGGCAGTGATTGGCCACAGACAAGCATATTGTCGGCGCTTAGACGCGGATTTGGGGTCATTTCTCAATAGTTGTTCAGTGATAGACACAGAAAACGCAAGTGTGGTGATTTCCAAATGAAATAAAGTGAAATAAGTTCAGGGACGCCATACTATAGCCAGCAGCTCAGCTGAGTTTTGCTAGCATTTCTGTGTGCTTTATTCATAATCTGGTAAGATTGAAATTATTTCTTTGTATATTTTGAATATTGTTTAATGTTCGAGTGATTTGATACTGCCATATCGAAATCTAGCCTTACAAACAAGTAGGGATTTGCTCTAGACCCCCCGCCCCAGTTCAGGGTCTAGGGACCAACAATATACATAAACTCCAACAAGGGTTAGGAAAGACAGATCAAGTGTTGAGAATAATGAAACATATTACCTATCCACTTTTAGGGAAGGAAACTAATAAATATTTTTCAGAATCTATAGTCTGGGAGGACCAATCTGATGTAAAACCACCATGGTAAATGTGCTGTTTGGTCAGAGAGATCTGACCTGTCTGTATGATGTGGTTGTTGTGTCAGTGTTGTGTCCAGACGTGGGTAGAGAATAGAATTTTGACACATAGCCAATACTTTGATTGCAGAGCTGTGAGTTTCAGCTGTCAACAAGGCGGTGTCTATCCAGTTGGTGATTTTACTCGAGTGTATCTGTGCAGTACGTTGTGACAGAGACCACTATTATTGCCCGCCAGCACGGAGAGGTGGGACCACCAGATTTCAGCACCAGAGCTACTTCTTCAAGATGAGTGAGCCTCTGGTCTGCTGGAAGTTCACCAACGCCTTTTAGTTGCTAATACCCCATAAAATTCCTGCAATTTACTGGACACTGTGTAGTCAATATAGACAGGTGTGATGAGGCCACCCCAACAGCACAAGCATTAACTATCCTCCCAAGTAGATGACTACTAGAACATTTTAATAAAACTAACTAGTCTAGTACTTATATATGTACACTCTTGCATTTATTATGTAACATTCCATGCATTTTTTTTCATAATTGTTAAATCCTTTTTTTTAAAAAAAGTTCTGGTCAACATAAAACTTGATCCAGAACAAAATAAATGTAATATCATTCTATCAAAAATTTTACACACGTGAGTTAGTTCAGTGTATTTTAACATTTGTTAATATTATTAGTCTGCTTAAATATCTGTGGGTGTATCTATAATTATCTCACCACATTACATATCATTACCCTAGACATTTTACCTAGATACATTCATTAAGAAAAAAATTAAGTGTGAGGTCGTAGTGGTAGCAAGAAAGGCCTTCTGACAATTCACAACTACATTTTATCTCAGGAGCCTTCACAGCTGGCCTCATACATTACATTTAGTAACATCACTGTAACGAACAGTTTTAGTGTAAGGGGAAGTAAACTGGAGTATGTCAGTAGTTGAAATAGATTTTGAGTTATAGCACTTAGTTGCTTGTTAGCTATCGAATTATTTAGAGAGTATCTCGTGATAGTTTCGAGAGACAGATTACAGACAGCGTGAAAAGCGCTGATATATTTATTCTGTAATGTTTGAGCGGAGTGAGAATAGCTCGCGGCTAGGAGCAGATGATTGAATTTGACTACGAGTTTGGTGTTGACCGTGTTGAGGAAGTCCCGTGACTGCTTTCGAGCGGGACGAGTGTGTTATCTAGGGAGAGTGTTCCGGGCGTTTTGACCGGGTAGGAAGACAGTGGTTTTGGGAAGTGTGAAATGCCTGTACAGTGCTGAATTTAAAATGTCGACGGATTTTTTCGCTGTGGGTACAGCGTAGTATGAAACTGCAGTTTTGATTATTGTGGAAATGTTTATAACTGCAGTGTGCAGTCTTTAAAGGCCATTATCTCCTGTGTGAGGAGTCTTGATTAATAAGAGTACTTTAGGCCATGAATCATTAGCTCCTGTGAGAGGATTGTTATTGAGGATTCTTTATAGCGCTGAGTTTAATAAGAGTACTTTCGGCCATGAATCATGAGAATCATTGTAGCTGCCGAGTGCGCAGTTATTATGTGGTACTTTATATCTTGTGTTGTGCTGTGAACGGTATTCTATGTGTATTTCATCAATGTGTTGTGACGTGAATAAACCCATATGAAATGTCACCAGTCGTTTACAACCATCCATGACTCTTGTGTACGTTACCATGTGGGTGTAAACGAACTAAACCAACACAAACACGCCCACGCACTTAATATTACAAGTGTGACAGGGAACTTAACACGTATTTAGAAATAGCCCCGGAGTGGGCGTGGTCTATCTGTATCGAGAACTTGTGCATCGCTTACCAGGAGACTTCTACAGTGTTTGCCTGTGTGGCGTATATGTATGTATCTAATGTAGACATTACCAGATCCAACAAAACACAGCAGCAACGTTAGCAGATAATCAAGAAGACCCCCTTACCGTACCATACCCCAAGCCTTTGTATCAGTTTCAGTGACAGCCAGGATTGACTTTCACGTGCTTGACGGAGGTACAACAGTAATGACCTCCCGGATTTTCCTATTATCTTTAGGGGGGTGTAACAGTGGTGTGCTAGTTTTATAGGATCAGACACCCGCGAAATTCGCGTGATATTAATTCACAAGTGTTAGCGTGTAGCCTGAGTGGCGATAGTATATGAAAGACAGACATCACATTTGAGAGCTGTATCCAGGCCCAAGAAAAACTTATTCATCAGTATCAGTTGTTAAACTGGGAACTGTTAACTCAAGTCGCAAGTCAGCAACTCGCAAGTCAAGAAATTTTATTACTCAAGATTATGAGCCTGTCATGATATACGTGGTGACGTCTGTTTATACCAGTACAAGTAATCAATCTGGCAGTATGAACGAGCGGTGTACTCCTTTCCAACGAAATTTGACAGGCACGGTGTACCCATTTCCTGCTTTCCTGTGCGGGTGTGGTTAGCACGTAACGTGCTTGGAATCGAGGACCTGATGCGCGGAATCGACGGTGCCCCCCCGGTGTCAAGTTCCAATGCCTTTCTGTTGTCGATTGTTTTACAATTGAACTTTGTTGTGATATCCAGGGTGTTGTTACGGAAAGGAATCAGAAGAGTTTTCATTCAAGATAAGTGCTTTATGTTTGTGATGTGAAATCTGTTGTCACCTTAAACTTATGTCAACGAGCCCGTCCTGTGCTTTGGCAAAAAAATCTCCTATACTGTTGAAATCTGTTGTTTTTGTTGTCTAAATTCTATATAGACACATATTATTAGGATTTAGTATTGATGCTAAGTATTGATGGTTGTAATGATATATGTTGACTTCCCTCAGATGGAAGAGGAATTGATGATACAAAGTTATGAATTATATTTTTGGGTATACATACTAATGAACTGTGTGAAATGGAATGGGGTAATTGTCAGAACTTCTTGAAACATAAACTTGCGATATTAAATAATTATATTGATATAGATATATAGTTTCAAACTGAGGATGATTGAATCACCATGGATTTTGATAATAATCCTGCAGATATAAGGCCCTATGTTGGAAAAGTGCATTGTTTCCAATAGGTAGAGATGAAAAGGGATTGAGAGGTCCAAGACTTGGAGTATGGATCATGGACGATTTTGTTGGTTAAATGTGTCAGTATCCTAAAGTTTTATTTGTGCTGAACATAACTTTAAGCTTCTTTGTAATTTCAATAAATGGCCTAAGAATTGTTGATTGATTAGTTACAGCACCTTCGTGTGTTTTTGAAACAGTATATTGAGCTTGAGCACGGACATGTAGTTCAAAGGCATATTTCAAAATAATCCACAAACGGTTTATCCTGATGAAGCAGAAAAAGGAATTAGGAAATGAGAATTCAATTAAAAAATCAACAAAACAAATGATGCTCTACAGGAAAGAAGTGCCAATTTTCTACAGGATATTGCCGAAAAGAAAGGAATTAAGAGAAACAGTGTCCGAGACTAAACAATGATACTAGATAAGTCAAACACAAGGAACTTACTAAAGTGCAAGCGGCGTTTTATGCTGCATTGGGAAAAGTTAAAGATTGGAAGATCAAGTGCATTATAGAGATGGTGAAGTAAGTGATCTCAAGCATACAACTTTCAGGAAAACAAAGAGAGGCCCCATGTAGTAAAAATTGGAAGCTGAGACAACTGACCGTGATAGGTCGTATACAAACACACTTCTTGATTTGTTGAATAAAGTAAATTCTGGTATTGAAGAAAAGAATTATACTGTATTTCCAAATGAAGTAGAAGAACTAATGAAGGATGAGGATAGTGAGAATGAAACACGACAACTAAGGGTAAATGAAGAAATGGATGAGAAAGACAAATTAGAGAGATGTTAACGACTGAGAGAGAGAAGATGATTAAGATTGAGTAGATTGTTAACAGGGGAGAGAAGTAAAGTTTTGACATTTGACAATTAAATAGGAAATTATGTGAAGAAAATTTCACAAAAAAATGTTGAAATTGCAGAAAGTACAAAAAGGGTAGAGGGGTCTACTCGATGTTATTTTAAAAACAGCGGAATATGGTCTACTGTCAATGTTGACAATACTAGACAGAAAGTTGTTTTGCAACAGGTTAAAAAGATTCCAGAGGCCCTATACAATCTTATGCGGAGATAGAAAGGTTAAATGTAATGAACAAATATCTTTTCGGGGAAAATATAACTTTCGAAGATCTTTTGATTCTGCTGTCCATAGCAACGAATCTTGGCGGGTAAGTGTAATAGAGAGAATGATAAGGTAACAGTCAGTCCTCGAGAGATTTCAAGCTAAAAGCCATAAAGATTAAACGAGTAACTGATTTTGGAAGTTTTCTAAGAAGAGTATAGCAAGGGATACAAGTGTATAAGTAAGTGGTTCCATAGGATGAAAACCATTATAAGCCCGTAAATCGATAAAGCTACTTTTAGATCTTGCCGATGATTACTGACAAACAAGACATATTGTCAACGAAAAGAAAAAGAATGGCAGTAGTTTTGTGTATGGAGAGATCGTTTTTAAGGTTAGAAAGTACAAGGAAATTCATATGATAATAATTTTCCTTCTTCAGAGAGATAAGAGGACCAAGTTAATGTATATTCTCCAACATACTGGCTTTAATTCTCAGAATTTTGAAAAATAATGGTACAGGACAAATACACAAGAAAGCATTGTTTTCAGTCGTGCAATAATTTTTCTGATCATATTTTTTGTGCGGAGTAGAAACGTTAATCATAACAAGTTTTATTTAACTGGGATTATATACACATAATAATAGTCTCAAACAAAAGAGGAAATGATGATAAATATTTTGATCAACGAAGGAATAAGGCAATTATGCTAATTTTTGCTCGACATGAGCACTAGAAGCATTGTTATTAAGCCATAAGTAGCAAATGATAAATGATGTAAACAAATACTACTGCTTGTTATGTTTCTGATTTTTGAAAGTGCAGCACGGTTGTTGTGAACTTAAAGGAAGAGTCGATGACAGCGTGAGGGGTTCGACAATGTCGATTTCCACACGAACATCCACAGTGCGGGGTAATTGTTGTTTAACCTCTCCGTTGTTGTAGTAAATTTACACTTCATTAAAATGGTGATTTTCCATTTGTATTTTTGACACAGAGGCGACTTTCTTGATATGGGTCAGCAAGATACTGTTTATCGTTAACGGCTGTTTACCGGTTAGCCCTCTGGCCAGAATTATAGGTACAACATTGTGCCGGTAGTTGTTTTCTCAAGCGAAACATCTCAGGAGTGTGCTATCGATACCCTTGATCAGCGTTTTACCCTTAGTGTTTATGAGATCGTATCTATCGGCTACAAGAACTATAAAAAACGGAGCTTTTTGTTCTGATTTGCGTTTGATTTGTAGTTCTGGTTTGTTTTATTAGGGACACAGTTCAGTTGTTAATGTAGTCTAATGGCAGTAGTTCATTATAGGTTGTTATTTTATGATCATTCATCTTTAACGCTTCATTTGGTTTGATGTTCTATTGTTTTTTCTGATATGTTATGGACTGTTTTTAACCTTTTAAATTAGTTTATGTTCGTATGCTATTTTTAATATACAATTGTGTTTTGTACTAATAGGTTTTAAGATGTGTCTAGATGGGTAGTGACGTCCTTGTTTGTCATACTTATTCATGGATGCATATGGAAGCCAGATTATATTTAACACTTTACTGGTTACATAATTTTTGCCTATTTTTTTTTAATATTGGGGTGAGAAACTTCGCCAGTGTAGTTTTTTTTTGGTATTTGTTTTACAAGATGTGCTTGGCGGTAGAATTAGTTTTGTACATGGATTGAGTATTGCCAGCCCTATTCCACATACATCATTAAAAAGGTTTGTAATGTTTGTACATAATTTTATTATTTTTAATATATTCAGTTGGAGAGATAGATTACTACTTTATATACTAAATACCACTATAGCTAAGCGGAACGTGATTGTTAGCCGGAAAATATTTTAAAGTTTAACATTGACTGTATTGAGAGAAAATTATAAACCGGGTACTGATATTGTGTATTGGATATTGAGAAATCTAGAAGATCTGGATGTATGCACTTGGCCTTAACATAACATTACGTTGTTTTCATTGTATTTGTAAAAACTTGGTCTGTTGGTAGAATATATTGTGTGTTTTTTTCTATGTGGTTTCTCAGTGACATTATTTTTGAAAATAACGATTACACGTGTCTGTGTCGTGTTTGCTTAGATGCAGGGCAGTGTTTATATTGTCCTATCATTTTGCTTAAAGCTAGTTTTTTTGTTAATTTGTTAATTATTGATTTGAATTAATTAAAATTTAACTACAATTATTGTTATGTAACTTAGCATTTACGAACTATTTTTGTACTGTAATTTTGGGGATAATATCTTTTTATTTTCTCCAGGATATTGGTAATTTTACTATATTTGGTTTAGTATATGCCTAGCGTTTGAACTCTGGTGCGCTAATGTGTTCGTTATGTAGAGTAATGTAGTTCTGTAAAGAAATACGTTTTATTGTCTTGTGTTTTTTGGATGTTTTTAGTTGTTTTAGCGCTTGATGATGCCGTTGGTCTATATAGCAGATGCTATCACTTTATTTGTTTGGGTCTAGCTATGGTGTCGTTATATGCTATATTGTTGAGTTATTTGTATAGAGAGCTGGTATATGGTGTTTAAAATAACTGGTATGATGTTGTTGTTTAAGTTACTATAAACTATTTTTTTTTGTATAGTATTCGTATAGGAGACCTACTTTGTTATATTTCTTTTGTATTTTTCGATCGTGTTTGTATTTATATGTAAATACGGTTGTTGCTTTAAATACTTCTGAATTAGTATTATAATTTTATTAAACGGATCTATATATTCATACCTTATTGCTATCTTTCTGTCTTTGTTGCTTAATGCTTCATTCACATTTCCTTCTTGCTATCTAGTTGTCCTTTTCAGTATGGTGTTCTCTTATTTTGTGTTCATTGCGTGCTTTATTTACGGCTCGTCACTTATCTCATTTTTGCTTCGTATTACTTCTTTTCTTTCGCTTCTTAAAACTCTATCATTCTTTAAGTATTGTTTACTTTACTATGGTATAACTTTAATATAGTGTAACTACTTGTGACTTATTTAGTAATTTATTTTAACATATAAATAAAATTGTCTTGAATGTAATCATTATTGTTTTTTCACCTCATTATTCTCGACATTTATTCAGTAACTGTATCCTTTATTTACGGATCAGATTTTTTCGTTTTGCTTTCTTTAATGTATAATCTTGTCTTTTCTTGTCCTTATCGGTGGGGGATTGATTCCTAGTTTTAGTCTGCTGCAGTATTCAATTACACTTGGTTTTGTTAATAACATTATTTTTGGGTTATGCTTAAGTGTTACATTGGATACTTATTTTTACATTTCACTTAAAGCTTATATTTTGTAGATGTCTTATCTTAAGCTTAAAACTTAAAGTAATTCTTATACGCATTTATGTTTAGAGTTTCATTGTCCTTTTATTCTTTTTGGTTTTGGTGGAAATGTATTTGTCCAAAAAATTGATTGAATCAATTTTTTTCTCTGGGTCGGTGAGGTAAGATGTATCGAACAGTTTTAGTGTAAGGGGTAGTAAACGGGAGTATGGTAAGTAGTTGAAATAGATTTTGGAGTTAATAGCACTTAGTTGCATGTTAGCTATCGAATTATTATAGAGAGTATCTCGTGATAGTTTTCGAGAGACAGATTACAGACAGCGTGAAAAAGCGCTGATATATTTATTCTGTAATGTTTGAGCGGAGTGAGTAAATAAGCTCCCGGCTAGGAGCCAGATTATTGATTGACTTGAGTTGTGTTGACACGTGAGGAAAGTCTCGGTGTCTGCTTTGAGGCGGGAACGAGTGTGTTATCTAGGGAGAGTAGATTCAGGGCGTTTTGACCGGGTAGAAGACAGTGTTTTTTGGAACGTGTGAAATGCCTGTACAGTGCTAATTTAAAATGTCGACGGATTTTTCGCTGTGGGTACATGCGTATATGAAACTGCAGTTTTGATTATTGTGAAATGTGGGAAAATTATAACTGCAGTGTGACATCAGTTCTTTAAAGGCCAATTATCTACCTGTGTGAGGAGGTCTTTGATTTTAATAAGAAGTACTTTAGGCCATGAATGCATTAGAGCTCCTGTGAGAGGATTTGTTATTGAGAGGATTCTTTTATAGCGCTGGTTGAAAATAAGAGTACTTTCGGCACATGAATCATGATATCATTGTAAGGATTGCCGATGTGCGCAGTTATTATGTTGGTTTATTAAAGACTTTACCTATCTTATGTTAGTGCCTGTGAAACGGTTTTATAGTGTATTTCTTTATCAATATGTTTTGACGTGAATAAAACCCCTATGAAATGTCAATCAGTCGTTTTCAAACCATCCGATGACTCTTGTGTACGTACCTGTGGTTTAAACGGACTAAACCCATACACACGCACCTTAATATTACAACTCCTGCAGGGAACTTATTGAGGATTCGTATACACGTATTTAGAATAAGAGTACTGTCCCGGGATGGTCGTGGTCATATATGTATCGAGAAGCTTGTGGCATCGCTTACCAGTAGACTTTTTACAGTGTTTTGCCTGATCGTAAGCGAAGGAGTATGACATATGGGGTGGTAGCAAATTTAGACATACCGACCAGATCCACATGACACAAGGCCAGCAAACGTTGCAGATAATTCACTAAGACAAAATAACCCTTACCGAACCAGTATAAATTACACCAATCCTTTCTGTATCATTTCATGTGGACAGCCTGTGATAGACTTTTCACGTGGATTAAAAGACGGAAGGTACAACTGTATTGAGAACCTGACCTCATCGCTCCCGGTATTTCACTATTTTTCTTTAGGGGGGTGTAACAATCACCATCATACAATACCATCAAACCCACTACAGTGACCACTGATTTCATCATGTATATTCAAGTTGACACCACCAGGTGACTACTGATTTCATCAAGTGTATTCAAGTTGACATCACCGGGTGACCACTGATTTCATCACGTATATTCAAGTTGACGTCGCCGGGTGACCACTGATTTCTACAAGTATGTTCAAGTTGACATCACCGGGTGGCCACTGATTTCTACAAGTATATTCGGGTTGACGTCACCGTGTGACCACTGATTTCTGCAAGTATTTTCAAGTTGACATCACTGGGTGACAAATGATTTCTACAAGGATATTCGAGTATTGTGTCGAGGGAATTTAAGAAGCTAACAGTAAAATTAGCAAAACCCAGAAGTCTATATACTGGAACAGGCTTTGAAATAATCCTAGCACAGCTCGGCAGGGTGTATTTTAAGAGCGAAGAAATTCGTTGACAGTGAGCAAATGACTGTTGAATAAATTAATACATAGTAATAGATTTCAAACAAGAATAATTTAACTCTATTAAAAAAAAAGAACGTAGAATGGAAAAAAAACCCACACTAAATGAATTAACGTCTTACAAAATAGAAGGACAAGAAAAAAGCCTACGTTGCTGCTACCAAAGCCTTCGTCAGGGACTGTTCACAAACATCAGACAGGAGGCCTAGAAAGTTAATAATTAGTGGATTTCCATAACACGTCACTATGGAAACTAAAGAATAGAGAAAAAATACTCTTCCTGGTGTGTGTCACATGGTTGGAGCAAAAAGTCTGGCCACTAAACCGGACAGCGGAAGTAGGATAAGTACATTATAAGCAAAAAAAAACCATGAATAAAACTAATGAAAGCAAGGTTACTGCGGAAACAGGAGTGAAGGGGAAAAGTAATATGTAAAACGAGAAAAAAAAACAGTTTCCAGAGACACAGCGGACTACCAGAACAATAATATACTTTGGCCTATGTAAAACAATTACCCCCCTCCTCCTACCTCCCCTCCTCTCTCATCCTTCTCCCCCCTTCCGCTTATAAGCTTAAGATTTTTTATTGATGATATTGTGTATTATTACATTCATTCTATTGTAACCTTTCTGTAAGCTGTGGGGCAGTATGACTAGAGAAAGATAATTTTATTCTAAAATGTAAGGTACTGAAAAATTAACTGTTGGTCGAATAAATAGTCAGTTAATAACACATAGTTGTTTATGAAGTTGCTAAACAAGTCTTCTATACTAGTGTTAAAAGCACAGTCATAACGACATGAATTAAATTCAAAATGACGCAATACGGCTACCACAGCAGCGTTTACTTATTCAAAAGTATTTAAAAACCACTGTGGCTCATCACCACAGTAACAAGAACTAACTCGGAGTCAGCAGCGAGGACCTAGTATGTGATACGGGAATCACACATTCTATAAGCTTTTTTGTGGACAAAACCGTCTTGCGTGCGCATTCCTCTTTCTAGTAAAGGGTTGCTATTTTCGGAGAGTACATGATAATGAAAAACAATAACCATTAATGTCTGAACTTTAAACCAAAAAGTTGCATCCTTTAACGTTCGCATATTGACAGAGGTTTCATAGCTGGGATTTCTATATATATTTTGATTGGCCACTAATTAGATTTCCTTTTACCGGGCACGCCTTAGTTCCGTTCGCCAGGAAGCAAAAGCGGGTATTGACATTCGGATTCCTTCAGGGAAGTACATAGGTTATAATTTTTATATTTATTTCGGTTTTCTCTTATGTGTCCATTCTTAGTCCTTCACTTTCTTTCCTTTCAACTGTCGAAGGCCTTGTGGCCGTAACGGTTGGCTATCTTCTTTGTCTTTTGTTCCTCGTAAGACGAATCACCTTTTTTCGATTTTTTTCACACCCATTCATCCGATTTTATGTATAAGGATATTTTTTCATGATTATTTTTTAGTGAAATATTTTAAGTGGTGATTGTTTTTTTAAATAAGACGCGATTTGTGGCTAAAAAGAGTGTAAAGACCTCGATCTCCCGCGACTCGACTTTGAGACTCGGACTTGAGACTTTGTACTGAAAGACTTTGAGTACCTTGTTCTGAAAGACATGAAGAATCGTTATAGGATTAGTACTTGAAACGGACAACTCTGCTACTACATGTGGCTGCTTTTTCCTGCCAACAACAATCAGCTACACAAGGGCTACTACTACTGATAATTAAAAGATACACACAGTAAAAAGCACATTTACATCTTTGCAATGTCTGCTGTTTAAAATCACTTGGCAGAACGCGGCAAAACAAACTTCTGCTGGCTGCGACGTTGTTCTTCACAACTGTGCAGGACTCTAGTCTGTAATTACCAGCATAGTGATCCTTTATCCACATCAGAAGCAAAACCCATGGACATTGCCGTATACTACACCCAAACAATTCACGGCTTGTCTGTGCCGTGAGGCAACATGGTACACCAGGTTTATAAAGCAATATTAGGTTTATCTGTAAATTAATACTAGACAAACATACAGTATGTTTTTCTGGCACTAGCCAAGGAAATAAAGTAAGTATAGAACACTTGGGACAAACAGAAATAACCAACAGACCGTGAGTGGCCTACCCAGGGTTCGAAACCCGGCACCTACCGTACGAAAACTCCGACCCAGCTATCAAGTCGAATCAACAACTGACCAACTACGGCCAAGCTAAGGCACTCCCACCAAAAAAAGATGCTTTGGCTGGCCATTTATCAGTACGAAACAACACATAGATATCACCGGAAGTAAACAGTGGGCAAACTCAGGCCCTTAAATGGGACGCAATTCACTTCTGTCTGTTGTTCTCTATTAACAGTATGTGTCATGTCCAAACAAGAACAAAGACCTTATTATACTGGGTCCAGTAAATAGTAGAAGACTTAAGGAACATTTAGTATAGAACAGAGTGGTAGGTTTCTCTGGTAATTTTATATAACATAAATAACCACATAAAGGAAGGGAAACCCCCCGATTTACTGTCTTACAGGCCTCGGGTTTCCACTTTCTTATGTGAGATTATCTTTAGAATGGACACCATTCAATTTTCCTATATCTTCTTATTTTCTTCTTTCTTCTTTCTTCTCATTTATTTTAAAAATTAATGTGTTAAACGCGGCGTGCTCCTACCCTGGGCTCTCATGTTACCCACCCGCTCAACCTACACACTTCCTACAAGTCTACTGCCCAATGCCTTCTAACCTGAGTCACTTGTGCAATGTTTTCCATATCTTATTGTCTCACACATATGTTTGTATTATATTTTACTTCATCCCATTGTGTTTGTTTTTTGTTTGCGATCTCTGTATTTTTTCTAAACCCTAGGAAATTCCCAGGGACCAAGGTTTTGGCCATGTAAATGTACCCATCCAAAGAATGGAAGGTATTAATGAATTCGAATTACTTAGATCAATCATCGACACTCTGGCGGACCTGTGCAGTAGAAAATTAAAAAGAAGACTTGCAATTGCCCCCACATTAAGCTAATACAGATTTAAAAACATATGGCTGTGTCATAAAATAACAAGTGATACAAACGTTAAAAATATCTCCTAAAGGATAAAAATGTAAGTGATAAAAAACATTAATGCGTAAAGTGCAGATAGTACATGATCGCCCTGACCGGGGTACATGTACGCCACCTAAAAATTGACTTGATAGATCGGGTCATCACCCGGTTTCCATATGAGGGGATGAGAAACGGCGGATTATCAAAGGATAAAAAAAATTATTACTGAAAATAAATTGCGTGAGACTAGCAAGGCTAAGGAGACGCAATTGGGGGGGGGGGGGGGGGGGGGGGGGGGTGCGGGGAATGGAGGAAAATATTCACGTCCCCAAATTGACACGAGGTACGGAAAAGGACGCTTTTGCGATACCAAGCCTTTGATTTGAATTCAGCGGCTAAACGCAGATGCTTGAAATATTACAAAATTTAAAAAGTAACTTTTTCTTAATATTAATGTTAGGAATATAAAATTAGCTGGCCGGATGGCCCATTCTGAGCAGTGAACTAATATGTTCTTAATTTTACAGACGGATAGATAATATTGAAGATAATGACAAAAGACAGTGTTGTTCACATCATCGACAGACTGTATTGAATCTAAAAGTGTCGCTATTTGCACAAAAAAATCGCGACCTCGAGACGCAGGTGTTCACATCTACGTAGTATGGAAGAGAAGGGATATTTGTGGTGGCTGTGTCTAAAAATAACTTTTAACGACAAAATTTTGGAGGGGAGGAGAAAGGTTGGTTCAAAAATCAAGTACGTTTTTTGTGAAAACGCAAGTAGAGACGGACAGACTAACAGATAAAAATCCATACTTGACTGAAGCATGACTGAAATGACTTTAGTGTAGGAAATTTGAATTTTAAAAAAAAACCAAGGCATTGATTGGCCACAGACAATCATATTATCCGCGCTCAGACGAGCTTTTTTGCCATTCCTCAATAGTTGTCCAGTGATAGACACAGTAAATTTCAAGTGTGGTGATTTCCAAATGAAATAAATTGAAATAAGTTCAGGGACGCCATACTATAGCCAGCAGCTCAGCTGAGTTTTGCTAGCATTTCTGTGTTCTTTATTCATAATCTGGTAAGATTGAAATTATTTCTTTGTATATTTTGAATATTGTTTAATGTTCGAGTGATTTGATACTGCCATATCGAAGTCTAGCCTTACAAACAAGTAAGGATTCGCTCTGGACCCCCCGCCCTAGATCAGGGTCTAGGGACAAACAAAATATAAACTACAGCAAGGTTTAGGAAGGGGTGATCAAGTGTTGAGAACAGTGAATCATATCACTTATCCTATTGTATGGCAGTGAGATAATGCACCTATTTCAGAATCTGTAGACTGGGGAAACTTACCCTATGCGAAACCAACTAGGTAAGATGTGCTGTCTGGTCAGAGAGAACTGACCCTGTTTATGTGGTGTTATTGTAATGTGTTATGTGTAGAGGTGGCTTATTAGGTAAGGTTCTGAGCAAAAACCAATACTTTATTTCAGAGCTGTGAGTTCGATCTTGACACTAAGGTGGTGTCAAATGCTGATTAATAATTGAAGTGAGGACCCGTGCAGTGTACATTTCGGCAGAACATCTTTGTATTGCTCAAGCACGGAGAGGTGGGGCTATCAGATTCCAGCACCAGAACAAATCTATTAAAGTTAAGTAGGCTAGCTGGCTGTGGTGAAGTGGGATGTTATAAATATTTATAGGGGACTTAGTGTACTGACTGAGATCAGCTGTGAAGGTATCTATATCTATTAAGAGTAGTGTATTATAGATAACCTTACTTGCTACCACATATCTATATATCTCAGTCAGAATTATTCTGCAATAGTGTGATGACTACGTTATGTGTCTAGGGTATGTGTAGGATGAAGTGTAAGTCAAAACAACAACAGACAGATAAACAATTTAATTTAATCCACTACTCTTGACAACACTGGGACACTCACATACATATAACACTCTAAAAGATATCTTAAGGAGTCACTGATAACTTTTCAAATAACAATATGTATTCATTGCTGATATGAATGAATATGTGTCCTGATTCAATTACAAAGGAACCAGGAATCACAATCAATTTTAATTACAAGTTATGTACAGAATGGATTAATATGAATATTGTAGTGACATATATTATTAAAAATATCCTATGTGTGTCAGTTGTGTAGTGGTAAAATGAGGTAATACTGGTTTTGTTTTGTTCAAGCTCTGTTGGTATTTGTCATCATGACTTCAATAGTTTGTCTTTAGGGACTAGTATTGGAGATGTTCTCAGTTCCTGATATTAAGACAATTAAATTCCCCTCTGAATGTTATTTTTACAAAGTCATTTCAAGATGAGGGGACATAATGTTGAGCTCAGCTGGCCAAATCAGCTTATCTTGAGTGATGGCGGCAGGAAAGGACTCCTCTGCTCGAATTCTCCTCTGGGCTATGGAGACACCTCACTGATAGCTAAATGGACCAAGGAGTATGCTGTCCGACTCTGGATTCAGCAAAGCTCTGACCAGGTGCTGCTCAGTACCATCAAGACCACGGTCCCTGAAAACAAGAAGGATGTACCTTCTACTTCATAACTAATTTATACTCTAGTTCTACACTGAACACAATACAACACAAACATTGAGTTCAGAGCGTTAGGCCAACTGTCAGCTTCATCTGAAATACTTTATACCAGTATTTACCTCCTTAATGGTTACTACGCCTCTGCACTTCCAGCATTATTTCTGTCTAATCAATCATCCAGGTGTCAGTGTACTATTTGGCCATTCCATGCCGTTTTACTTCCCTCCGACACCCTCTGTTCAGGCTGGAGCATTATAGGCTTTATCTCCTGTTTGCCACTGAACTACACACATATATATACAGGCATAAATTAACAATTTACATTCAATTTTCATTAAAAGATACTGAATGGTTCAAGCTTACCACAATTTCATGGAAATAAACACAGATACGTTGATTAGCAATGAATTCTGGCACAATTACTGGCACAAATTCCCATCTGCTTATGTTCCAGGCTTTTATTTTAGCAAAAATGTGAGCTGGCTTCAACGCACTGTCGCTTTATCAAGCTTATTTGCACTAGTGGTCTCGAACTAACGCTCCTAAGTGAGTATATCAGCGAGTCTAGCCAATGAGGCCACGTTTCGACAAGTGTTTGAAAAAATGTTACCTTTCTACGTCTCCCTAACAACCAAGATAGTATTTATAGCCCGACCAATCGTGGTTAGTTTTTCATTTGTTGCGCTCCAATCAATTTGGAGTTTACATGGTAGGCTATTTATGTAACGTAAGGTTTTTTTCAAACACGTTATAAAAAAATTTTATGAGCAGAAATGATTTCATGCTGTCAGGCATCCCCAATATTTTATTTTGGTTATAACTTGTTAATTCCTGGACTATTTGCGTAACGTTTTACATATTCTTTGTCAGCAAGCCCTAAGGAACCCAAATATACAAATTTAAAAGAGCTAAGTGGCTGCGTTCAAAATATGCAATTTCTCTACCTCCTGTTTCGAAGATGTGCTGTCTGGGTACTGTAATGTTTTCAAACGTAAACCCATCTATTGTTATCTTTCCTAATAAGTTTTTTTATTTTTTAAAACCTAACTGGGAAGGGTAGTGAATTTATCACTGTCCGTGAAAAAAAAAAATTAGTGCATGTAGTCTTACACGCGTGATGGCAGCATTTGTGTATCGCGCGACGCGTGTTGCATGCGTTCCTGATTTTCAGCCCTCCCTCTCTCTTTATCCTTTAGTCCATCTGTTCGTTCGTTTTGGTAACGCAGTGTAGAAAAAGACATGAATGGAATTTAAAATTTAGGTCAACTTGCATATTTCAAGGTTTTTCTTAGAAAGGCAGCACATTTTATTGTGTGTTTGGGAAACGCGTGTATGTTGCAGAAGGCCTATATTAAACGTGGAAACGTTACAATTTGCAGACGAAGCATAAAACAAAGGGGATTTCGAGTACTGTCATTGTGACAGCACTGTTCTTTACCATTCTTCTTCCTTTATTTATTATATGTATTTATTAGGCTTTATATTTACTTGATAATTTATATATGTGGATTAGAATATTCCACGACACCTCCCCTCTTAAAACAGACATTATATGTCAGTCCTTTATTCTATATTCACATAGAGAAATTTATTATTATTTCTGGGGTTTACGGTGATTCTCATCACACGGATGGCGGCTTAAAAAATCCGCTCCCAAATTGGTTTTTCCAGATATATACTCAATGCTAAAATTATATGGAGCCAAAAGTAAAGACCATCGGAGTAACCTGGAGTTCTCATGCTTAGCCTGTGCTAGAAACGATAAAGGTTTGTGATCTGTTTGCAACTTAAATGCCTTCCCATATAGATAAATATTGAATTTCTTTATCGCCCATATTACTGCAAGACATTCTTTTTCGCTAGTTGAGTAGTTGATTTCAGCTTTATTCAACTTTCTGCTAGCATATGCCACTGGGCTTAATTCCCCATCCAATGCATCTGATTTCTGTAGTAGAGTTGCACCTAACCCAATATTACTTGCATCCGTCCTTACTATGAATTCTTGACTTAAGTCAGGTAATTTCAAAATGGGTTTACTTGTGAGCTTTTCCTTCAATTCTTGGTAAGTCATTTCACATTGTGGTGTCCATGTAATGCGATCTGGATGTCCTTTACGTGTCAATTCAGTTAACGGTGCACATATGGAATTAAAGTTTTTGATATACTTCTGGTAGAAACCACATAATGAGACAAAGGATCTCACGTCCTTCTTGGTTTGTGGTCTCGGGGCTTTCTGTAGTTTCTCTAAATTCTTTGGGTCAGGGGTCATGTTTCCCTGATAAACTGTGTGTCCCAAAAATTCCAATTCTTTACATCCAACGCAACATTTGGTTGGTCGGGCTGTTAAATTTGCCTCCCTAAGTCGATCAAACAGCATGTTCAGAGAGTCAATGTGTTCCTCAAATGTTTCTGTTGCTATAAGGATATCATCCATAAAATTTGTTATACAGGGATTATTCAGAGGATCCAATAATTTTCTCATCATTCTAGAGAAGACACTAGGCGCATTCTTCAATCCAAATGGCAATCTATTAAACTCATAGTGTCCTTCTGAGGTACTAAAAGCTAGGTATGGTCTAACCTCAGGCTTTACTGGAATCTGATAGTATCCTTTACTCAGATCCACTTTTGAGAAATATTTAGCTTTATTTAGTCTGGCAAACAGCTGATTTGTATCCGGCAATGGATCCACCTGTCCTTCTGTAATAGCATTCAGTCTCCTGTAATCTATACAGAGTCTATGTTCTCCAGAGGGCTTCCTTAAGAGTACAACACCGGAACTATACGAAGACTCACTGTGCGAAATAATTCCTTCCTTCAACAGATAGTCTATCTCTTCCTTCAAAGCTTTCTCCTTAGCAAACGGAATCGAATATGGTTTCATACAGACAGGTGTGGAGTCTATTAGTTTCATATCATATTCCAATAGGTTTGTATGCCCTGGTCGGTCTGTTAACACCTCTGCATGATTATTTAGAACCTGTTGCACTCTCTCTTTCTGAGTTTTCGTTAAATGTGTACTGATTTTCACCTGTGCTGCTGTCTCACAGGGGTGTAATGGATATTCAAATGATGAAAGTGGTTCCTTTTTCATCTCCATGGCGATGGACAAGGTCAACAAGTGTGTCTCTTCCTGATGTTCTCTTTCCAAATATTTCTTCAGGAGATTCACATGATAGATTTTTTCTTTCCCCTTCTTATCTATCTTATAATTTGTTCTAGACACCTTCTCTAGAAACTGTATATGGACCCTGCCATCCAATTTGTAACTTATTCTGACTCCCGGGCAAAAGAAGCAGTACTTTCTCTCCCACAGCCAAATTTCTGTCTTTCGCCTTCCTGTTATAATAGGCAGCATGTTTCTTCCTGGCTTGTTTCAAATTTTCATTGGCAAGTTTCCAGCCAGTTTTTAACCGAGTGGTCAGCTCATTCACATATTGGTATGAAGATGTAATGTTTTCCTCTGCCTTTTCATCAGTCCACGTTCTTAACAAAGCTACATATGGACCTTTAATTGTGTGGACCTATTTGTCCATGCACCGGTATGGTCTCTTCCACTCGAAGCTTTATAGTGATGATTTTTCCTCCCAGAATTATCATTCACAAAACGACCGCTACCAATTTTTCTTTTGGGGCTTTCTCCCCACTTAAAATTCTTGATGAGAGATTTCCTCTCTACATCCTCTTCCTCCAGTTTGTTTAAGTCCGATTGAGGGATTTTCGGCTTATCCTGGGGTAAGACATCTTTTTGCACTCTCCGCATAGTGGCCATTGTAAAACAGTTAAGTGAAGCTTGTCCGTGAAAAGGGGCTTCCCATTCCATTTGGTCCACTTTATCAAATCTATTTTTCTTTTTATTATCAGGCCTAATTTTGCCCCGTGGCGTGTCCAGGTCCTGATCCATGTTCCCACTTGTGGGTGTTCCCTCATGTGCTATGCTACACCTTTCTACAAAATTCTCAATGTCCCATCTTGCTTTGGGCCAATAATAATTGTGAGCCACCTTTTGAATGATGGTACCTATCTTCTCATGGTCCCCATCTGGTTTCACATGTAGGCTCCTTATTAAGTCTGTCCTATATCTTTTTGGAAGAACCAGCTGTCCGTGACCTTTGGATCTAGCTCCAGTCTTCCTATACATCAACTTGTTTTTCATGTAAAAATCTCCCTTGCCTGGAGTTGTATGACAAGTTGACAATTTTCTGAAACAAGGCTTGAGGGTTTTATCCCCAGCCTGTGCCTTCCTCATCTCTTCTGGAGTGGTATCTAACATAATATCCTCCTCCTGTCTTGAGGTCGACCTGACCTGAAGGGTTGCCATATACACAGGTTTCCTTCTGCAACGGTCAGTGTCATGATTGTCCATCTGACAATTCTTACACCACCTTTTTCCTTGGTTGAAAGATTTTCTTTCATCATATATTTCCTTTCATCGAATTGTGGGAATTTATTTTTATTTTCATACCGTGGCCTATCAAATTGGTGCTTACCTTTATTTTGATCCTTAGGATCAAATTTATTAAAGTTCTGTGGTGCCCTAAAGTTATCCACTTGTTTCTTTTTATTACCTGTTACCTCTGCTTGAGCTGCTTGATACCTTTCAGCAACATTTAGCAACTCATCCAGCCTCTCTGCACCTTGTTCCATGAGAAACTTTCTCAGGTCTGGAGCCATGGACTCTCTTAATTGCTCTATAAGGACCATTTCCTTAAGATCTTGGGTTTTCCCCAGAGAAGTCCATTTCTCCAAGTATGTCTCTATTCGTGCAGAGAACTGGTGATAGGTTTCACCTGACAGTAGTTTAGCATTCCTAAATTTTTTCCTATAAAATTCTGCATTCTTTTCATACCTTAACAAAAGAGCCTGCTTTAGCATGTCATAATTTTCCTGATCACCTCTGCTCATTTTTGCAAAAACTTCATAAGCTGCCCCACGAAGTCCCTGAGATAACTTTAAGCTCCACCTTTCTCTCTCTAACCCATACGTGGTAGCTAATAGTTCATACTATTTATATAGCTCTCAATATCATCGTCTTTCTCAACAAAATGATCTAAATGAAAATTCATAGCTGAGGTTGAGGCTCCCTGAGTAACCGTAGCATCAGAGGCAAAGGGACTGGCACCATTTTCAGGAGCATGGCCTTGAAACTCAAACTCCCTTAGTCGTAACTCATGTTCCCTTTGTAATCTTTTATCTTCTGCTTCCCTTTCTGCAGCTAATTTCCTCTCTTCCCTTTCTGCAGCCTGTCTTCTTTCCTCGGCTTCTCTTTCTGCAGCTAATCTTTTGTCTTCTCTTTCTGCCTCCAATTTCTTAGCCTCAGCCTCAATCTGCAACCTCTTAGTCTCAGCCTCAGCTTGCAACCTCTTAGTCTCAGCCTCAGCTTCAAATTGCAACCTCTTAGTCTCAGCCTCTAACTTTCTTTCGGCCTCTTTTTCTAATCTTCTTTCTTCGCGTTCAATAAATTTGTCACATTCCGTAGTGACATAGGCAACCATAACTTGCCCATCTAATCCTAACTCTTTTGCAGTCTGTACAGCAGCAGATCGAAACTTGGCCAGGTCCGCCATTGTCTATCAGGTAAATTTCTACAATGTCTAACCAACAATTCAAATTCTAAATATATATCTAATGGACAACACAGGCACCGTGAGCTCAACCTTATTTAATTCCACCCAAGGATACCTTTTAATTCTTATATTCCCTGAAGTGAATTACCCCCAATATTTTTAATAGGGAAAGATTCAAAATCCCAAGAGCGAGACCCCAATATATGTGGTGAAGTGGGATGTTATAAATATTTATAGGGGACTTAGTGTACTGACTGAGATCAGCTGTGAAGGTATCTATATCTATTAAGAGTAGTGTATTATAGATAACCTTACTTGCTACCACATATCTATATATCTCAGTCAGAATTATTCTGCAATAGTGTGATGACTACGTTATGTGTCTAGGGTATGTGTATGATGAAGTGTAAGTCAAAACAACAACAGACAGATAAACAATTTAATTTATTCCACTATACTTGACAACACTGTGACACTCACATACATATAACACTCTAAAGGATATCTTAAGGAGTCACTGATAACTTTTCAAATAACAATATGTATTCATTGCTGATATGAATGAATATGTGTCCTGATTCAATTACAAAGGAACCAGGAATCACAATCAATTTTCATTACAAGTTATGTACAGAATGGATTAATATGAATATTGTAGTGACATATATTTTTAATAATATATCCTATGTGTGTCAGTTGTGTAGTGGTAAAATGAGGTAATACTGGTTTTGTTTTGTTCAAGCTCTGTTGGTATTTGTCATCATGACTTCAATAGTTTGTCTTTAGGGACTAGTATTGGAGATGTTCTCAGTTCCTGATATTAAGACAATTAAATTCCCCTCTTAATGTGATTTTTACAAAGTCATTTCAAGATGTGGGGACATAATGTTGAGCTCAGCTGGCCAAATCAGCTTATCTTGAGTGATGGCGGCAGGAAAGGACTCCTCTGCTCGAATTCTCCTCTGGGCTATGGAGACACCTCACTGATAGCTAAATGGACCAAGGAGTATGCTGTCCGACTCTGGATTCAGCAAAGCTCTGACCAGGTGCTGCTCAGTACCATCAAGACCACGGTCCCTGAAAACAAGAAGGATATACCTTCTACTTCATAACTAATTGATACTCTAGTTCTACACTGAACACAATACAACACAAACATTGAGTTCAGAGCGTTAGGCCAACTGTCAGCTTCATCTGAAATACTTTATACCAGCATTACCCTCCTTAATGGTCACTACGCCTCTGCACTTCCAGCATTATTTCTGTCTAATCAATCATCCAGGTGTCAGTGTACTATTTGGCCATTCCATGCCGTTTTACTTCCCTCCGACACCCTCTGTTCAGGCTGGAGCATTATAGGCTTTATCTCCTGTTTGCCACTGAACTACACATATATATATACAGGCATAAATTAACAATTTACATTCAATTTTCATTAAAAGATACTGAATGGTTCAAGCTTACCACAATTTCATGGAAATAAACACAGATACGTTGATTAGCAATGAATTCTGGCACAATTACTGGCACAAATTCCCATCTGCTTATGTTCCAGGCTTTTATTTTAGCAAAAATGTGAGCTGGCTTCAACGCACTGTCGCTTTATCAAGCTTATTTGCACTAGTGGTCTCGAACTAACGCTCCTAAGTGAGTATATCAGCAAGTCTAGCCAATGAGGCCACGTTTCGACAAGTGTTTGAAAAAATGTTACCTTTCTACGTCTCCCTAACAACCAAGATAGTATTTATAGCCCGACCAATCGTGGTTAGTTTTTCATTTGTTGCGCTCCAATCAATTTGGAGTTTACATGGTAGGCTATTTCTGTAACGCAAGGTTTTTTCAAACATGTTATAAAAAAATTTTATGAGCAGAAATGATTTCATGCTGTCAGGCATCCCCAATATTTTATTTTGGTTATAACTTGTTAATTCCTAGACTATTTGCGTAACGTTTTACATATTCTTTGTCAGCAAACCCTAAGGAACCCAAATATCCCAATTTAAAAGAGCTACGTGGCTGCGTTCAAAATATGCAATTTCTACCTCCTGTTTCGAAGATGTGCTGTCTGGGAAGGGTAGTGTATTTTATCACTGTCCGTCTGAAAAAAAATTAGTGCATGTAGTCTTACACGCGTGATGGCAGCATTTGTGTATCGCGCGAAGCGTGTTGCATGCGTTCCTGATTTTCAGCCCTCCCTTCTCTCTTTATCCTTTAGTCCATCTGTTCGTTCGTTTTGGTAACGCAGTGTAGAAAAAGACATGAATGGAATTTAAAATTTAGGTCAACTTGCATATTTCAAGGTTTTTCTTAGAAAGGCAGCACATTTTATTGTGTGTTTGGGAAACGCGTGTATGTTGCAGAAGGCCTATATTTAACGTGGAAACGTTACAATTTGCAGACGAAGCATAAAACAAGGGGGATTTCGAGTACTGTCATTGTGACAGCACTGTTCTTTACCATTCTTCTTCCTTTATTAATTTTATTTGTTAGGCTTCATATTTACCTAATAATTTATATATGTGGATTAGAATATTCCACGACACTGGCCTGCTGAACCTACACCAACTTCATAAAACTAGCACCCAAGAGAATTTACTACTGAAGCATCCCATTTCCTTCCATCTTTAATGGACAATGTTTTTGTAGGCATAAACAGGGAGGGATGAAGCCACCCCAACAGCACATCCATTCATAGTTTTCCCAGAAAAATTAACATTTCGAACAGTAATACTATAATTAATCTTGAAGATTGCATATGTAAACATCTTTCATTTATCATGCCATTTATTCATGCCATTCATTCATAAATTTCAAAATCTTTGCATAAGTTCTGGCCAAAATAAAACCTTGGTTCAGAACAAATAAATTAAAAAAAAAGATTTTCTATTCTAAATTTAACCAGCTGAATTTAGTTCATTGTGTTATAAATTTTATTGATAGTATTAGACTTAATTAATATCTGTGTGTGTTTGTATATGTCCATACAACACATTGCATTCAGTACCCTAGATTTTAACGTAGCCACATTCATTAGTAAAAAAAAGATATTTGTGAGGTCATAAAGTGGTAGCACGAAAGGGCCTTCTGTATATTCACAGCTACAATTATCTCAGGAGCCTTCACAGCTGACCTCACGCATCACACTAGGTGATAACACCACCATACAATACCATCAAAATCCACTACATATATTGGGGTCTTGTCCGGGGATAATTAGCATAAACAGTAATATAAGGATCTCCTGGTGGGAGAAATAAAATTAGGGGAACAAAATTGTAAAATTCCCTTAAAATTAAAAGTGTCCCTTTAAATTAAAAGGGCAATTAGAAGTTGGTGAATCTTCACAGCCAGTAATAATTAATTAGTTAACTGGTTAGTTAGAATTAGTTAGACTATAGTCATAAGAAGTACTTAGTGTATTTACTGGTTAGAGATTTATCTTGTATATTATATTGTCTAAAAAGTATGGCGGAGCTAGCAAAATTCCGATCAGCTGCTGTGCTGACCGCAAAGGAGATGGGAATGGATGGTCAGGTTTTGGTTCAATATGTAACGACTGAATGTGATAAATATATTGAAAGGGAAGATAGAAAGGTAGCTGAAGAGAAGAGGTTACAAATTGAGGCGGATAGAGAAATTAAGAGGCTGCAGATTGAGGCAGAAGACAAACGACAGCAAAGGGAGGCAGAAGATAAAAAGGCCGAAAGGGAGGCAGAAGATAAAAAGGCCGAAAGGGAGGCAGAAGAAAAAAGATTGACTGCCGAAAGGGAGGCAGAAGACAGAAGGTTGCAAAGGGAGCACGAATTACGACTAAGGGAGCTGGAATTACAAGGCCAGGCTCCTGAAAATGGTGCCAGCCCTTTTGCCTCAGATGCTACGCCCAGTCTGGGAGCCTCAAACTCAGCTATGGGGTTTCATTTAGACCATTTTGTTGAAAAAGACGATGACATAGAGGGGTACCTAGGACGTTTTGAGTTATTAGCTACTACATATGGGTTAGAGAGAGAGAGGTGGAGTTTAAAGTTATCACAAGGACTGAGAGGTACTTCTTATGAAGTCTTTGCTAAAATGAACAGGGAAGACCAAGACAATTATGACATGTTAAAGCAGGCTTTGTTATTAAGGTACGAGAAGAATGGTGAATTTTATCGTAAGAAATTTAGAAATGCCAAACTGTTGTCTGGGGAGACATACCCCCAATTCTCTGCTAGACTGGAAACCTATTTGGAGAAATGGACTGCTCTGGGGAAGACCCAAGATCTTAAAGAAATGATCATGATTGAGCAATTGAGAGAGTCCATGGCTCCAGACATGAGAAAATTTCTCATGGAACAAGGTGCAGAGAAGTTGGGAGAGGTTTTAAATGTCGCTGAGAGGTATCAGGCAGCCCAGGCAGAGGTAAGTGGTGCTAAAAAGAAGCACATAGACAATTTTAAAGCTCCACAGCAATTTAATAAATTTGATAATAGAGAGCAGGGAAATAAAGGTAGGACAAACTTTGAGCGGCCAAGAAATGACTATCGCGACAGAAACTCACAGTTCAATGACCAAAAGTTCAATGAAAGAAAACCGTTGAACCAAGGAAAAAGATGGTGTAAATGGTACAAGAAAGATAACCATAACACCGAATTTTGTAGAAGGAAACCTTCAAACATTGCTGCAATGAAGTCGGGGACGCAAAGATTAAAGGTTAATCCTAATGGACAACGGGAACCTTATCACCCCCCAGTTTGTGAGGATGTTATTTGTAATGGGGTCACCATAAGGTGCCTTTATGATACAGGTTTGGATTATGATTCAGTTGTGAAGTCTAGCCTAGTGGACCCAAGTCAGTATACCACAGAAACAGTGGAAATACAAGGGGCGACTAAGGACATACCACTCATGACACTTCCCATCGCAAGGATAACGGTGAAAACTCGCTATGTGGAAGGAGAAATCAGAGCAGCAGTGATAGATGAACCAATCTACCCTCTGATATTGGGGTGTAGATACGTCTTCTTGGGGAATCCCGAGAAACCTGTGATCATGGCGACAGTGCAGACCAGGTCACAGAAGAAGGAGGAAGAAGGTGAACCTATAAATGCTCATCCAGAGGAGATGAGAAAGGCGCAGGCTGAGGATAGGACACTCAAGCCATGTTTTAAAAAATTGCCCAAATGCCACACACCTCCGAGCAAGGGGGAATATTTCATGAAGAACAAACTATTATACAGGAAGGCCGGAACTGGAACAAATGGTCACAACCAACTGGTTCTTCCCACCTCATATAGAGATAAAGTGATGGAACTCGGGCATGCGATTCCCTTCAGTGGTCACATGGGGATCAGCGCCACAGGACAGCGTATAGCTTGTCATTACTTCTGGCCAGGGATAACGGAGGATATAAAAAGATATGTCAAATCCTGCCCTGAATGTCAAAGGGTAGCTCCAAAGCACTGGACTGCTCCTGCAACTCTAGGGAAATGCCCATAGTGGGAACACCTTTTGAGAGGGTTGCAGTGGATATTGTGGGACCTCTCACTCGGACCAAGAGGAGGAACAGTTACATCCTTACTCTGGTGGACACTTGTTCTATGTGGGGAGAGGCGGTAGCCCTGCCATCAATTGATTCAAAACATGTAGCAGAGGCACTACTTACAATATTCACCCGATTAGGATTCCCGCATCAAATCTTGACGGATAATGGATCTCAGTTCAAGGGGAAACTAACGGAAGAAGTTTTTAAACTATTTCAAGCCAGACACTTTCATTGTAGTCCGTACCATCCACAAGGGAACGGCCAGGTAGAGAGGTTCAACGGGACTCTCATTTCTATCCTGAGAAAGCTGGCACACGAAAAACCGGATCTGTGGGATCAATTCCTGCCCGCCGCATTGTTTGCGTATCGGGAGGTACCACATAGTTCAACCGGGATGGCTCCAGCAACTCTGCTATTTGGGAGGCCAATAAAAGGTCCTTTAGAAGCTTTATTAAGGACCTGGACGGATGAGCCGGCGGAAGAACCTGTTACCACATCT